>CM076677.1:16914408-17226908 GCA_038501925.1 Xenopus petersii
CCACAAAATAACGTCTGACGTAGTTGCAGGAAATGTAGTGAAATTCAGACGTTAATAAATGTGCCCCCTGGAATGCACACGTGCAATCATGCCCAGGCCTGGTGGAGACACAATAATAATGCAGGTGACTCAGCAAAGGAGAGTTTGTGCGAATGTATCTGGAGGGCAGGGAGGACACAAGTCACATGTTGCACCCAGTTCCAGCCGACACTCGTTACACCACGGACATGCCATGAGAAGTTGTTACATTTACAGCTTGTTTTACATGTTTCCCCTACACATGCGCCTAATGCATTGCACTCTAATGCTGTTTCTGGTGCTTAATATAACACAATTCCAATACACAATGGCATCAGAATACGCAAATTGCACGTGATTCACCAATGCAGAAACTAATTTGAATCTGAATTGGTAAATTGTTCATAAATTGTGGCGTGTGTTACTTAGTGGCGCCTGTTACTATGCTGTAATTGTAGAAAATAATATGCAACCCCCCCACCCATTGTCGTTGTCTTACATTTTTGCACTTGGTCTTTTTTAGAGAAAGGAAAATAATGTAGGTAACAGGAAACCTGTCTGTAAATCAGTTAGATGATAAACGATACCCTCGTTTTTCTAGATGTCAATGGAACACAGGGAGCGTTATCACCCACAGTAAAACATGTCTCCTGCAGGGAATTTTAGAAAATCACAGAAGAAACTAGTGACGTGTGGGTCGGGATTTCACCAACCCCGCGCCCGCGACCACCCACATCCGACTTCCTGGTTGCTTTTATAGACCCACGCCGGCCTGCATCTGTAAAAGACAAATACAGGAAGTCAAAAGCTGGCTTTTATGTTAGATAGGGATGGGCGAATTATTCGGCAGGCGCAAATTATGGCCGCCGGCATCAAAAATGAGATGCCGGTGCCGTTTCGTGAATTTTTCACCATTTTGCGAATTTCTCTGGAAACTCGCAAATTTTTCAGCGAAACGCCCCAAAATCGCCCATCACTAATGTTAGACATCTAGTCACTCCAGCCTTTATACATTACATTTGCGGCTGCCTAAATATATTAGAAATATTTTTTATTTACCCAGTTTTTATTCTTACACTGAATTGTTCCTTTAACAAGAATCAGTGTAGAAATGCTGTACTAATGGTGTTTTTGGGTTCTGTACCAACCCCAGGCAACAACAGCAATTTAAAGGACAAGGAAAGTCTAAAATAGAATAAGGCTAGAAATGCTGTATTTTGTATACTAAACATAAACATGAACTTATTGCACCACAAGCCTAATCAAACAAATGATTTATTCTTTCAAAGATGGCCACAGGGGGCTGTCATCTTGTAGCTTTGTTAAACATCTTGGCCTGACCCTGACCCTGCACATGCTCAGTGTGGTCTCTGCTGCTTAGGGATCGTCATAAACAAAGCTGCTTGAATTCTGCATGGCTGGTAGGTAAGGCGGGGGCTCCCCCTGCTGTTCATAAGTATGATTGTTTCCCTGCTCAGCAGTTAGGGATCATCTGACAATTCCTATCCACAGCAGTAAATGAAGGGAGAATTTCACTGCATACGGTCAGGTTTCTTATAAAAACGGTGCACATTTTTTAATTAAAGTATATTGGAGATAGGTTTCTTTTTCATTAAAGAAAGTAAAAATGGGATTTTATTTTTTTGCCTTTCCTTGTCCTTTAAGATTTGTGCCTCTGGATATTCCCCCAGTAACTCCCCATCTTCAATTCTTTTGACTCACATAGACAAATTAAGCACAGCAAGACACAATTAAAAGGTTCATTCTCCATTAAGTTGACTTTTAGTATGATGTAGAGCAGGGGTCCCCAACCTTTTTTCACCCATGAGCCACATTCAGTTGTAAAAAGAGTTAGGGAGCAACACAATTATGAAAAATGTTTCTCGGGGCACAAAATAAGGGCTGTAATTGGCTATTTGGTAGTCCCTTTGTGGACTGGCAGGCAATAAGAGTCTCTGTTTGACAGTAGGCCTGGTTTTATGCAACAATAACTTGCCTCTGAGCCAGGAATTCGAAAATAAGCTCCTGTTTTGAGGCCACTTAGAGCAACAGCCAAGGGGTTGGTGAGCAACATGTTGCTCCCGAGCCACTTGTTGGGGACCCCTGATGTAGAGCAAGGGTCCCCAACCTTTTTTTACCCGTGAGCCACATTCAGATGTAAAAAGAGTTGGGGAACAACACAAGCATGAAAAATGTTCCTGAGTGGTGCAAATATTTGCTTTAATTATCCATTTGGTAGCCTCTATGGACTGGTAGCCTACAGGTGGCAATTTGTTTTGCGCATAAAAATTGTCGCCCATCAAAATTATTCTGATGCTCATTGACTTTAATGCATTTGGACAAAATATTTGCATGTATGAAAATTGTCGCTCGTGTCAAAATTGTCGCGCATCAACATTATTTTGACGGCCATTGACTTCAATGTGCTTTGCAAATTTTTTCGCAGTTTCATGAATTTTTCGGCAAAACGGGACAGATTCGCCATTACTATCAGTGACCCCACTTTGGAAGCTGGGAAGAGTCAGAAGAAAGAACATGATTCAAAAAAACTATAAAAAATAAATAATGAAGACCAATTGAATAGTTGCTTTGAATTGGCCATTCCAAATATACTAAACATTAACGTAAATCGGAACCACCCCTTTAAAGCAGCATTTCAAGTGTGGGAAAAGTGAGGAAAAATGTTAAACGAACCAATCTCTCATCCCCAACAGTGTCGGACTGGCCCACAGGGATACCAGGAAAACTCCGGGTCAGCCCAGGTGTCAGTGGACCCTCCTGCTTCTAAACATTTCTAACAATTTTATATCCATTCCCTGATTCTTTATGGAAACAAAGGGGCCAAATAGATGGATAATAAAGTATATCATGTAAAGAAAAGTACAGGTATGGGACCTGTTATCCAGAATGCTCGGGACCTGGGGTTTTTGCAGATAACGGATCTTTCCGTAATTTGGATCTTCATGCCTTAAGTCTACTAGAAAATCATGTAAACATTAAATAAACCGAATAGGCTGGTTTTGCCTCCAATAAGGGTTAATTATATCTTAGTTGGGATCAAGTACAAGCTACTGTTTTATTATTACAGAGAAAAAGGAAATCATTTTTAAACATTTGGATTATTTGGATAAAATGGAGTCTATTAGTAACGGTCATTCCGTAATTCTGAGCTTTTTGGATAACGGGTTTCCGGATAATGAATCCCATACCTGTACTAAGAAAATGAAAAGGTTGAGTAAGAAGTGGAAGAAATCAGCTTGGAGAATGGGCCCATGGTCTAAGTTTTTCAGGTGGCCCCTTGGCATCTCAGTCCAACAATGATCCCCAGAACTGTCACTGGAAATCACAGTCAGGTCCAGACTGAAATTAAAATAAGCCCTAACATTTCAGTTCCGCAGAGGCCCAAACTGCCGCTGCAGCCCAATAAATAGTGAAATCACGTTACCCTGACTTATACTTACCTAGTACAGAACCAAGGAATTATCATATACTTCTATGTGTGCAAATGGTAATTATAAGTATCATATTATATAGCTGCAAAAACTACAGGAATGGAAACCCGTTATCTGGTACCCGTTACTAGGCTGACATTAGGCTACCGAAAATTCTTAAAGTATTCAAGTGATTCCTCATTTATGGACCAAATGACTGACGTACAATCCTGTAGACTTTCTGCAGATCCAGGATGAAATAGGCTACTGTATATTTGTTATATACCGTATATACTCGTGTATAAGCCGACCAGTGTATAAGCCGAGGTACCTAATTTACCTAAGAAAACTGGAAAAATTTATTGACTCGTGTATAAGCCTAGGGGTGAGAAATTATTTTAGGACATGGCCAATTTAAAGCTTTAACGTTGCTGCTTACTCACTGATCTGAAGCATGCACTGACTCCTCCATGCTGCTGCACATACTTCTCCCCCCTCCTCGCTTAATTCTGCTCCAGCCCCTCCCCTCTCAGCTCTTGTCAATCAGTCCCAGGGCACTCCGCTCCCTGTACAGGTGCGTGCTCGTATCACAGAGTGAGCGCGCACCTCATCCACGTCTCGAGCGCTCCTCTTCTAAACTCTTGTGCGCTCCTACGCGCAATACGGTAATGTGCACACATTTTCCCAAAGGGGAAGGGCTGAGGAGTACTGAGCGACGAGAGCTGAGAGGGGAGGGGCTGAGGGCTATGGAAGCCACGAGCGGGGAGAAGTATGGGCAGCACGGAGGAGTCACTGCACACTTCAATCAGTGAGTAAGCGGCAACCTTTTTTTAGCTGACCCGCGTATAAGCCGAGGTAGAGTTTTTCAGCACATTTTGGGTGCTGAAAAACTCGGCTTATACGCGAGTATATACGGTACATTATAACATGATTTACAACTAATTTGTATTTTTCTAAATGTATTTCCCACTTTTAACCAGTAGATGGCGCGGTACACTGGCGCAGGTAACGTTTTTTTGTACCGTATAAGCCAGTTGAAAAAGTTATAGGGTAGAACATTTGATATGAGGCATAACAAAAGTGGTGTAAAGATGATACTTTTATTGGCTAACTAAGATGATAAACCCAGCAAGCTTTCAGAACATTTCAGTTCCTTCTTCAAAGCATAAATGTCTGTCTCTTTAGTAATGATAGCTTGATACTAGCCATGTTTAGCAGAGCACTAGCTTGATACTAGCCATGTTTAGCAGAGCACTATCTATACAGATTCAGGGAGATTTTGTCAAAAAATCATTGGGACTTCTCCCATTGACTTATATGCAACCTCGACAGGTCTGAGATGTCGGATTTTCAGATCCTCGGGGTTTAATAAATTCCGAAATTCAGATTTTATATAAAAAAATCAAAATTTTTTCGTGATTTTTGCATTCAGAGTTTAGTAAATAACCCCCTAAAGCTTTGCTAAAGTTAACAGATTGGATTTTGCAGTACAATGTGGCTTTTAAAAGTTGCCTAATTTAGTGCAAGAAAGAACAAAAAACATTTCCTGATTAAAAAATAGGCAAAAATAAAATTAAATAGCTGCATAAATTAGAATCCATGTTTTGTGCTCCTTAAAGAGTCAAACGTTCTATTTTTTATGCATTTCATGAAAATCTCTTGATTTGCATCTAAAGGCCACGTTACACCTAATTATACTTCTGTCAGCAGCATTCTCTCCATCAACTAAGTAAAAATACATTCACAAAGTAATAAATGTCGGCTGTATTGCAGATTGATCTATTGCTTCCTGCAGACCTGACTGTTGAGGTTTTTTTTACAAACAGTTATTATGTAGTAGGGTTTTCATTAATAACACAGTGTTCCACGTCTGGTTTGTTTGGATTATGCTTGAGAAGCCAATCAGAAGCCACGTCTGCAAGGTGCAAAGGTGCAAACACAAGTTAAACTTTTCTTAAAGGAACATGATCAGAGTGTTAACATTTTATTCATGTTTGTGTCAAACCTAAAGGGGAACTCTGTCTTCCAAACCAAAATTTGATAAAGAGGCCACATAACAGAGAAACCCCTAATATACCCATCACAGTTTCCTGTTTCTTCACAAAGTATGAATAAATGCCATTTTCTATGCTGAAATCCAGCTGTTTAACAGTTCTTCTCTTTCTTCATCATTTGAAATACTGGCAGGGAAGGAGGGACTAAACACTTACAAATTGTAACAACTTCTCCACAGCTTACAGACAGCATGCAGGAACTACATAACCCACAATGCATTGCACTATGATGTTCTGTTCCTTATTGAAATCATGTGTGCAGGAAATTGTGGGGTTTGGAGGATGCAGTCTAAGGACAGCTGGCTGTTGATACAAAGTAACAGTAGTCAGCCAGCTCAGCAAAGTAGTCAGACAGATCAGCAGGAGAGCAGAGGGTTAGGCTTAACTGTCAGAAACCATTAAAAATCATGAAAAGTCTGCATATTTTTTAATTAATGTATATTGCAAAGTTGCTTGAAATTGTGTTTACTTTTCAAAAAGCTTAAGTAATTTAAGAAATATGTTAGTAATTAACATTTGTTTAAAAAAAAATTACTGTCAGTAGTATGGCTAAATAATGTAGTGTATTTTCTGTTACCCAAGGGGCTATTCCTCCTATTTCTCTCAAAGCACAGCACTATTATAATTAAAGGGTAACTCATTTTAAAATTTTGATTGACAGCAGTATTTTTTTAAAATTGCAGGGGAAAATTGTTTCCACCACCAGAGGCGCAGGCCTTTTTTTGGGGAGGGGGGATAGTATTCTTTGTAAAAAGGGCACCAGTGAGAGCAATACCACCTAGAGGGAGCACCTGTTGTGGGCAGCTGTTGGCAGCCATGTTGGGACATTCATAAAGATAATGAGCAAGTCGTGGGGGCTATCTCATTAAGGAGGCACATTTATCAAGAATCAAATTTGTGAGTTGTGTGAGAGTTTTTATTACCTTTGATAAACTAGAATTTCGAAGTTTATGAAAAAATCTGAATGTCAAAAACTCACAAGAAAAACGACCGGGGAAAAAACTCTAAAGATCAAATTCACGTCCCGAAAAAATACAAATTGATTGAATTTATGTCCCAAAAACATGAATTGATTGAGTTTTCAGATAAAACGGATTTTTACATTCAGATTTTACATTTTTTTAATCTTATTAACTCAGACATAGCATTGCATTTTTTGGGTGCAAAAAAATTCAAATCATGGAAAAAATCGCATGAAATGTTTGATAAATCCGCCCCTTAGCGTATGCATGTGACAAGACATTGTCATCAGCACAGAGAACTCCCTCCCAGGATGCCGGCATAGCACTTGCCAAAATAGTAATGTGTTCCCCAATACAAGTGTGGGCTCTGAATCTCCAATGGGGGAAACAATTTTGCCACTGCAGGTGCCCTTCAATCATAACTGTTCAGAATGCAAATAAAAGAAATCATAGCAAATAAAGTGGTTACTTACATATGGATCAGTTGTTTTCTGTTTGCAAAGGTCTGTGAGCCCAGCAATCAATGTCGAATTAATACACTGTCTAGTTCAAATAAGTGTTACGTTGGCAATAGACATGGCGATTTCCCTTCATATCGGACTAACGATTGTGCCATCCCCCGACCTGCTCTAACCATTCAGATCAAATAAAGTAGTAAAAGAACAGACAATGTTCTCCCTGACAGCAATTGTACAAAAGCTGGATCCAACAAAAACTGGTCACTGGTCTCCCACTGATACATGCAGAGATATTATCGGTAGCCGACAGAAATGTTCTAACCTGTCCGAACGACCGATCGCCATGGCACGAAAAATGTCAGGACACTCCACACACGGCCCGAGATTCGTACGATCAATCTTTGCGTCTGTGGCTAGCTTTAGTGACTTGCCACTGGTTCAATATGCATTAAATAGAAATGTATCAACAGATCTGGTAAATATATTAGAACAGCTTTTCATTTAAAGGAATTGTTCAGTATAAAAAATAAAAACTGGGTAAATAAATTGGCTGTGCAAAATAAAAAATGTTTCTAATATAGTTAGTTAGCCAAAAATGTAATGTATAAAGGCTGGAGTGACTGGATGTGTAACATAATAGTCAGAACATTACTTCCTGCTTTGCAGTTCACTTGGTTTCAACTGATTGGTTACCAGGCAGTAACCAATCAGAGACTTGAGGGGGGGGGGCACATGGGCCATAAGTGTTGCTTTTGAATCTGAGCTGAATGCTGAGGATCAATTACAAACTCACTGAACAGAAATGTACCATGTGGCCCCCCTTCAAGTCGATGACTAACTCAGAGTTATAGAGCTGAAAAGCAGGAAGTAATGTTCTGGCTATTATGTTAGACATCCAGTCACTCCAGCCTTTAAACATTAAATTTTTGCCTAACTAACTATATTAGAAACATTTTTTATTTTGCACAACCAATGTATTTTTTTATTTTTACACTGAACTGTTCCTTTAATAGCACAGAAGCAACAAGTACTAACTATGGTTCTGGTCACGTGTATTGTGTACTTATTGTTTTAAGTGTCCCTCTCTTTCTTGTCGGGATGCACCGAATCCAGGATTCGGTTTAGGATTCAGCCTTTTTCAGCAGGATTCGGATTCGGCCAAATCCTTCTGCCTGGCCAAACCGAATCAGAATCCTGGGGAGGGAATTTGCGTGACTTTTTGTCACAAAACAAGGAAGTATACAAATTAGGGTTTGGATTCGATATTTGGCCGATTCTTTCACAAAGGATTCGGGGGTTCAGCCGAATCCAAAATAGTGCATTCAGTGCATCCCTAGTTTCTTGTGGTAGAGACAAGCAACTATAAAGACCCTTTTGCTCACATACTACTCTGTTTAGGAAATGTCATATAAATGCTAGCAAGGTTTTACACTTTGTAATTGTAGTCCAGATTCAGAAAGAAGCTCTGCATGAGCCTAAACATATTTATTAGGTAATTACTTTCCCAGAATAGACATTGTAAATGTATACACTTGCACAATATATTATCAGTTTCCTCCCATTTCTTTGGTGGTGCCTCCTACCACTCGTCACATGAACTTTGTGCAAGAGGCTCACTCCACTGGGCTAAGTGATTTCTTGGCTTGAATAAGATTGAATGGGGAAATATCTTAATGAGTCAAAATTCATCTACACGTGATGCAAGAAGCATAGGGACAATTGTTGTTTTAATAGGCTTATTGATACAGTACATTTGAGGTTAGTTCAAGTATCTCTTTCTTATTCTGCTTGTATTTTATATGAATATTCCTTATTACAATAACACAAACAATGGCCAAGAATTTGCATCTCTTAAAGGGATACTATCATGGGAAAAAACAAAATTTCAAAATGAATCAGTTAATAGTGCTGCTCCAGCAGAATTCTGCACTGAAATCCATTTCTCAAAAGAGCAAACAGATTTTTTTATATTCAATTTTGCAATCTGACATGGGGCTAGACATTTTGTAATTTCCCAGCTGCCCTTTTGAGAAATGGATTTCAGTGCAGAATTCTGCTGGAGTAGCACTATTAATGCGTTTTGAAAAAAAAACATGTTTTCCGATGACAGGATCCCTTTAATGAATGTCCAGGGATGGAATCTGTTATCCAGAAAGCACCAAATAACTGGAAGGCCATCTCCCACAGACTCCTTTTTAACCAAATAATTAAAATTTAAAAAACAATTTCCTTTTATCAGTACTAATAAAACATTACCTTGCACTTGATGCAACTAAGATATAATTAAGCCATACTGGAGGTAAAACAGTCCTATTTGGTTTAATTAATGTTTACATGATTGTTATAGTAGACTTAGGGGAAGATTTATCAAGGGTCAAAGTGAAAATTCAAATTAAAAAAAAAAAATCGAATTTCAAGATTTTTTTGTGTACTTCGACTAGGTAATAGTCCAAATTCGATTTGAATTTGAAAAAAAATCATAAATTCAAATATAGAAATATATCATTTCAATCAATTGGTGATTGAAAAATCAAAGTTTTTTTTTACGAAAAACTTTGATTCGAATTCTTTCGAATGCGATGTTACTTCGATCCTTACGATTCGAATTCAAATGAAAACTGCCTATTTACCTGAAAAAAAAGATTTTTTATTTTATTTATTTATTTATTTTACTTCTTTTTTTTTATTCAAAATTCGACCCTTCATAAATCTACCCATTAAAGTGATATTGACACTAAAAATTGTCTTTTCAAAATATGAATCTACATTAAAAGTTACCTCTACGTCATGTTGATCATTTTTCGCAGATAGTTTTGCTTTTGTAAGTAATTGTTACTTGAAGTTCCTAAACCTGACAGTTTTGCCAACCTGACTGTCCCTTCTTAATCTGTCAGTTAGACTTTCTAATGTTAATGGACTCCTGCTGCACAAATATGGCAGCCCCCTTACAGAGGAACATGGAGGATCAGATGGATAATATAAATACTTTAAATACATCAGGCAACTACTTTTATGTCAAAATTATAAATAGCATTCGTAGACAATGTTATGATATATATAAAAAAGGTTATTTTTTGATGTCAGTATCTCTTTAAAGGACTAGGAAAGGCAAAAAAATAAAATCCCATTTTTACTTTCTTTAATGAAAAAGAAACCTATCTCCAATATACTTTAATTAAATGTGTACCGTTTTTATAAGAAACCTGACTGTATGCAGTGAAATTCTCCCTTCATTTACTGCTGTGGATAGGAATTGTCAGATGGTCCCTAACTGCTGAGCAGGGAAACAATCATACTTATGAACAGCAGGGGGAGCCCCCGCCTTACTTACCAGCCATGCAGAACTCAAGCAGCTTTGTTTATGACGATCCCTAAGCAACAAAGATACAAGCTACAAGATGACAGCCCCCTGTGGCCAACTTTGAAAACATAAATCATTTGTTTGATTAGGCTTGTGGTGCAATAAGTTCATGTTTATGTTTAGTATACAAAATACAGCATTTCTAGCCTTATTCTATTTTAGACTTTCCTTGTCCTTTAAGGAGTGGATATCCAAATTACAGTAAGCCCCTTATCCGGAACCTTCCAGGTCCCGAGAATTCTGGATAACAGGTCCCATAATGGACAAGAAAAGGTTCTGCTCAAAAGAACCTTGATACTGGGATGCAGGTTAGTTTAGCGACAATATCTTAAAGTTTTATATCATGGTTCAAACAGTAAAATAGGTCGCAGTTTGATTATAATACAGCAAATAATTTTTTGGATCTGAATGAACTTCAAATAAAAATGTATTTGCGTTACCAGCCTAGAGACAAACTTGTAATATCTAAAATTAAATGGGTACTAGGTCTCCTCTAACTCTCTCTAACGAAAGCAAAATACTGGCTGGACAGGTTCTCCTGCACTTTCCTAAATTAAATAAAAAGGTCTATGTAAGTTTGTTGACAGTGCTAATATTTACCCCAGAATGGTGAGCATACCACAAAGTTACGGGTTACTTTAGTTATGCCAAAACATTGCCAAAAGTTATAGACATTTTTTAAAGTCACCTTCAGGAAACATAAACCGAATTTCTCTCTTGGCAGTTGTAAAGCAATAACTTCCATGAAGAGCATTCCGGAGGTCATCTGTCCCATATATTGCTCTTAAACGGAGACCAACGAATTCCCACAGTAAATCATTTGCAAAGTTATAATTTACTTTTTAAAAAAGGTACACTTTCCTAGCAGATGAATTAGAGCTCACTCAAATAACCGATTCCAGGACAAACAAAATCTAACAAAATAACTGCCTTTTGCACAAATTCTGCATGTAGAGAGACATAGGGGCAAATTCATTAAGCGCCGAAGCGCCGAACGCTAGCGTCAATTCGCTAGCGTTTGGCATTTTCGGTACTTTGCAAATTCACTAACGAACGTTGGCGTAAATTCGCTAGTGTTACTTCGCACACTTACACCAGGCGAATTTTCGCTAGCGACGTAACTACACAAATTCACTAACTTGCGCAGTGTACTGAACGCTACCTTTTACGCTAGACTTCCTTCGCCACCTCAGACCTGGCGAAGCGCAATAGAGTAGATAGGGATTGTTTCCAAAAAAGTAAATTTTTTTTCTAAGTCCCAAAAAACGCCGGCGTGTTTTCTACATGATGGGTGATAGGCTGAAAAAGATCGAATTTTTTTTTGGGACTCCCCTCCTTCCCCCCTACATTTCCTGACTCATGGCAACTTACCTAGACAGTGGGCACATGTGTAGGGCAAAATAAAATTTTTATTTGCTGATTTGAAGGTTTTCTAGGCATTTGTAGTGCAGATACGTATTCCTCCATTGAAATTTGAATTTCGCGCCGTATGCAAATTAACCATCGCTAGCAAAACTTCGATTCGCTTGGCGAATTAACGCTAGCGCAACTTCGCAAACTAACGCTACCCCTGTGCGCAACTTCGGATTTTAGTGAATTTGCCCCATGATGTCTGGTGAATTTAATACATGAGCTCTAATGCATCTTCTAGATAAAAGGAGCCCCCTATAAGATATATTGGATCATTCATCTGACCCCCAACTCCTGAATGAAGACAGAATAAAGAGAAACAGATGCTGAGAGAGGAATAAATGAAGATACACTTGATTATTTCAGAAACAGTCCCGAATTTATAATAGATCGCATTTAGAAAGATTCTTATTTCATTATGCTGAAGCTTATATAAAATTTTCATTTTCGCAATAATTTCCCTTTAAAAGTGAATATTACATCAGTATGTATTAATGTAGATTTATCTGGTCATTCTCTTGCTTTATGTTGGACTGTCACTGTATGCAAGACAGCTGGAGGGGCTCGGACCATGAGGCCTATGGGCGTCAAAGAGGGAAACTGAAGGAACTGTATGTATTCAGAACACCAACCTATCCCAACAACACTGTGGAGCCAATAAAACTGGTCGGTTTGAAATGCATGTGGCGTCAGCAGTGTAGTGGTGTTAGAGGAGCTGAAAGCATTCACTGTCCCTAAAAAAATACCTTTATTTTATAGCATAAGACATGATATATGAGAAGAACACTTAGGAGGTTATTCATTAAAGTCAAACGAAAAAATCTATTTTTTCGTGATTTATTAAACCACCGATGCTGCTAAAAGTGTGTATAAAAAAAAGTACTCCATCTCAAACCTGAGAAGGTCTTGTAAACGTCAATGGCAGATGTCTCATTTACCATTGGAAGATATCAGGGTTTCATACAATAATCTGAAGAATTTGTGGTTTTCAGCCAATAATCCTAAAAAAATGCGAGTTTTCGGGCATCAAATCCAAAAAAATTGTATGATTCGGATTTTTTTCACAGTTTTATTGTGTCTTTTCCGGCACTGGATTTTTTCAATTTAATTTATTGATAAATATGGTAAAAATGGGCACGGGGTTTTTTTTGAAGTGGTTTTAAGCAAATAGTGAGACATTTTTGAATTTTTGTAAATTACCTCCTAAGTGAATCAGTAGAGTTTTGCTTACAGAATTGTGGAGCTATTGTAGAATACAGGTATGGGATCTGTTATCTGTAATGCTTGAGGCCTGGGGTTTTCCAGAGAGGACAGATTTATCAAAGGTTGAATTTCAAATTTATATGAATTTTTTTTCCTAACTACTGGAGGATAGTTAGGAAAACATTTGAACGTCTAATATTCTATCGAATTGTCCCGACCCCGAAAATTGTAATCGAATTTGAATCGAGTTTTCCCTCCGGAAAAAACTTGAATGTCAGGAAGGCAATTAACATATTCAATCGGTTCAACGGACCTCTGCCATTGACTTGTAAATGAACTCAGCAGGTTTTAGGTGGTGAATATTCGAATTAAAACTGTTTCCATGGTCGAAATTTGAATTTTCATTCGAGTTGGGGGATTAAAATTCAAATGTGTGAATTTTGACACCAAAAATATTTCAAAAATTCTAATTTACTATTCGACCCATAATAAATCCATCCCTAAGTCTGCTAAAAATCATTAAATAAACCCAAAAAAAAGATTGTTTTTACCCAGTATGGATTCATGCAGCTTAGTTACCATCAAGTTGAAGCGACTGTTTTATTATTACAGAGCATAAGGAAATCATTCTTAAAATTGGAATGATTTGCTTCAAATGGAATCTGTGGGATAATGGATCCCATACCTGTACAAACAGTAGCATAGAATATATGTCTGAATTTTCTAGAAAGCACAAGAGCTATGTAATGTTCTCAGCAAACAGCAGACTGTTTCTCTCTTTCTCTCTCTCTCTTGTTTTAGTTTTACTGATTTATCTTGCCCTTTTAGTTTTGCCTAAGTGGCCATTTATGGCCATTTATAAATAGCTATGGGCAGATTTATCAACATTTGTATTTGAGTTTTTACTGTGTTTTACGGATTTTTGCAGGGTACAACATAGCAAATACTTTTGACAACTTTTCAAGATTTATTTAGCACAAAAACTCAAACTGGAATAAAAAAATGCATTTTAAAAGAAGATGTATTTTCATAAATAAAGCTATTTAGATATTCCAGTTTTCGAGATGACATTTCCAGATTAAAAATAAGCAGGATCCCTTGAGTTTGTTCATGGTCTGTATAAAGAGATGCAATTAAACAGTGCCAGAATACATATTCCCCTGTACTTAGTCTAATTGTGCTGGAACAGTTAAGTATATGCCCTTTAAGGAGTGATATTTAATAATGGATAAGCAGCTAAGCAGTGTTCTCTAAGCAAAGCTCCATCAAAGCTCTTAAGCTCACACACAGAGCAATTTGTTCTCCGCTGCATTCGTGTCTGTGACAAATCTATCTCCAGTTCTGCATTTTTTTAAATATTGTAGGGTCTACAATTAATCTTTCTAAAGCGGAACAGCTGCAGAATACGTAGGTGCGCTACAAATAAAGTATAATAAAAATATCTGTAACCTTGGGGGCTTTTAGAGGAAACTATTCGGCGTGCAGATAGGACCGTTTTGGTATCACTTTAAGGAGAGACTTGAACGGAAACAATTCGACCCTTGATAGATCTGTCCCTAAGGCTGGCCATAGATGTTGAGGTTTTTAAAAGATCCGATCCTCATCGTGAGACCACGATTTTCTCTGAACGATCGTACGATCGTATGAATTGACCATCAACTAAAAAGACCAATTTGCCAGGAAAACAAAGGGGAGCTGCCTGCTTGGCCCTGCAAACATAGATAGATTGCACTGGGACCGACAAAGATTTTTTGACCTGGCTGATCAATTTTCTGACAGATGTCAGACGAAAAGTCGTAAGATGTACGATCGTTCGAATCCCACTAACAGCACGATAATTTTGAAGGATTGGTCGGACTTCCCTAAAATCGGTCATTCGGCAAGAAGAATCGTCGCGTCTGTGGGGAGCTTTAAGCTCATTTAAGTGTCATTTAAGAGCCCCCATCCTGTGACTCTCTGAAAAAACATCAAAATTCAAAAAGACCAACCGAAATTAAATTGAAGGTTTTTTTGGTCAAATGAGTTAGTTTTCGATTCGATTCATTCGATTCATACGAATCAAAGGAATATTGCATTTGATCAAATTCAATTCCACCAATTAACTCCAAATGGGTTCTAGGAGGTCCCCCATAGGCTAAAACAGCAATTCACCGGGTTTTAGATGGCGAATGGTCGAAGTCTAATTTTTAAAGAGACAGTACAATCTTGTCTTGTTTTGATTCCTGTTTTGACCCTTGCCTGCCTGACTATTCTGATTCTACCAGTATTGACCCTTGCCTGCCTGACTATCCTTGAACATTGCTGTAATGCTGGAGAAGTTTAACAGAGGACCCCGTTGGCCATTGTAGAATAAATAACAGTTCTTTTTACGTTATGGAGAAGAACACAAACAATTACAGTACATAGAGAGGGTGGCGACCTTCCACATACCAGTGGTGAGTCTCACAGTTCCTTTTGGGCTGGATGGAGACAAGGAATAGTAATGGAGTCTTTCTTTGCAGGTAACAGGTGACGGAGACCCGCAGCAAAGCGCAACTCCAGAGTAAGTACTACAAAGGACTGTAGGGCAGCCAGGTATAGTCATTAGCGGAAGAGGATCGTCAATAAATGCGCAACTTCCCCAGTGCGCAAAGTACTTTTATACCCTGCTGGAGGAGGGGGCATGGCCAATCTCGGACCCTGGGGAAGGGGGTGTTGCCAAAACCTGACCCTGGGCCCCAGGTAATTACAGCTGCCTGCACTGACCCCGGCCTGTCTGACCTTGCTTGAACTCTGCCCACACTGACCCCAGCCTGTCTAACTATGCTTTGTCTACTCCTAGAACTGTGCCTTTCATCCAAAACCTTGCTAACGTCTTTGCCCCTCTCCTCGTCCAGAACCTTTGCTTGGCTACTCTCTTAGTAAGACCTGGCGGCATCCAATTAGCTGAGTGCTCCTCCCGAAATGAAAGGCAGCTGTTAAAGGCAGAAGCAAGAAAAGAAATAATGTCTCGGGGGAGGGGCAGAGGGTGAAGCTGACTAGTGTATTTAGAAAAAACATCCCTATCTTGTGACTCAGTGATGTCATCATTTGATTTTACACAGAAAATCCTTTGAGATTTCAGATAGGAAAGCTTCTGAGCTGATCTGTGTGCCAAGTACAGTTAGGGAATAGGTGAGACTGAGCTTTACCCAGGATGGTTGTTTGTTCTGGGGATCTGGGCCAAGAGATAAAGCAGCTGCTAATCCGCCACCTGCTTGTCTGGTATGTGCAACTTACATTTCATCTGAACTCATCCTGGATAAGTGGTTTTGGAAGGAGTTATTACAAGGGGTTATTGGCACAAAACATAATGACATACGATCAAAGTTCACTCAGACAATGCCAATTCACTAAAATGCGGAGTTTCGTCCCTGGCGTCCCCGCTAGCGATACTTCAGCATTGTGAGGATTTCAAATCGAAGATACGCTAGCGTTAATTTCTGCCTAGTGAAAAGTCATTCGAGATCTTGTGCTCAGGTTAATTTGCATACAGCGGGAAATGTGAAGTTGAATGGATGTCTTTATGTTATATGTTGCAGCAAATACATTACATTACACAAGTCCAGGGAACCTTAATAAAGACAATTGAGTTGTTATAATGCCCTACACATGAGCCCACTGTATAGTTAATGTTCTATATGTTAGAAAATGTATGGGGGAAACCGGTTACCCCAAAAAATTTTTATAAGACTTTTGCAGCCTGAAAATACGCCAGCGTTTTGAAAATAAAAGAAGAATGAGGAATATCTATGCACTTCAATGCACTTCGCCTGGTCTGAGCTGGCAAAGGCAAGTCTGGCGAAAGAAGTAACATTCAGTAAAATGAGCGGAGTAAAGTCCATTCGCCAGAGCTAATTGTCACCTGGCGATAGAGTGCGAATGAGCGCTAGCGTCTATCTCTTTGGCTAGTGAATTGCCGCCTGTGCCCATTAGTAAATTGCCGATATACCTGCTGAATTGTCCCAGCGTTTGCCACTTCGCCCCTTTAGTAAAACTGCCCCATAGTCTCTTGCCTTTACTCATTATCCTCAATCTTTCTCTCTGCTCCAATCTTTGTTCTGATACTGAAATAGGAAATGTCTATGGTAAAGGCAAATAAAGCCATACGGATGGGTGAAGAGGAAGGCTCGGTGGCTCCTTGGCCCAGTGAGGGTTGTACTAGTATCCCGGATGGCCAGTCCAACTCTGTGTACAGCACATGGCTTAGCTAAACCACTTCTGAACTGTTCTGCGAAACATTGTCCCTGGATTTATAGAGAACTTTCAGGGGTTTAAACAATGATTAACGGTTCAATGGAAGTGTGTGATGTGGAAATGAAATGTAATTTTTTTGTGCAGAATATTGTCTGCCTATGGGGAGAAGCAGTTGCACAACATACACTCACTTCATATGTTTCTATGGTTTTAAAGTTATTTGTAAAATGTAAGTGCTGTTGGTGCCAGCTTGTTCTCTGTACTGCTGCTTCTGACTGCTGAAACAATGTAACAGAAGCTGATGACAGAGCATACAAGGCACTGCTGAAGCAGCCAGAACCATCAGTACAGAAATGGACAGACAGATACTGGGTTTCAAAAGCAATTACATTTCCTAATCTCTTACAATCCACTGGGAACTTTTAATGAATCTGTATGGAAATTATTATAATGCATTATTACAGCATTTTATTCGTATCCCTGATCCAAACAAACCAGACACCCACATGAACACGCAGAACCCAAGCAAGTTCTCGTTCCTTAACCAATAACATCAGCCTCTCTAACTCTGAGTTAGTCAGCGAGTTTAAGAGGGGCCACATGGGACATAACTGTTCAGTGAGTTTGCAATTGATCCTCAGCATTCAGCTCAGATTCAAAAGCAACAGTTGCGACCCATGTGCCCCGCCCCTCAAGTCACCGATTGGTCACTGCCTGGTAACCAATCAGTGTAAACCAAGAGAGCTGAAAAGCAGGAAGTAGTGTTCTGGCTATTATGTTAGACATCCAGTCACTCCAGCCTTTATACATTACATTTTTGACTAACTAACTATATTAGAAATATTTTTATTTTGCACAGCCTGTCTATTTACCCAGTTTTCATTTTTATACTGAACAATTCCTTTAACATGTAAAATTGCTGTCCCCTTTAAGTAAAGCAGACATTGCTTGTATATTATATACTGTATATATATATTTTATATTTTAAGAATTGAATTAATTAATGAATCACATGCAAGTTGAGTGTAGGACTGGCCATGTCGGGGATGACTTTGACGTAGTTGGCCAGCTTAAATATATTGCGATATATGAAAATTAGTTTTGTTAACAAAACAATCCCTATAATAGTTTTTTTCAGTTAAATTAAGAAAAAAAAACAAAGAGTTTAACATATAGAGTAACTTTATTCAGTAGTTTTGAATTGTTAAATACATTGTCATAGCAATCTCATACATAATCTGCGTATACACTTCATATGCTAATGTTCCTGTAAAGGGGTTTTTCACCTTCAAACACTGTTTTCAGTTCAGTTGGTTTCAGATTGTTCACCAGAAATAAAGACTTTTTCCAACTACTTTCTATTTTCTATTTCTTATATTGAAGTGTAACGTTTCATTTTTCACCTTCGGAAGCAGCTCTGAGGAAGGGAGGGGGGGGGGGTCGCTGACTCTTAAACTGTTCTAAATTGATACATTTAGTTGATACATTGGTTATCTTTGTCCCTGCTGAGCAGAATCCCTGAGTTTCATTAAAGGCAGCTGTTAGAATTGATACAATAGTTGCTCATATTCCAAAGATACTGCTGTGAAATGTATCAACTAAATGTATCAACTAATGGAGCAAATTGTAACAGTTCAGATGCTCGTGGATCACTGAGCTGCTTTTACTTTGGGAGAACAGTAAAAATTAAAAGATGGAAAGCAATTGAAAAAAGTCATTATTTATGGTCACCAATTTGAAAACAACCAATCTTAAAAAAGTGTGAACAACCCATTTAATATACTGTTATACTATTCAGTTGTTTGGGTTTTTTTAAAAAAAAAAAAAGACACAGCAATGAAACACATAAATATTTCAAAGGATAGAATATATTCACTACACAATATCTGTCACTTAAAGTTCTTCACTTTCAAAAAGTCCGGGGTACGTAGGCTGGGAGTTCTGGTACCATTCCGGTGAATAAGTCTCTTGCACATCCAACCCTTTCATATTGAGTACCGAGTACTTGCTAAACGTTGGTTTAACATTAAGTGGTTTCCCACTTGGCATCTGTTTGTTGACAAGAGCTGAAATCAAACATGATAATACGTGGTTACATTGTATATCAGTGACATAACTTAACAGAGACACAGTTAGGACCACCTGGACACGTTACCCACTCCTTCTGTCTGTTCCCCCATGTTTGCAAAATCTGCCTCCTGCTAAATGTACCATGGCACTTGCTACTAGTGATGGGTGAATTTGCGCGATTCGCCGCCGGCGAATAAATTCGTGAAACGGGCGCGAAAATTCGGTGTAAAAAAACGGACACGGGCGTGTTGAACCAAAACGGTGTAAATTTGCCCATCGCTACTTGCTACAGAATGAATGCATTAAAAGCATCTCTCAGAGCAAGAGTAATTATGCCTCTTTATAGGTCCCTGGTAAGGCCTCATCTGGAGTATGCAGTGCAGTTTTGGACTCCAGTCCTTAAGAGGGATATAAATGAGCTGGAGAAAGTGCAGAGACTAAGTGCAACTAAATTGGTTAGAGGGACGGAAGACTTAAATTATGAGGGGAGACTGTCAAGGTTGGGGTTGTTTTCTCTGGAAAAAAGGCGCTTGCGAGGGGACATGATTACACTTTACAAGTACATTAGAGGACATTATAGACAAATAGCAGGGGACCTTTTTACCCATAAAGTGGATCACCGTACCAGAGGCCTCCCCTTTAGACTAGAAGAAAAGAACTTTCATTTGAAGCAACGTAGGGGTTCTTCACAGTCAGGACAGTGAGGTTGTGGAATGCACTGCCGGGTGATGCTGTGATGGATGATTCAGTTAATGCCTTTAAGGGGCATATTTATCAAGGGTCGAATTTCAAATTGAAAAAACTTCAAAATTGTTTGCTCTCAGCTCTCTGCAATATTGAGTTGTTAAACTTCAAAAGAAAGTTTTTCAGAGATTCTATTGAAGGAAAGTTCCATGCCAACCAGAGCGTGGTCAGACCACGTCCGTAAGCCGATCCATGGTTTACTAACTTATCTGGTGGTCTGAAGATCTGTCTTCCTAGTGTGTGTGTTTGAAATCTTGGGGAAAATTATGTGAAATCCTTTGCTAATAGATATTTAGCTCTTCATACATCAATCAGGGCAAAGTTATGTATTAACGTCCTAAAGTTTTTGGCTTGAGCCATTTGACTTTTATTTGCTGTTGCCTTACCAACCGCTCAGTGAACATCTATGTGTGGGTTCAGGGTCAAGTTAAAGGTCAAAGTCGAATGTTTAAAGAGACAGTACATGATAAATTTTGATATTCGAATTTTCAAATTTTTTTCAAATTTGAATCGAAATTGGGACTATTCCCTAGTTGAAGTTCACAAAAAATAGCTCAAAATTCGAATTCTTTTCATTCGAAAATTCACCTCGACCTTTGATAAATCTGCCCCTAAGAGTGGCTTGGATGATTTCTTGGACAGACATAATATCAAAGGCTATTGTGATACTAAACTCTATAGTTAGTAAAGATATGGGTATATATCATTTATGTGAAAGTATGTAGGGGTGTGTGTATGGATACTGGGTTTTCATTAGGGGGGTTGAAGTTGATGGACTTTGTCATTTTTTCAACCCGATTTAACTATGTAACTATGTAGCTATGTAAGAGTGACATTTTGCATACCGAAAAGGCTGTCTTTCTTCAATTTCGTGTATTATTTAAAGAGGAACTTTTGCAAACATGAACATTTAATAGAAGCTTCAGCCTACAGAAATAAGAAACTTTCTAAATACAATCAAATATTCTGCATTGTTTCTGAAATAATCAAGTTCATCTTCACTATCCCTCTCTCAGCATCTGTTTCTCTTCATTCTGTTTCCATGCAGCAGTTGGGTGTAAGATATTCATTGACAGTTAGATCCAATATATCTTATAGGGGGGCTCCTTTTGCCTAGAAGATGTATTAGAGCTCACTCTATTAGTATCCAGAAAACATGTCTCTCTACATTGCAGAATTTGTGCAAAAGGCAGTTTTTTAGTTAGATTTTGTTTGTACTGGAATCAGTTATTTGAGTGAGCTCTAATACATCTGCTAGGAAAAGAAGCCCCCTATAAGATATATTGGATCTAACTGTCAATGACAATCTGACACCCAAGGAGGCAGAATGAAGAGAAACAGATGCTGAGAGAGGAATAGTGAATATTAAATTGATTGTATTTAGAAAGTGTCTTATTTCAGTGCGATGAAGCTTATATTAAATTTTCATTTTTTGTGATGGTTCCCCTTTAGGCATATTTTTATGGGCTTATGCAATAAAAAGTGCAACGTTTACTGTAGGTCTAAATTTGTTTGCATTGCTAAAAGTGTCCCATCTAGTGGTAGACATGAGAATAGCACCCAAGCAGGAAAAACCCAAGACTTGGGCCGTGGTTAAATGAGAAGGGAAGAAACCACAGCAGTTCCATCCTAAAGTGCTGGCTCCTTCTCGAAGCTCAGAATCAGACACAATGCACTGAGATGGTTGCCTCCACAGCAACATTAACAATTACCCAGGCCTCAGAAGAGATCCAAGAACAGGAAAAAGATTGCAACCAACCACAGGTATTATGCCTCTCCTGCTCCTTTTATTAATAAAGTTTAGTTCAGCAAATTTTGGCATGGACTTTTAAAATCTTTTTTGAAAATGTTGCTTGTGATAGCTTCAATAGTTGCCCCTTTTCAATTCATATATACAAATTATGGAAAAAAAACAAAGTAGGAACCTTTAATAAAAGAAGGGGGCAGTGAATGGTTTGGATAAAGAACAAACAAAAACAAAGGACTGATATCATAGGTTCATTATCGGAGCATCAACAAACCTCAAACAGATTTTCAGTAGTTTAAAAGGTTGTCAGTTTAATATTTCTTACTTGCAACATCAAGACGCGTATGGCAAGTTTCAACGCCAGCTTCATTCACTGCTGATATAGTGTACCATCCATCATCTGTTTTGTTAACATTGTATATCACAAGGGAAACTCTTCCACTATCATCCTGATATAACCTGGAAAATGTATAGGCAGGAATTGCACTTGATATACAGAAGTAATCAAATAAATACATTTGAGAGTGAACGTACTTTATTGATGTAATTCAATGTGTGTCTTGTTGCACAAATGTAACTTTGAAAAAGCTTTTCCAGGGAGCATTCACTTGAGATGGATGTAAGTAGCTTTTACTTTTGGAATCTGAATTTCATTTTTAAGGGGACTGCTTAAAGTAGAACGAAACCCTTAAAATTAAATTGGCTACAAATGCCATGTTTTATATTCTGAACTTATTGCACCAGCCTAAAGTTTCATCTTGTCAATAGCAGCAATGATCCAGGACTTCAAACTTATCACAGGGGGTCACCATCTTGGAAAGTGTCTGTGACACTCACATGCTCAGTGGGCTCTGAGCAGCTGTTGAGAAGCTGAGCTTAGGGGTTGTCGCAAATTATCCAGCAGAAAGTGAGGTTGGCCTGTACTATTAGCTGATGCTACAGGGCTGATTATTACATTCTGATGCTAGTTGCACTGGTTTGTGTGCTGCCATGGAGTAATTATGTGTATTAATTACTAATCAGCCTTACATTGTGACATTTCTATTCTATGTGTACTGTATATTGTGAGTGGGTCCCTATGCTCAGTAAGTGACAGCAGCACAGAGCATGTGCAATGAATCAGCAGAAAAGAAGATTGTGGTGTTCATGCAAATGGCCTGTAGATGTCATTGTGCTCAGACTTATACTCTGCATACTTCCTGGTAGCTTAAAAGTGAAAGTGAAAGCTTATTGTTGTATAATGGCTGCATGACTCTGCTAATCAAAGCACTGTTATACTCTACTCATCCTCAGCTACCAAAACATAACAAATAAAATCTACAATTAGTTGATGGTCTCTTTCTACAGCACCAGTGCCTACCACAAAGCAACACTTCACTGGGCCATGCAAAGAACTGTGCACACAAAGTTAAGTTGAGACCAGATGTAAAACCAGTACCATTTCCTGATTCAGCATGGGAAAAACTTGCTATTTATATTGTCAGTCCTTTTACAGATGTTCCTATAGACTGTAGATTTGCTATAACCTTGATAGACTATTACAGTAAATGGCCTGAAATTACATTTGTTTCTCATATATCATAAGCTACAGTAATAACATTTATGTTTACAGTCTTCAGCAGAGAAGGTAATGCAAAGGAGTTCATATCAGACAACGGACCACAGTTTGTGTCATATAAGTTTTAATCCTTTCTGAGAGAGAGGAATATTGTGCATAGGAAATCTTCAGTGTATTACCCACAAACAAATGGAGAAATCGAGCGATTCAACAGAAGTCTGAAAGAAGCACTACAGACAGCAAATCTTACTGGGAAATCTTGGAAAATATTTACAACAGAGTTCTTACATAACTACAGAGCAACATGCCATGCAACAACACAATCATCTCCTGCTGAATTATTACATGACAGACAGATGAGCACTAGTTGCAGACATCAAACTTCCACAAAATACTGTGCCTACAAAATCATCTATTGCTGACATTGTGAAATGTCAACAAGCCAAGACTTATACTGACAGAAAATGTGGTGCCAGAGAAGTACACTTTCAGCCTGGATCTTAAGTCAGAATTAAGAAACCAGGAATACTGAAACAAGGACAATCTACATTTAATACACCACTTGAAGTGAGACGACAGCGAGGACCATACACATATGAACTGTCTGATGGACGCATATGGAATGCAAGTTGTCTTGCTCCTGTTAGATATGACTTTGGAGAAGCTCAATTTGATGAAGGACATTTTCCTACTCCTGATGTCAACTGCAATGGGCCTGAAGAAAGTGAACCTATGAGGCGTACTGAGAGAATCAGAAAACTTCCTGCATGGACCCAGGACTATGTGATGTGAATAATGTATATTATTGCTTTAAAATGCATACTGTTTAATGTTGCTGTTTATTATAGTTGTCTAAATGCTTTCCTACTATAGGGGGAATATGTGGTGTTCAATCAAATGGCCTGTAGATGTCACTGTGCTCAGACTTATACTCTGCATACTTCCGGGTAGCTTAAAAGTGGAAGTGAAAGCTTACTGTTGTATAATGGCTGCATGACTCTGCTAATAAAAGCACTGTTATACTCTACTCATCCTCGGCTACCAAAACATAACAAAGATGGGGAGCTACTGGGGAATATTTGGAGACACATATCTTTACTGCTAAAGGACTGTAGTTGCCTTGGGCTGGTACAGAAACACAAAACATAATTTCAACCCTACTTCTTTAGTTAAGTTGTAGTTCTCCTTTAAATCACTGAATGGGTCTGCAAACTAATATAGATTGCAATCTAATATATATATTGAAATTTCTCATTAATTAGGGTCTCATGGGGCCCCCTATAACTCCTACCCCCCACAGGGTCTGCTACTTATATAGTTATGCCCCTGGCAGTAAGGAGACATAGATTTGTTTGTTGCACACAGAGAACTGTATAAACTTAATATATTGATTGAAGTGTATGCACTTCATTAAACACTATTGTGTTTTAATTCTGAATTATATAATACCTTTACTAGGACATAGTGTATATAATCAAAAATGTAGATACAATGTAATTTTTGTAATGTATTTACCTGATCCGATCAGTATTATAACGTAGCATCTCGTTATTTTTTTTCAGCAATATCTGCGGTTGTGGCACGGCGGAGACAAGACATTCTATTTTTATATTCTCTCCTTCAATTGCTTTTAATGCTGTTGGCTTTTGAATAAAGCATGGAGCCCTTTTGCGTTCCTGTGCTGAAATAGTTTTATTATATTGTAAAAATCATTTTACATATAAAAAGAAAATATATAAAAGTTAATTTCTAAAGTTTCTGTATTTTTTACAGGTTTATTACAAAATAGTAATGATAATACAAAACTGGCTATGTGAGCAAAAAAAATAAATCTTTTGTGCACGTTTAAACGCATATTTTTAAAAACTGTATGCTCAAGTCAGAATTTATATTATACATACAAAGGTAGCACCTGCTCAAGTCAGAATAAATACAAAGGGGCAGGTTTATCAAGGGTCGAAGTGAAAATTCTAATTGAAAAAATTCTAATTTTGAGCTATTTTTTGTGTACTTCGACTAGGGAATAGTCCAAATACGATCCAAATTTGAAAATTCTAATATCGAAATTTATCATGTACGGTCTTAGAAAAAACGTTGAATTGAATTTGATCGAATACGGTGTTACTTTGATTTGTATTTGAACGGAAACGGCCTATTCACCCGAAAAAAAACGTAGATTTTTCAATAAATTTCGGTTAGTCTTTTTTTATTCTAATTTCGTATTTTTTCTAATTGAAATTCGATCCTTGATAAATCTGCCCCAAAATGTTATGTTTTCACACAAAATTTTTGTGCACATCACAATTTGTATGTGTACACACACAGCTCCAAGGGAACAGTGTCTATAAAATATATTTACAAAGTGCAGAAGAAAGTGGAGAGCAATTAGGAATATGACACACAACGAGTGTCATTTACTAAAACACTACTTTTTCTGGTCGGGGTTTTAAAGGGGAAAACACACTTTTTTTTGTGAGATTTATTATACCCAGAGGCTGCTAAAAGTCCGAATATGCTCCATCTCAAACCAGTCGAGGTCCTGTAGAAGTCAATGGCAGATGTCCCTTTTACAATTGGAAGATATCCTGATCTGCTCTGGGTTTTGTACGATAATCCAAATAGTTTGTGGGTTTCAGGCCTTAATCCGAAAATTATAGTATAGTTTGAATTTTTCCACAATTCCCGCACCTAATTTTTTCGAGTTATTTTGTTGATAAACAAGGTAAAATTGTGGAAGGGAGTTTGGTCGAATTTGTTTTAGTAAAATAATGAGAACATTTTGAGTTTTAGTACTTAAACCCCCATACATTCCACATTTAGGGCTGAAATTACAACAGTTTAGTGGAAATGTTATGTATTGAAGAGCAGCTCTTTCCCTTCCACCTTCATGGGAAGTGGCTGCTAGCAGGAAATTGTATTTTGATCCATGTGGTTCTCCATTGAGAACAATGATATAGCCACTAGACTGGCAAGTGGATAACATAGTCTTAAATCCCATGTCCTACTTTGAATCTAAAGAATTGGTACTTCATAATATAAGCAAAGTAAATCTGAACCAAGGTGTGAGGTCTAATGAATTTCATCCTTTGTATATAGTAAATACAGTTTTTTTCTAGGCCATTTATGGTGGTTTCTTAGACTCCCTTTCATCCGGTATGGCACCAATGGACTATTTCAGATGTTTGAGGGCATCTCAGTGAACTCAATATGCTGATTTTGCACATATAAAAATGACTTACCAAGTACAGTAAGTTGCAAAGTAAATGTTGATTTTCCAGCGCGGTTAGATGCCACGCATTCGTACAATCCTGCATCACAAGTCTTAACTACTTCAAATATGAATGAATGAACGCCTTTCTCAGACAATATAATTTTGTGGAAATCATCAGCCTGAACAACTTTCCCATTTAAATACCATGAAACATCGGGAACAGGCACACCAGTCACCTGAAAAAATAATTGACATATAATGTTAATAACAAGATATTATAATAAAAAAACAAACAAGAAAAACTCAATGTACAATGACCATTATATAGATAAGTAGCCTGCAACAGAGAAAGAAACTCACCTAAATAATTATAGGTTTGCCATAAGGGAGGAAGTTGAATTTGGAATACTCTAATTAATTCATTGGGCATTGGTGACTTCTTTGTTCCTTAGTATTTTCCTAGTATCTTCTTTCAATGCATCTGCCCTCTTGCTCTGTATACTAGAAGGGCCAGCAGTCACCTCAACTCATATATGCATTAAGGATTATCAATTCCCATATCTGCTTGCTTTGTGTGCCATCAGTGTTTGGAGTCTTAAAGTGGTAATACTGCTGCTCTCTTAGGGTTAGTCCACACGAGGAGATTCAGGTAGATTTTGTTGCCTGTTGACTAATCGCCTCGTCTTCTGAGCGAACTTCTTCAACGTGTTTTCCTATAGGCTACAATGAAAAGTCGCCTGCGCAAAAGCACACGCGGAAACGTTGGAAACTTTGGGCAACTATTGAAAAGCATCGCTGCGTGTGCTTTGTGCTTTAGCGCAGGTAACTTTTCATTGTAGCCTATGGGAAAACACGCTGAGGCAGTTCGGGGAGATTGCCACTCAGAAGACGAGGCGATTAGTCGCCAGGCAACAAAATCTCCCCGAATCTTCTCCTTACCCTTAAATTGGAATGTGGATCATGTTTAAATAAGACTTTTTTTCATGGTTGTAAGGAGATACAGCACTGGAAACACATTTTTTGGGTCAGGTTCTATATTTGTTTTCCTGGCAAATTGGTTTTTTTAGTTGATGGTATGGCCAGCTTTAGTCAGTTTTCCAGCTGCCCCCAGTCATGTGACTTGTGCTCTAATAAACTTCAATCCCTCTTTACTGCTGTACTTCAAGTTGGAGTGATATCACCCCCTCCCTTTCCCCCCAGCAGCCTAACAACAGAACAATGGGAAGGTAAACAGATAATGGCTCCCTAACACAAGATAACAGCTAGGCCCAGACTGGCAATTTGTGGGTTCTGGCAAATGCCAGAGGGGCTGCTATAAGGTGCCATAGAAAGTCAGTATTTAGTGGGCTGGTGGGGATTTTTGGGCCTCTGTGTGGGCTGATTGGGCCTTTGTGTACCTGAAATGCCAGGGCTTATTTTGACTTTCAGTCCAGACCTGATAACAGCTGCCTGGTAGATATAAAAACAGCACTTAATAGTAAAATCCAGGTCCCACTGAGACACATTCAGTTACATTGAGTAGGAGAAACAACAGCCATCCAGAAAGCAGTTCCATCCTAAAGTGCTGGCTCTTTCTGAAAGCACATGACCAGGCAAAATTACCTGAGATGCGCCTACACACCAATATTACAACTAAAAAAATACACTTGCTGGTTCAGAAATTAAATGTTACATGGTAAAGTGCATTACTTGCAGGTAAACAGTGTAATTTAGAAATAAAAACTACATCATAGAAATCATGACAGAATCCCTTTAAACATAATTCTCACTTTAAAGTCTATTCGACAGAAATGTCCTTCTTCAACAGTTAAATCTTCCGGAACTTGCAAAAACCTCGGTGGAAAATATTTTTCTTGTATGGATGATGATTTTGACTCATCTCTTGGTAAACCTCTATTCCTGCAAAGCACAATCGTTTGTATAATGTTAACATTTTTAACACAAAGTATTATAGAAAGACAACGGTTTGAACCGAGTGACAATAATCCACTTTTGTAAGAATACATTTAGGTTAACTGCATATTTGAAAGCTATACCCAGGGAAGGTTACAGAATCTGAAAAAGTTCTTCCAGTGTCATAAGAACACATATTTATTCACTGGATCCATCTAATTTAATATGGCATATAAGCCTAGGCTGACTGGCAACCAATGTTTTGTTTATTTGTGTTGTCCCATAAGGGCAGATTCACTAACGGACGAATTTTCGCCAGCGTGAGCTTCATGCACCTCACACCACTTCGCCAGGCGCAAATGTGCTATGACTATGGCAATTCACTAATATGCAAGGTTTCGTCCTAGGTGCCGAATGCTGTTGACTTTTCGTTTTCACTAGCGTTACTTCGGCAGTGCGAGCATTTCATAGCGAAGATGTTCTAGCGTTCATTTGTGCCTAGCGAAACTTCACTAGTGATCTTGCGCTTAGTTCAATTTGCATAAGGCGGGTAATTTAAAGTTGTATGGACGTCTTTATTATAAATGTTGGTGCAAATGCTTGAAGTTACCACTTTTTATTACGAATGTCCAGGGAACCTTAAGGCAAGAGAGTTAATATAATGCCCTACACATGAGCCCACTGTAAAATGAATGTTCCATATGTTATGAAATGTCTGGAGAAAACCGGTTACCCAAAAAAAGTTTATTAGGACTTTTGCAGGCAATTCCACTTAAAAAAGGAAAAGTCACCAGCATTTTTTGAACTTTAATGCATTTTCAGCACACAGGATATGATGTAAGTGACAGAAGATTGAGGAAGATTCTTTTTAGCACTTCGCCTGGTCTGATAGAGTGCAAACGAATGCTACCGACAGTCTCTTCCGCTAGCGAATTAAGGCCTGCGCCTGTTACTGAATTGACGATGTCCCTGCAGATGGTAATGCTGGTGAATTGTGGCTAGTGTTAGCCACTTCACCCTTTAGAAAATCTACCCCATGGGCTCCTATAACAGCCTAAATTGTAGCATGATAGCCTCCTGATGCTCCTATAGCAGGTAACACGGAAGAGCAAATTCTGTATGGCTGAGGCTTGAAATGAAATGTTGATGTTTTTCCAAGATAGATAGTTATCTAATTAAGTCCTAGTCATCTTTTAATTCTTACAGAAAAGATAAAAAGTCTTCAATGAATGGAGCAATTCACACAGCAACAACTGTAGCACTTAGCTACGTTCATTTCCTGGACCAAATAGTACATTGAAGCTGGCCATAGACGCAAAGATCCGATCGTACGAATCATCGTACAATCGGACTTCCCCGTCTCCCGACCTGCCACTAACCACTCCGATCAAATAAAGTAACGTAGTAAAAGAACAGATGAGCCGATGTTCTGCTCTTCCAGCAATTGTACGAGAGTTATGTCCGACAAAAGCTAGTGACAGTCTCCCTCTGAAAATCGTATGATCGGCAATACACGCAGAGATATTACCCGCAGCCGACAAATCTTTTAACTCATCCAATCGACCAAACGACCGATCTCTGCCGGACAAAAAATGTCGGGACTCTCCACACACGGTCCAAAAATCGTATAATCTTTGCATCTAAAACCAACTTAAAGGGATACTGTCATCGGAAAACATGTTTTTTACAAAGCGCACCAGTAAATAGTGCTACTCCAGCAGAATTCTGCACTGAATCCAATTCTCAAAAGAGCAGACAGATTTTTTTATATTCAATTTTGAAATCTGACATGGGGCTAGACATTTTGTCAATTTCCCAGCTGTCCCCAGTCATGTGACTTGTCCCTGCACTTTAGGAGAGAAATGCTTTCTGGCAGGCTGCTGTTTTTCCTTCTCAATGTAACTGAATGTGTCTCAGTGGGACATGGGTTTTTACTATTGAGTGCTGTTTTTAGATCTGCTAGGCAGCTGTAATCTTGTGTTAGGGAGCTGCTATCTGGTTACCTTCCCATTGTTCTTTTGTTTGGCTGCTGGGGGGAAAAAGGGAGGGGGTGATATCACTCCAACTTGCAGTACAGCAGTAAAGAGTGATTCAAGTTTATCAGAGCACAAGTCACATGACTTGGGGCAGCTGGGAAAATGATAATATGTCTAGCCCCATGTCAGATTTCAAAATTTCATATAAAAAAATCTGTTTGCTCTTTTGAGAAATGGATTTCAGTGCAGAATTTTTTTCCCATGACAGTATCCCTTTAAGACTTATTTCCAGCTGAAACAATGTACAAAGTCAATGTAGTTTTATTTCCAATGTCCTTCATAGAAAAGCAGTTTGGAACACTAGTTCTCCCTCGTGCGCATAAGCTTGGCTGTCCTTTCTACCCAAGTTGGTATCAGAGGTGCAGAGCATGCATATGCCCCGCCGAAGTGCTTTGAGAATTAGTACTAAGGCAGGTAACATTTCGCACCCCTCAGACGCATCAGTAAACTACACCTACCATGTCATCTGCAATCAAGAATAATAAAAAGAAGTTTAATAAGGCACTTGCCACTTTTCACCTCAAGCAAATTATTTTTGCAGTTACATTTCTATTGGTGAAATGTGTGTCCCAGCAGTTAAGAGGCCACATCTAAGCTGGATTCCATGTGAATGAAAATACAATTATGAGAAATGCACATTTATGGATTTCCAGGAGCAATGTGGAGTCGATATTGCTGCTCACAGCTAAAAAGCTACATCTAAATGTTGGATAATTTGCTGGATGGCTCCAATAACACAAATTAAACATTAATGTAACTGATACGATATGATATGATGTGCGTCTGTATGCACTTATTTACAAGTATATATATCAGTCTGATGAGTATCTGCACTCCAAGGCAATTTTTCATATAGCTGGGGTGCACGGTTATAGTATATGTATATCCACGAATATCAAGGAAACGGCACACCCATGTAAAAAATCTTCACCTCTTTATTTTTGTTGTATCAAAGTCCAACGTTTCGGTCCTCATTATGACCTTTCAAAAAGGTCCTTTTGAAAAAGGTCCTAATGAGGACCGAAATGTTGGACTTTGATACAACAAAAATAAAGAGGTGAAGAGGTGAACCAAAACATTAGATCAATAAACCTTTTTCTTTATTCTTGACTTTTTGGTGTCATTGTTTAAATCTTGTGAGTGCTAGGAGGAGATTTGTCGCTGTGCGACTAGTCTCCCCGAATCTGCCTGGGTTCCCTAACACCACTATTCCATTCAGCCCGAGGACCAACTGATCGGATCATAATGAATCCGATACGGGAGATCGGATCACGGGATCCGACAGGATTTTTTCCTTTACTCCTTTAAAAATGTTGCTGTATAGCCAGGTATATAATACATAGCAACTGTGCCATTTAAAGAATGAGGAACTGGAAGGAATTTCTTCAAGCTGATTTAATGTTTGTCTTTCTTTGGACTAACACTGGTAATTTATCTGAGAGTTTGCATTGTGAAAGACTTGGCGGATCAGGTATCCGCAAAAGAAGCGAGTACCCTGCGGGATGAAGGTAGGGTTCTTGGGTGTGGGTATAGATGCGGGTTGCGGTTCTGCGGGTCGTGTTGCAGGTCTCGTCTAAATTTCTTATCTTATGCTATATTGTCTATAATTTACTCCTTTAAAAATGTTGCTGTTTAGCCAGGTACATAGTACATAGCAACTGTACCATTTCCTGCAGGAGTTTCTGCAACTTTTAAAGAATGAGGAACTGGAAGGAATTTCTTCAAGCTGATTTAATGTTTGTCTTTCTTTGGACTAACACTGGTAAATTATCTGAGAGCTTGCACTGTGAAAGACTTGACTTTTTCAACCTTGACAGCTACAAAACTATTTAACTATGTAATCTATTCAGATATTTGGTGGCTTGCCACATAAGAGTAACTCACACTTTATCCTCGGAAAAGCCACGTGTATTGGGGTAGCGATACACCCAATGGAAATGGATGCCAGTGTAGAACCTCTCTTAGGTTATTGGGGTTATTCAGGCTTAAAACCCTATAAGGACTGTTTACAAAGATAGTTGTTACTCCAAGAAGAAATCTTTCCTATAAGCATTTTATTCATAGGTCTCACATTTTTCCCTGGCGTTAGATAAAAAAAGGATGTAAAAGATCTGAGAACAGTCCCAAGTGGCATGCCACTCTACTTCTATGTCTCTATATTGTTGGAATCTAAGTAGACTATTTTAATTGTATTATTGTCCTTTATTTATATTGTGCCAACACATTCCTTGGCACTTTACAGAGATTATACATCATTCACATCAGTCCCTGCCCCAATGGATCTTACAATTTAAGGAAAATTCTTATAAATCTTAGCTGGCAATAGAAGACATCTGATCCCTCCACAATAGTCACTTTGGTTATTGTATTATTTATATTATTAGCAAGTATTAATAAAGTGTCAACATACTGCTCAGTGCTGTTCATCAGATATATCTCAAACATACAGATTACATACAAATACCGACTGATACAAGCTACAGGGTCCTGAATGGTTTTAGGGATAGCTGACATTTTATTTTGAAAACAAATGGCTTGGATTTAACCATGTCTTGCAACTTGGACTGAGGCCAGGAAGAAAAATGATATTTCTATATAGTAAAAACAAAACTGGTTAGCAAGGACATTAATTCAACTTCAATCTAATGGCTTTACAAAGAGACAGTGGGACTGGAGGCATTTCTTTGAGTGTATTTGGGATAGAAGTCATATGCCACGCTCAACATTCTACGGTAGAGAAATATGCTAGATTGATTTCTTCTGCTATCTCCTGCATTAGCATTGGGTATCAGCACCAGTCAGCAGTCTTATAATATTTGGTAACAGTCGGTACAATTCATTTTCTATCCTAAAATTAGATTCTAGATGAGATTATTTGGTATTTGACTTGATCTTTCTGGTAGGAGTTCCCCCACAGTTGACACTATGGAGAAGTAGGATAGGCAAATAAAAGCACTAAGGGGCCGATTTATAAAGGGTCAAATTGTAAATTCGAATTTATTTTGGTGTCAAAATTCACGCATTCAATTTTTAATCCCCCAATTTGAATGTAGATTTGAATGTGAGATTTATCACACCTCGACCATGGAAACAGTTCTAATTCGAATATACACCACCTAAAACCTACCGAATTAATTTACAAGTCAATGGCAGAGGTCCATTGAGCCATCTGAATATTCAAGGTTTTTTTGGAGGAAAATTAGATTCCAGTTTCGTTCGTATTCTATTCAAATACTAAACACATTTTTGGATCATTCCCTTTATATTGAATTTTAGACATTCAAATTTTTTCATAAAGAACCTCCCATTCGAGTTGTGAGTACATTCAAATTTATTAGACTGAGAAAACATTCACATCAATTCGAAATTCGACCTTCGATAAATCTGCCCATACGTTTTTCAGCTGGTAAAATGGCCTGGATTGACATCGATCAAGCCTATACTGTAATAAAATTACCTGGTGGTCTAGTAATTTTATTACAGGAGCGCGGCCGACACGCCGCCACGCTCCTGTTCCGGCCTCCAGCGCCGGCACCATCTTGGTTCTCTAGGGCGCCTGCGCGCCTCTTAAAGGTGCTGGCGCGATTACGCCAGCGCGCATTGGGCACATTTTGGCACGAAATTTGGAGGTATTTAAGGCCTATTCTTACTCCCAGCCAGTGCCCTTGATAGAATCTTGATTCTGGTGGTTCCTGAAGCCTTGTGCTGTCTGTTCCTGTGAAATTTGTATCTGTTATTCCGGTTTTGATCCCTGCCTGTTCCTGACTTTTCTGATATCCGAATCCTGACCTTTGCCTGCATCTCGACTACTCTTTCTGCCTGACCCCATCTGTTTGATTACTCGGTTTGACACTTGCCTGCCTGACGATTCTTGATATCTGCCTGCCTTGACCCTGCCTGTCTGACGATTCTCTTGGCTGCTCCATTTGTACCGTGACCTTCGGCCCAAAAGACTATCTACCTGCCGTGCCCCTCTGCTAGCCAGAACATCTCGCCTTGTACCCCTCGTTAAGTCCAGGTGGCACCCAAGTAAGCTGAGGGCTCCTCCCGAAGCCCAATGGTGGTCACACTACTGGTGAAGCCGAGCCGAGACCAGGGTACTTGGCACCTGTTCTGGTATTGGGTGCCGGCCATGACATTATCACGGGCCATGGAGGACGAAAGTCACGATGATGCTGCTGCTCCTCCTGCTTCAACTCCACCCATTACCACCGTGCTACAGCGCTTGGAGAACCATGAGCGGGAGCAGAACAATCTCCTACAGGGTTTTCACAATCTAACCCGTCAGCTGGAGAATCCGCAAGTTCCGCAGCAGCTGCCTGTTTCTCCTGTGGGTTCTTCTGCTATGTGGGGTAATAATACCAGACCCCATGAACCCAAAATTGTGTTCCCCGAAAAGTTTAGTGGGGATCGCACCAAATTTTTTGTGTTTAAGGAGGTATGCAAACTGTACCTTGGTTTCTTTTCTCACTCATTTTCATCTGGTGAGGAGAAAGTAAGGTTTGTTATGACCCTGCTTTCGGGTGACCCCCAAATTTGGGCCCTAAGGCTGCTGACCTGGCACGCTATTCCCTAGAGGCATTTTTTAACAGCATGGCAATTCTTTAAGATGACCCGGATCGCGCATCTTCTGCCGATTCCGCGATTCGCAAGTTGCGCCAGGGGAGAAGGGATGCGAAGGTGTATTGCACCGAGTTCCGCCGGTGGGCAATAGAAACCGGGTGGAACGACATGGCTCTACGTAGTCAGTTCCGTTTGGGGTTAGCTGATCCTGTCAAGGACAGTCTTGTTAATTACCCCCTATCTTCCAACCTGGATGACCTCATGTCTCTCGCCATCCAGGTAGATAGGAGACAAAGGGAGAGAAGGGGTGAGAGGGGTGGTTCTACTTATTCTGGGTTTACTAATGTTAAGTTTTCAAACCCACCTGTGCCTCTACCTCAGGAGGAACCTATACAGTTAGGCATCTCTCATCTAACTCCTGAGGAAAAGGCACGCAGGCGTTCCCAAGTTTTATGTATTTATTGTGGGGAAAAGGGTCATTTCTTGAACCTATGTCCTAGGAGGAAAGGGAGGCTCCCTAACCTAAATGGAGAAGGGGAGCTCCATTTGGGCGCAGGAGTCTCCTCTCCCCAATCTGCCTCTAAAGTCTTGTTACCAGTTAAACTAACTTGGCCTACGGGCTCTGTTAAACTGTCTGCATTTGTGGACTCAGGGGCGGAGGGTAATTTTCTGGATACTGCTTTTGCAGCTAAATTCTGTATCCCTGTAGTTCCTCTAAGTGCCCCCATGAGAATAATGGCAGTGGACAGAAGACCCTTAGGGTCAGGTGTAATCTCTAAGTAACTCTTTCCATGTGTGTTAATAACTTGCATTGTGAGGTGATAGCTTTTTACCTCATAGAGGGTGCTTCCTCTCCTCTTATTTTGGGGTTACCGTGGCTCCAGAGGCATAACCCTCTGATTGACTGGGTCTCAAGGGAGGTGGTTCAATGGGGTACTATGTGTGGTGGGGTATGTTTCCCCTCTGTAGTTGCAACTACTTCACTTGAAGGGTTACCTGCTGCATATGCAGAATTCGCTGATGTCTTCTCTAAAAAAGCAGCAGAAACCTTACCCCCACACCGGCAGTATGCCTGCCCAATAGATCTGGTCCCTGGGTCAACTCTTCCTCGTGGTAGAACCTATCCTCTTTCATTGCCCGAAGCCCAGGCAATGAAAGAGTATATAAAAGAGAACCTAGAAAGGGGTTTCATCAGACCTTCTAGTTCCCCTGCGGGGGCGGGCTTCTTTTTCGTTGGGAAAAAAGATGGTCTTCGCCCCTGTATTGATTGAAAAATCGCTATCCTCTCCCTCTAATTTCTGAACTTTTCGATCAAGTTAAAAATGCAAAAGTCTTTACCAAGCTTGATCTTAGGGGGGCTTATAACTTGATTCGAATCAGGGAGGGGGATGAGTGGAAAACAGCGTTCAACACCAGGGATGGCCACTACGAGTATTTGGTAATGCCATTCGGTCTTTGTAACGCCCCCGCAGTGTTCCAGGAATTTGTCAATGACATCTTTCGGGACCTGCTGGGGATATTCGTAGTGGCCTATCTTGATGACATTCTTATTTTCTCTTCTAATCTGGTTGAACACAGGAATCATGTTTGTGAGGTCTTACGTAGACTAAGAGAAAATAATCTGTATGCAAAACTTGAGTTTACTTTCGAAGTTACCTCTGTTCAATTTTTGGGTTTTAACATTTCTAACAGGGGTCTTGAGATGGATCCAGGGAAGGTGAGAGCAGTCCTGGAGTGGACCCAACCCCTTTCTTTACGAGTAACCCAAAGATTCCTTGGTTTTGCAAATTATTACCGCCAATTCATCAAGAATTTTTCCCTGGTAGTTGCCCCAATCACTAACTTGACCAAAAAGGGTGCTGACCCTAGTATTTGGCCCCCAGAAGCAGTTCGAGCTTTTGAATGCCTCAAACAAGAGTTCAGTTCTGCCCCTATTTTGCAGCATCCAGTTACTGCTTTACCATTCATTGTGGAGGTAGATGCCTCTGAAGTGGGTGCTGGGGCAGTCCTTTCCCAAAGGCACCCGATTACCAACAAGTTACATCCCTGCGCCTTTTTCTCTAGGAAGTTTTCGCCTGCAGAGGCAAACTATGATATTGGGAACAGGGAATTGTTGGCTATCAAGTGGGCCTTTGAGGAATAGCGGCATCTAATTGAAGGTGCTAAACATATGGTAACCGTATATACCTACCATAAAAACCTGATTTACATAGAATCGGCCACACGGCTAAACCCTAGGCAAGCTAGATGGGCATTGTTCTTCACCAGGTTTAATTTTTCTTTAAAATATAGGCCTGGATCTAAAAACACCAAAGCTGATGCACTCTCTAGGAGTTTTGAATCTACCTCCTCTGACTCTAGTGAGTGCATCCCCATCATTCCTAGGGAGTTGATTGTAGCCGCATTGGATTCTGACCTCTCCACCTTGTTGTCCCCTGTCCAATCTTCTGCTCCAGCAGATGCTCCCGCTGGGAGAATGTTTGTGCCTGAGGAGCTGAGGGAACAAGTTCTTGAAGAGGTTCATAACTCCAAAATGGCTGGGCATCCTGGCATTGCCAAAACTATTTAAGAAAGCTGCAGATAGATCTCGTAGAGAGGCTCCTCAATACAAGGTGGGAGATTCTGTTTGGCTATCTACCAAAAATATTAAGTTGAAGGTCCCCTCTCTCAAACTGGGGCCCAGTTTTATTGGTCCATACCCAATAACTGAAATAATCAATTCCTCTTCTGTTTGTCTCCAATTACCTGCAGAGTTTAAAATATCTAATTCTTTTCATGTTTCTCTTCTAAAACCAGCCACTCAAGTCCGTCATATTCCTGTTTCTCCCCCAGTGTTAGTCGAAGGTCAGCCTGAAGTCTGGTACGGGGTAAGCTCCAGTATCTTATTAAGTGGAAGGGCTATGGCTCTGAGGAGAACTCCTGGGTCTCAGTCGATGATATCAAAGCTGATCAACTCAGGAAGAAATTCCATAAATAAATTCCTGGGAAGCCTGGGGGTCCAGTGGCCCCCCCTAGAGGGGGGGTAATGTAATAAAATTACCTGGTGGTCTAGTGGTGCAGTGGCGTGGACGGCCGCCGCGCTCCTGTTCCGGCCTCCAGCACCGGCGCCATCTTGGTTCTCTAGGGCACGTTTTGGCGCAAAATTTGGAGGTATTTAAGGCCCATTCTTACTCCCAGCCAGTGCCCGTGATAGAATCTTGATTCTGGTGGTTCCTGAAGCCTTGTGCTGTCTGTTCCTGTGAAATTTGTATCTGTTATTCCGGTTTTGATCCTTGCCTGTTCCTGACTATTCTGATATCCGAATCCTGACCTTTGCCTGCATCTCGACTACTCTTTCTGCCTGACCCCATCTGTTTGATTATTAGGTTTGACCCTTGCCTGCCTGACGATTCTTGATATCTGCCTGCCTCGACCCTGCCTGTCTGACGAGTCTCTTGCCTGCTCCATTTGAACCGTGACCTTCGGCCCAAAAGACTATCTACCTGCCGTGACCCTCTGCTAGCCAGAACATCTCGCCTTGTACCCCTCGTTAAGTCCAGATGGCACCCAAGTAAGCTGAGGGCTCCTCCCGAAGCCCAACGGTGGTGACACTACTGGTGAAGCCGAGCCGAAACCAGGGTACTTGGCACCTGTTCTGGTATTGGGGCATATACTGTAGAGCCATACAAATATGGCTCTACATATACAAATAAAAGTGAATTGTCTGACCAACATTAGTTGTTGGTGGTCATTTGGGGTTTAATTTAACATATACGCATAATACATGTGGAGGAGCTTCATACTTTTAAGCATTATGACATGGAAGGTAAAATAACATAAAATAGAAAATCTTTGTGTAGCAGCTGACCACAACCAGCAAAAGAAAGAAAGTGACAAATGTTGCCTGGGACTGGATCCCTAAACTCAGATCTCCTAATATGAAAGTGCATATGCATTATATATGTTTTTTTGGGAATTGTATGTGACAAAATTACTATTGCTTCTAAAAGGCATCAAATATAAAATGAAAGACTTTTAACCTTTGTCAAAGAAGAACCAGGGGTGGGATCAAGAGAAAAATGCAAGCACCTGCGATGTTGTGCACTATATAGTGAAAGAAATACAAAAGCAATTCATCATTTTTAGTTCACACATGTCCAGATCTTTGTGATCCAGAATGGAGCACAAAAACCTGCGCCCCTCATGAATACATTGCTGCCATGTTCAGCACTGTATTCATGAGAGGTTGGCTGTGGAAGGCATGTAGATGTCCCCATCCTGCCCCCTTGGTACTTAGGGTACAAAGTTGTCTTCTGTAAAATATTTTAAAAATTAAAAAAAATTCAGTTACTAGTTTTCTTTTTACCAATATTTTTTTCTCATAGAATTAGCTTGAAAGTCCAATTGTAGTATGGCACATAATAGCGCTACTAAGCTGTACAAGATGCAGTGAGACAGCTGCAGGAAAAGAACATTTCATATGGCCATTGGAATGCAATGCCTGCCTATTTACATTGGTGGATAAGAACATTATTTGGAACAACTGCAATATGAGTATCTGACCTTAGAGTAGAGCTAAAACTGGTGTCAAGTGACTGTACAAGAAAACAAAACCTTCCATGATAAACCTGCAGCACGGTGAATTAATGATAAAACAGTGGGGGAAGGGAATTATTGACTTTCGTTATTGCTGAATTTTAACATTTTAAATGCCAACTGCTTGCCAATGTTTAGGAATGCAGAAATGGGGCCCAGACAGTTCTTCGACAGTCTGCACCATAGGATCAACATTCTATTGCAGCAAAAACATTAACAGATGTTGTTTTTGTGTTGCTGCTCAATTACAATAATTAAATTATAATTCAGTCACACATCTAAACGTGCTCTCATGTTGAGAGAGTGACTATAGCTCATTATCCAGCCAGGACCTTATTTTATTTTAATAAGGGGTTTGTATATCCTTTAATAAAAAGACACAAGGGACATTGGCCCAGGGCCCACCAATTCTGGCGACTCACTATGGATGTATTTAACTTATTAACTTTCCCCAGTCCGTCAACTTATTCGCCATGCCCATCTAATGATGTCTCTACCCTTAAATCAGCAGTCAACATCTTCCCCCCCTTTCCTTCAAACTGTATCGTGATCTGCCCCAGCATGTGTCATTGACTGTACAGGTCACACCGCAGGAGCATGATTGGCAGGGCCAGAAATACCAGGGTGTATGGGGGGTCCTGCACCCCCTTGGGGCCCTCCGGGTGCTCGTCGATGCACATCCAAGGGGGGGGGGAGTGACCCAACTCCTCTGCCCTCCATTGATAGTTGCGTTATTGGTTTTTGGCAACAAATTGGGCTAGGCAAGTAGAGGATGGTGAGGGAGCTGGATGTGCCGGTTCCATTAATTGTGAAGGGAACGTACACCCACAAAATTAAAATGCCGCTGGGGCCCTTGCTTTAATTAACTTGCTATGGTTTAGTAAAATGATTCATAATCCGCGTGGTCCCGGTGAACACTGTCTGCAGGCTTTCGTTCCGGCACTCCTGACCTCCCCCACCCGATTGCATAAAGAAGACACGAAGCAGGTATGCACGGGGGGGGAGAGGCACAGAGGGGGCCCTGCGACTGAGGAGGGCGGGGGGGCAGGGGCCCTAATGTGGCCCTGACCCCCCTGTCCGACCCTGAATTCCACACAATGGAAATAAATGTAATTCTAAGCAATTTACCAACATAGATTAATTACACATACTTAAAAGTTATTTTTAAATGAAATTGCAATTGAAAGCTGTATCTCTAAACTGTAGCTCTAAAACCACAACATTGAGAATGTGTAATTATGGTATATTGAAAGTTGCCTACAGTTGCAATTTCATTCACTAGGCAAAATTGTATTTTTGGCTTTCGATTTTTTTAAAGAAGCCCCACTGGTATTTTAACAAACTATGTTATGTAGCCATGTCTAGAAAGCTGTATGGTTGTATGCAGTGAGACTATGTAGATGAAAACAATCTTTTAACTAGAGATATAACTACATTATAGCTACCTTGATCCATTCACTGGATTTACTTTTCCAACATCGGACTAGGGGGTCCAGGGGCCACCAGGGCTGCCACCTCAGGGGCCCACAAACACCCCCCTGGGCCCCTCACAACAGCTCCAAACCTCCTCCGCCTCAGGTCTCCTGCACACCAAATTTTTTCCTGGTGTCCTGCTGACCCAGTCCAACCCTGTATTTTTCTTAGAAAAGCTTTCTTTAAGGAATGGATAAATGATAAGTTTGTGCATCAATTACTTGATTGCATTGGATTAATAAGGAGAATAAGCAGCCAACCATATCAGAACAAAACACAACCAGCATTAATAAAACTTAAATCAAAAATATTGGCATACACACAACACTGGGAGGCAGTTATCAACGGTCGAATTTTGAATTAATGCTAGTTTTTTTCAATCTCCCCTAAACTCCCATAAATTCTAAATTTGACTAATTGAAATTTATTATTAAAATCTAATTTTTTTTTAAGTCGGACGAATTGAATTGACCCGAGAACTTGAATCGATTTAGATTGGAATTATAAAAACACTATTTTGAACTGAAGAAAACTTGAAGGAAGGCTGCAAACATCACCAAATTGATCCCTGGACCTCTCCCATTGACTTATGCAGTAATTCGGCAGGTTTTGGGTGGCGAATAGTTGAATTCAAGTTCTTAAAGTGCCAGAGTATAATAAATCTCAAAATTTGAATTTGAATTAAAACTAGAATCGAGTTTGGATAATTCACAATTCGAATTTGAGAGTTTTGACCAAAAAAAAAACCAAATCGAAAATTCGTATTAGAATTTTCACTTTGACCCATAATAAATCTGCCCCTTAATGTAATACACTTGCATTAGATGTACTAGATTAATACAATAAAGATCCCAGATAAATATTAAATAAATAAATAAAAACAATTCATCAAGTTTTTTTGATTAAAATCTTACCTCAAGTATTTTTCTTGTTGTTGGAGGCTAGCCGTTGTTTCACTGTCTTTGGTTTGCTGTAAAAAAAAAAATATGATACTAATATTATTTGTGCAGACAAAGGTATAACAATATTTATACATTTTGAACAAAATGGTTTAAACAACAAAGATATTGCCCTTACAATGCATTTATTATTAGTATCTCCTGCACGGCTCCATAGTGTCAGTAACACAGTAGCTGTAGAGTTCATGGGTGTTCAGACAATTTCCAGCTATTTTAATATATGCTATAAGTCCCAGTGCTGTATATGTGGTTTTTATGAATTGTTCTCATTGCATTTCAATGGAAGATCATTGCTCTGCTATCCCAGAGAGCTTATTTGAAGCATTGCTGAGCATTGTGGGATGATGTGCACAAAGTTTGTATCAATGTATTACTGGAGCCCCTAAACTGCACAAAGGACATTCTCTTTGGAATAATTGCCTCATGCGCTGTTTCTAGCCTGTGTAACATTGAATTACTTGATGTGACTCAACTGTGAGATGTTGAATAGATTGTAAATTTTTCTCTGATTATGGCTAAGGTGCTGATCAATAATTTTCCTTCCTTATCCTCCCTTATTCTGGAGGAATTAACACTTATGCACAGATTTCAGGCATATCACTTAGAGGAGTAAAATACATCTATTTTCAACAGGGGACCAATATATAAGGGTTGTGTCTCATGTTTATGGACAATAAATTGTTAATTTTAAAGAACATGTAGAAATGTTTCTCCTCCATGCAGAATTGCCCCAAAAAACTCAAGTTATTCCTCTTCACCATCACTCTCTCATCAATCTGTCTCTCTATATGCAACTTTGTGTTGGAGTAGGTTATTTTGAAAGACAGCTCAAATACATTGTCTAGACAGAGGGCAGCACACACTAATGATGTGTTTTTTTGCACATAGAGAGACGCATTTTTATTTGGAGGATAGTAAAGGGTAATTTGATTTATAATCAACTTGCAGCTGACATTATAATACGCCAAAACATGAAATAAAATTACTTAAGAAGTACCTTTGAATCCTGAACACTGTCTGCCATGTGATCTTCAAATACTGATGCAGCATTTTGTGCTCCAAGAAGCCTGCGAGCCATCTTTTCTTCATATGTTAAGCGCTATAAAAATTAAATAGTATCATACAGTTCTTTACTACATTTTTCCATAATGTTTGCAGTAAAAACTTTATCCATTTACATCGAGATTTGCAAAAAATATGTTGCTTTAAGTGAGTGGTTCAGGATTAATCTAGAGTGCAATAACTATCCAATATTTACCAGCTTTTCTCCCAAGACATTATTTGGAAGCTTTTCTGGATGAAGATAAATTAAGTACCATTCCTAATGTCACAAAATTATATTTTAAATGGGAACTATTGAAAAATTAAAATGCAATATAAGCCTTGTCATACTGAAATAAAACATTTTCTAAATATAATCCAAAAAAAATTTGTCCACAAAATGTTCGCATGAAAGATCACCTTTAAATTAAAGGTGTAATTGTCCTTAAAAATAACTTTTTTACGTATGATGTAAACAACGATGTTTTAAGACAATTTGCAGTTTGTCTTCATCATAAATATATATGTTTATATATTTTTTTTTTATTCACTTTTTATTCTACAAGTCTACAGTTTGGAATATTGAATGAATATCTGGCACTAGACTCTCACTTGCTCTAGCAACTAGGCAGTGAAAAAAGGAATAACAGAAGACCTCCACTGGAAGCAATAAAAAGTAAATTACATAGTTACATAGTTAAATTGGGTTGAAAAAAGACAAAGTCCATCAAGTTCAACCCCTCCAAATGAAAACCCAGCATCCATACACACACCCCTCCCTACTTTTAATCAAATTCTATATACCCATACCTATACTAACTATAGAGCTTAGTATCACAATAGCCTTTGATATTATGTCTGTCCAAAAAATCATCCAAGCCATTCTTAAAGGCATTAACTGAATCAGCATCACAACATCACCCGGCAGTGCATTCCACAACCTCACTGTCCTGACTGTGAAGAACCCCCTATATTGCTTCAAATGAAAGTTCTTTTCTTCTAGTCTAAAGGGGTGGCCTCTGGTACGGTGATCCACTTTATGGGTAAAAAGGTCCCCTGCTATTTGTCTATAATGTCCTCTAATGTACTTGTAAAGTGTAATCATGTCCCCTCGCAAGCATCTTTTTTCCAGAGAAAACAACCCCAACTGTAAGGATCCGCTCCCACGTTCCTTCCGGCGCAGGCGCTGGCGCGCCCATCGGGGAACCGATGCGCGTCAGTGCGCAGCGTTGGACGCCGGCGACGGTAGCCGACACAAGGGCGTCAGCGACGGACGCCGATGACGGACGCACTGACGTCAGCTGTGCGACGCCAGCGTGATGACGCCAGTTTGGCGCCAAATAAGCCCTATTTAATCCTAACCAGTACTGTGACTCTTTGCCTGGTTATTAGGTTAATTGACTGAAACCCTAGCATTGTATTCTACTGATCTCCTGTGTTTGACCTCAGCTTGTTCCCGGATTGTCTATTGCCGCCTGCCCTGATCTTCTTGCCTGACTTCGTTTACGACTCTTCGCTGCCTGCCCCGACCTCGGCCTGTCTGACTTCGCTTCTGCTTGAACCCTCTGTACTTCGCTTCGGCTAGTCGTCACTTCACTTCTCCCTGTTCCACTCCAGGTGGGTTAGTGTTGTGCGAGGCGCTTGTGGGTTCGTGTTCTACAAGTTCCTGCTCCTTCTCCGTTGGATCAGACGGTAAGCCTGACAGTATAACCAGGCCATGGATCCAACCGAAGGGGCTTCTCCATTTGCTGTCCTGACGCAACAACTGTCATCTTTGACTCAAGCCGTTCGGGAGCTGCAGAGCGGTTACGCTCAGCTACAGGAACACATCAGAACACATCCTCCGGCTGCTAACCCTTCCTCTGCTGCAGCATCTTCTTCCTCTGCTCCAGCTGAAGTACAAGTGATCACTTCCGAAATTTCGGAGCCGAAAGTCGCTTTTCCCGAAAAGTTTGCTGGGGACCGGAAGTTATTTCGCAACTTTAGAAGTAGCTGCAAGTTGCTATTTTCGCTTAAACCCCACACCTATCCAAATGCACAGACACGAGTGGGGGTTGTCATCTCTTTCCTGACTGGCGAGCCCCAGACGTGGGCCTTCCGTTTGTTGGATCGGCAAAGTCCTGTTTTGGCCACTGTGAACTCTTTCTTTGATGCCATGGCAGTGGTCTATGATGATCCTCACAGAACCTCCACTGCCGAAGCCGCCCTGCATGCCTTGAGGCAAGGTACCCGTCCTGTCGAGGACTACACTCTGGAGTTTCGCCAGTGGGCCGAGGATACGGAATGGAATCCTGCAGCTCTGAAGAACCGCTATCGTCTGGGCCTTTCCGCTGAATTAAAGAATGAGTTGGCCCGTACAGGCATTCCTGACACCTTGGAGGAGCTTATCCATATATCCATTCAGTTGGATCAAAGACTGAGAGAACGTAGGGAGGAGGAAAAGGCTGAAAAAGCTGGTCTTGTGTCTCCTACTTGGCTCTTACCTTCTGCTCCACCTCCTATCCGTATGCCTCCTATGATGACATCTACGGTTCCTACAGCCACTAACAGTTCTGCCCCAGAGCCGATGCAGATTGGAGCCATTAAGTCTGCATTAACTCCTGAAGAACGCCTCAGACGCCATAGGCTTAATCTTTGCCTGTACTGCGGTCAAGCAGGTCATCTTCTTCGGAATTGTCCGACCCGTCCCTCGGGTAAGGAGACTTATGAAAGAGACTTTAACGGTTGCAACTTTTCTGTGTCCTTACTCACAATTTCTCTATCCTTGCAGTGGGGAGACAAAGTGGTGGAACTCCAAGCAATACTTGATTCCGGGGCAAGTGGGTGCTTCTTGGACCGTGAAGTTGCTCTTCAGTTCCAAATTCCTCTCCAATCCAAGAAGAACCCTATAGCTCTTCGTGTGGCGGACGGTTCTCTAATTACCTCGGGTCCTGTGGTTCAAGAGACTGCTGCACTTTTTGTGGTGATTAATAAAATTCATGCTGAAGTAATGAATTTTGATGTGGTGACGTCTCCATTATTCCCTATCATTTTAGGGTTACCCTGGCTACAGAGACATAATCCTTCTATCAATTGGGCCACTGGCGGTGTAACATTTTCTTCTAAATTTTGCCTCTAAATGTACATTAGAGAATTCGTCTTCTTCAATTAAAGTATGTTCTCTTTCTTCTTCTTCTGAAATTCATGATCTTCTTCCTCTGGCGTATTGGGAATTCGCTGATGTCTTCAACAAGAGAGGGGCTGACAGGCTACCTCCACATCGTATTTATGATTGTCCCATTAATCTTCTTCCAGGAGCTCAAATTCCCTTTGGACGTATTTATCCTTTAACTGAGCCTGAACTCTTGGAATTGCGCACTTATTTGGATGAAAATCTAGCCAAGGGATTTATCCGACAATCTTCTTCTCCTGCCGGAGCTGGGATCTTCTTTGTTGAAAAGAAAGATCATTCTTTGAGACCATGTATTGATTATAGAGACTTGAATAAGATCACGGTCAAGAATCGTTACCCTCTTCCTCTCATTCCAGAGCTGTTCCAACGATTTAAGGAGGCCAAGATTTTCTCTAAGCTTGATCTTCGAGGGGCCTACAACTTAGTTAGAATCCGGGAAGGGGATGAATGGAAGACAGCGTTCCGTACCCGTTATGGTCACTTTGAATATCTTGTCATGCCATTTGGACTTTGTAATGCCCCCGCAACGTTTCAGCATTTTGTCAACAATGTTTTTCGAGACTTTCTTGATATTTTTGTCATCATTTATCTGGACGATATTCTAATTTTTTCTAGTTCTTTGGAAGAGCATAGAATACATGTGAAGAAAGTTCTTGCCCGCCTCCGTACTCACCAGCTCTATGCCAAGGTCGAGAAATGCGTTTTTGAGCAGACATCTGTGGACTTTTTGGGGTTTTTTATCTCTCCTTTAGGAATTCAAATGGATTCTAAGAAAATCTCGGCAATTATTGATTGGCCTATTCCCTCTTCTAAGAAAGCTGTTCAACGCTTCATTGGATTCGCAAATTTCTATAGAAAATTCATTAAGAACTTTTCTCGAATTATTTTACCAATAACTGAACTCACACGTTGTAATCAAAAATTCTCTTGGTCACCACAGGCTCAGACGGCTTTTGAGAGATTGAAAAAACTCTTCACGTCGGCTCCAATTCTTCGTCATCCAGACTTGGCTCTTCCATTCACATTAGAGGTCGACGCCTCGGAAAGTGCTGTGGGCGCTGTTTTATCACAGAGGTCTGGGATTCAAGAAGAACTCCATCCAGTCGCTTTTTTTTCACGCAAATTGGCCAAGTGTGAATGTAACTATGATGTGGCAGATCGTGAATTACTTGCTATTAAACTGGCATTAGAAGAGTGGAGGTATCTCCTCGAAGGGTCCAAACATCCAATTCTCATTTTCACTGACCATAGGAATTTGGAGTACCTGCGTTCCGCCAAGAGATTAAGACCTAGACAGGCAAGATGGGCCCTTTTCTTCATGCGATTTAACTTTCACCTTACCTACCGGCCCGGGTCAAAGAATGTCAAGGCTGATGCTCTTTCCCGCATGTTCTCCTCTGAGGATGAGACTCTCTCTTCTCCTGAGACAATTCTAAACTCTAATAACTTTCTTTTGTTACAATCTGTTCTTGTGGATCAAATTAAGGATGCGTCTAAAACTGTTTGTGAACCCTCTCTTGTGCCCAAAGAAGGGTTTCTTCTTCATGAGGGGAAAATCTTTGTCCCTGAACAGATGCGTTTGGAGGTTCTCAAGAACATTCATGATTCTAAACTGGCGGGTCATCCAGGTATAAAGAAAACTATTGTTTATGCTAAAAGACTGTTTTGGTGGCCTGGGATGACTAAAGACTGTTCGAAATTTGTCTCTTCATGTGAAGTCTGTACCAGGTCCAAGGATTCTCATGTTCGACCTATTGGCCTCCTGCAACCCCTTCCAGTTCCTTCCCGTCCTTGGGGCTCAGTGTCAATGGACTTTATTTCCGATTTACCACTCTCCTCTGATTGCTCCGCTATTGTTGTCTTTATTGACCGCCTGACCAAGATGGCTCATTTTAAATCCCTGCCTGGACTTCCTTCTGCCTCTGAGACGGCTGATTGTTTTATCAAGGAAGTAGTAAGACTTCATGGCCTTCCCGATGAAGTAGTATCTGATCGTGGTCCACAGTTTACGTCCCAATTCTGGAAAGCTTTATGTGGGGCTCTTCAGATTTCTGTGTCACTGTCATCGGCTTTTCATCCCCAAACCAATGGCCAGACGGAGCGAACTAATCAGACTCTTGAGCAGTATCTGAGGTGTTACTCATCGTATCTCCAGGATGATTGGGTTAATCTCCTGCCTCTAGCGGAATTTGCCTATAATAATGCCCAACATTCTTCTATCAATCAATCCCCCTTCTTTGCAAATTACGGTCTACATCCTGTCACCTTCCCTTCCTCCATTGTTTCTGATATTCTTGTTCCTGCAGTCAAGGATCGGTTAACCTTTTTGGCTGATAATTTTCTGAAGCTCCAGAGGAACATGAGGAGAGCGCAACAAAATTTCAAGATTTATGCAGATAAAAAACGAAGAAGTGATCCAGAGTTTAAGGTGGGGGACCGCGTTTGGTTATCTACTGTTAATCTCAAGTTGTCCTGCCCTAGTAAGAAGTTGGGTCAACGGTTCCTGGGTCCTTTTCTTATTACTCGGCAGATTAATCCTGTGGCTTTTCAACTTAAGCTCCCGGCTACCTGGCGTATTCATCCAGTTTTTCATTCTGCTCTACTAAAACCAGCCTCCACATTCCACTTTCCTGGCCGTACAACTTCTCCTCCACTTCCTGTTGTTGTGGACGGTCAAGAAGAATTTGAGGTTGAGAAGATCCTGGATTCCCGTATTAGGGGCAAGCATCTACAATATTTGGTCAGTTGGAAAGGCTTTGGTCCAGAAGAAAATTCTTGGGAACCTGTTTCAAACATCCATGCTGCTGAGCTATTGAAGAATTTTCACAAGAGCTACCCTGATAAACCTTCTGCCAGTTGCGTCCTGAGGCCGCTCCTTGACGGGGGGCAATGTAAGGATCCGCTCCCACGTTCCTTCCGGCGCAGGCGCGGGCGCGCTCATCGGGGAACCGATGCGCGTCAGTGCGCAGCGTTGGACGCCGGGCGTCAGCGACGGACGCCGATGACGGACGCACTGACGTCAGCTGTGCAACGCCAGCGTGACGACGCCAGTTTGGCGCCAAATAAGCCCTATTTAATCCTAACCAGTACTGTGACTCTTTGCCTGGTTATTAGGTTATTTGACTGAAACCCTAGCATTGTATTCTACTGATCTCCTGTGTTTGACCTCAGCTTGTTCCCGGATTGTCTATTGCCGCCTGCCCTGATCTTCTTGCCTGACTTCGTTTACGACTCTTCGCTGCCTGCCCCGACCTCGGCCTGTCTGACTTCGCTTCTGCTTGACCCCTCTGTACTTCGCTTCGGCTAGTCTCAATGGCTACTCGTCACTTCACTTCTCCCTGTTCCACTCCAGGTGGGTTAGTGTTGTGCGAGGCGCTTGTGGGTTCGTGTTCTACAAGTTCCTGCTCCTTCTCCATTGGATCAGACGGTAAGCCTGACACCCAACAGTGACAGTCTCCCTCATAATTTAAGTCTTCCATCCCTCTAACCAGTTTAGTTGCACTTAGTCTCTGCACTCTCTCCAGCTCATTTATATCCTTCTTAAGGACTTGAGTCCAAAACTGCACTGCATACTCCAGATGAGGCCTCACCAGGGACCTATAAAGAGGCATAATTATGTTTTCATCCCTTGAGTTAATGCCCTTTTTTTGCAAGACCCTTTATTTGCTTTAGGGTAAGGACACACGAGGAGATTCAGGGAGATTTTGTCGCCTGGCTACTAATCTCCTTGTCTTTTGAGCAACTATCTCCCTGAACTGCCTCAGCGTTTTCCCCATAGGCTACAATGAAAAGTAGCCTGCACTAATGCACACAGGGCGATGCGTTTTCAATAGTTGCCTGAAATTGCCTCTCTGAAAACGCATCACAGTGTGTGCATTAGCGCAGGCTACTTTTCATTGTAGCCTATGGGGAAAAACGCTGAGGCAGTTCAGGGAGATAGTTGCTCAAAAGACAAGGAGATTAGTATCCAGGCGACAAAATCTCCCTGAATCTCCTCGTGTGTCCTTATCCTTAGAAGCCACAGAATGACACTGCCCAGAATTAGACAACTTGTTATCTACAAAAACCCCAAGATCCTTCTCATTTAAGGAAACTCCCAACACACTGCCATTTTGTGCATAACCTGCATTTATCAACATTGAACCTCATTTTCCAGTTTGCTGCCCAGTTTTCCAACTTAGACAAGTCACTCTGCAAAGTGGCAGCATCCTGCATGGAACCTATAGTTCTGCACAATTCAGTAGATTAGTTGTCACTTACTTGGTTTCCATTGTGCAGAATACTCTCTTTGCATTTCAGCTTCCTTTCTAGGTCTTGAATCAAAGCATCTTTTGTTCCTTGTATCCCTCTTTCATATACTTGCTGATCTTGCCTTAAGTCTGTTTTTACTGATGCATTTTGGAAACTGAAAAATATTTTGATTGATTAATATAATGCATTTATATTATAAATGTGTGATGATATTTTCAGTATATTAATACACTGAACGTTTGAATCATTAGGAAAAAATAAAGCTACTTGGGACAGAGGCTTGAGTTTTCTTTGTATATTTCAAAAATATTTATAAAAAGTTTGTTTAATTCATATGATTAATTCATAACAAGAAACTGTTTTTGATTGCTTCTCTGTCCGTGGGTTAAGCCAAAACCAAGCCTTTGAGGAATCAATCGAAGTAGTAGATAAGTTAGAAGGATTCAGGCTGTTTGAAGATGATTTTTGTTTGAAAATTCAAAAAACTTTAGTTTTTGGTCAACGGTTTGCATGACTCGAATTGTAGCATGATTGTACGAATTTTTTAATAAATTAAAAATATAGGTCATGTTGATTGTTTCACGGTCTACTTTTGTGATTTTCAACCTGTCAGAGTTTGTAATGCTGACTTACAACTACTGCACAAAAATGGCAGCCCCATCATAGAGGAACATGGAAGATCTGATGGGTAATGTAAAAGCTTCGGACAAATAATCTTATGGCAAAATTATAAATAACATGCAAAGACAATGTTATGGTAGTTTCTGGTGTCGCTGTCTCTTTTAACAAGCCTCAAAGTGTTTCTCAGAGGTGTACAGCCCTTCCAAAAATCATCTATATACAGATGAAACACTTAAGCTTTAGGTAAAATTCCACCAGCATATTCCAGACAACCATTCCCACAACAGGCTAATATTTTACAAACTCCCTAAAAGGGTAACTAAGGGTTTCCAGATCCCATGCCCATTACACATAACAATGACGTTTGCATTTCACCTCTATTAAAGTATGGATCTTTAAAATGAGAAACTATATTAAAAGGGAACTAAAGTCTAAAATAGAATAATGCTAGAAATGTATTTTGTATATTAAATATAAACATGAACTTACTGCACCAGAAGCCTAATAAAACAATTGATGCTTATGCTTTCAAAATTGGCCACAGGGGGTCACCATTTGTAACTTTCGTTAAACATCTCTGCAAGACCATGCACATGCTCAAAGCACTGCGTATCTTTACAGCGCTATATAAATAAATCATGATGATGATGATGATGATGCTCAGTGTCTGGGCTTCTGTTGGGAGGTTAACCTTAGGGATCGTCATCAAAACAGCACAAGTCAAAAAATATAGAAAACATAGATAACATAGAAGCCGACTGATTAATAATCAGAATATACAGACTGCACTGGGTCTGCAAATGCAAAACTCTACACGGTCGCCAGCTGCTCTACAGGGAAACAAACAAAGCTGTTTGAGTTCTGGGAAGTAAGGTAGGGGCCTCCACCCTGCCATTTGAAAGTATGATTGTTTCCCTACAGCGCAGTTAGGGACCGTCTGAAGTTTCCTATCCTCAGCAGTCACAGCAAGTAAAACAAAGGTGGGATTTCACTGCATTCAGTCAGGTTTCACATATTTAAATTAAAGTATATTGGAGATAGATTTCATTTTCATTAAAGAAAGTACAAATGGGATACTATTTTTCCCATTTAAATACCCTTTACATCCCCTTTAAGGGGTTTCATAATTGTATTGCTGTTTTGACCTATATATACCAGGTATTTATACTAGAGTAAAATGTCAGAATTTAAGTACCAAATTTCTGTAGTTATTAGGCATTATTTTTCCAGAACGTTGCCCAGATTTATAATTTAAGTAGTCAATATTATGTATTATGGAGTATGTAAAAGGGAAAATATATATATATTTTTAAAAAAAATCTTATTTCCTCTGGTATCATAGTGAGGTTCTTACATGAGCATCTGATACAATATACAGGCACCTCATAATTAAAAAGGCTTCCTAAGGGTCAGACCACACAGGTAGATTCAGGGAGATTAGTCTCCAAACAACAAATCTGCTCTTCTTAGGGGCGATTAATCTCCCCAAACTGCCTCCCCTGCCTTCCTGCCAATAAAATGTAAATCGCCGGTGGGTTGGCACTCGGAGCGATTCGTATTCTAAAGTTGCCTGAAGTTTCCACGTCATGGCAACTTCGGGCGACTTCGGAAAACGAATAACTCCAAGTGCCATCCCACCAGCGATTTACATTTTAGCCGTCGGGAAGGCAGGGAAGGCAGTTCATGAAGATTAGCCGTCCCGATTTGTGTTTCTGATCAAACAAACAAAGAAATATACAGGCAGTAAGATTACCTACTTTGATGTAGCAGTATTCATCATCTTCGTTTTACTTTGACTGTTGTTGGAAGGTGATATTGTGAGAAATGCAGTTGATTTATTTTTGCCATGGTCCTTTACTTGTCCAGGTAATGCAGTGTTTGAAGATTGGGGCTGTAAATGAACTTCTGTTTTACTACACTGATTTAATGCTGAGGACACAACTGCGGCTGCAGAGCTCATATTTTGTGATGGACATGACTGAGGCTGAATTGAAATAGAAATTTTCTTCGGTGACCTGCCTGCATGCACGGCTTCACTGGTAGATTGAGACATGGATTCTAATTGACATTTCGGTTGTGATTGTATAAAATGTCTAGGACGCTCATAATTAAATGTTGTTGGTTGATACATCCTAGAGACAGAGGGCAGGTCCATATTTTCAGACACTCGCCGTTGACTGTTAAGGCACCAGTTATTGATTCGCCAGTGTTGTAAAATGGGAAATAATCCACATTGGTATATTTTGTCTTGAGGTGATCACTCCTGAAATAAAATTGTAGATGAATACAACTTTTTTTTCCCATACATTCATTCTGCATAATATATAACATACTTTATCATCTATAATCTATAAATTGTAATTTAATTTAACTAGGTAAAGTAATATTGTATAATATAACAGGATGACTGGGGAACTGGCAGCTATGCTCTCAATCTCAGCAAGGCACCCCCGCTCCAGGTGTAAGGTATATGCAAATCAACAAGAGGGCTGAGAGAAAGCAAACAAAGAGGCAGAGCTTGCTGCTAAGTGCTCTTTATTGCACACAACATGTTTCGGGCCCAAAGCCCTTTATCAAGTGTACAAATCATTATGTGAACAGACTTTTAAGGTGTAAAAACAGGAAGTGAGATCGAAAAACATCATATGTTAATCAGAAGTGACACAGTGCACATGTCATCATAATTTAAGTTAATAAAAATAATATAATACAATATCCTTTTTTGCATCGTTGTTATAGTTCAACCGTGATACAGTGCTGATATCATCACAATATGTGCTCATAAAATCAATAAAAAAAAAAAAAAAAAAATCAATAAAATCAAATAAAAATTTGTACTATTTTTACAATTTTTTTTTTTTTTTTATTGATTTTATGAGCACATATTGTGATGATATCAGCACTGTATCACGGTTGAACTATAACAACGATGCAAAAAAGGATATTGTATTATATTATTTTTATTAACTTAAATTATGATGACATGTGCACTATGTCACTTCTGATTAACATATGATGTTTTTCGATCTCACTTCCTGTTTTTACACCTTAAAAGTCTGTTCACATAATGATTTGTACACTTGATAAAGGGCTTTGGGCCCGAAACATGTTGTGTGCAATAAAGAGCACTTAGCAGCAAGCTCTGCCTCTTTGTTTGCTTTCTCTCAGCCCTCTTGTTGATTTGAAAGTAATATTGTATGTTAAGCAAAAAAGGTGTGTTCACGTTCAGTCTTTTTATTGTTAAAACCTTTAATCCAAGGGATGTTTCTTGGGTGTTTTGCCTGGCATGTTTTTATCTGTTAAAATCACTCCCTAAAATATACTATTGTGTTCAATAAGAATAGCATGAAAGTGCCGACTCTAGTGCTTTTAAAGGAGAACTAACCCCTAATATAGTGAACTTATTGCACAAGGCTAAAGTTTCAGCTTCCCAATAGCAGCAATGATCCAGGACTTCAAACTTGTCACAGGGGGTCACCATCTTGGAAAGTGTCTGTGACACTTGAGATTTTTGGGATTTTACGAATTGTCCGAATAACTCAAATTTTTTTCCTATCTTTTAGCACAACACGTTCAGTGTTTTCTTTTCCTTCATTTTTTTTATTTGGATCTTTTAATAAATTTCAAGACATTCGTGGATTTAGAGAAAGTGAGTTTAGTCGTGGTTTCAAAGACCTCTAAAACCAATAAAATGAATATATTGATAAGTAAGTCTCTAAGTGTTAGGAGACAAGAAGAAGGAGGTGGTCCCTGTTCCATAGAATTTTAAATCAAATATTTTAATACTCCTTTCCACACTGGGCCCCACAATGGTAACTGACTAGTCTGTAACTTGGTGTAGTGTTTAAGACTCCAAGAAAGAACAACTAGAGATCTTTGGGACTACCCCTTAGGCCTCTGTCAAACTTATTTTTTATGCCTTTTCTTTTTACAGGCATGGATTTGCGGTGAAATTCAGCATTTCTCCATCTGTGAATTTTTTCGCCAGACTGTTGCAAAAATTTGCAACGGAAAAAATTAAACGAGACAAAAACTTCACAGAGAAGAAAAAACGGCCATAAGAAAAAACACCCATTGACTGTAATACATTTGGACAAAAAATCACAGAGGCAAAAAAAATTGCCACAAGAAAAACTCCCATTCATTTATTGCATTTGGAAAAAAATTGACTTTAATGCATTTGGAGCGAGAAAAATTGTCACAAACATAAAAAATTACAAATTTTTCGCTGTTTTGGTAATTTTTCGGCGATTTTTTAAGCCCTAATTGATGTAACTCCAAGCATAGTAAAGACCAATACTACTATATATATATATATATATATATATATATTGCAGAGGAAAGTTTGCCTAACACAATATTAAGCCATTGCAGTTTTCATTCTATTCACTTTGACAAAAACATGTAAAAAAAAAGTCCCCAACTGACTTTAAAAAAATAAACTAACAAAATAAATAGAGAAAATTATTCTTTACAGACTTTAAAACAAATATATTAAAGATACAATAAAATGAGCAAACATTAAAAATGTAAGAACAACAACATGTTCTATACCAAAAAATATAAGTATATTTTTCCTCATTGAAAAAAACAAAGGCACTAAAACAGCAACAATAAAGCATCAGACCTTCTAGAATATACCCAGCAGTGCTTAAATTGCTTAGGTAATTTTTAGCTGGACCTTTTATTTTTAAACTTCTTGGCTTCACTTTTGGCTGGCATGGTGCAAATGGAAAAGGAATTTCAATATTCAAATAGGTTGTATAGTCCTAACCTGACATTTACAGACCAGTTACTTTGATATCTCTAAGCCTAAAAATATTTGCTACAAAATGACATTCAGGGTTATATTATATTGAATAAAACAACGAGTAAATCGCTTGATAAGACAGATCTTGTCAAACAAACTTGCTTGTTACAATGAAATAAGGAGAAAGCTGTTTTGAGCGTACATGGTGTTAGATTTCAGAGAAGCTTTTAAAATAGATGTACATAAATAACTGCTCCATTAACTAGTATCTTGGTCTTCTAAACTCTTAAAACCACCGGAGAACAACTTGAAGGATTGTAAACAGACAGTAGTTGTCAAGGGTACATCCTCTAAATTGATAAGACTCCTGAAATGAAACTAGCTAGTGCACGATTGATTGAAAAACATATTGGGGTAGTTCTTTGTAGCAAGCAATGGCAGCATGTAGAAGCTAGAGGCAGCAAAATGTTGCCTGTATTAAGAGGGGCATACAATTAAAAGTGGGCCTCCCTGCCCAACTTCATCATTACTTGCACTGGAAAGTGGACCTGATCGTTGGTGTGCAGTGCCATGTTTTAATGTGAACATTGGACATTGAAACCTTCAGCTGTCACCAATGTCCTTGCCCGAATATAGGTACACATTTCTTTTTCCAGTGAATGCTGTTTATATTGGATATCTGTCATAGGCCTGTTTACTGACTTTGTATTCTGGACCCTGCCTGCCCTGACCCATGCCTGGACTTAATCTAATATGTTACCTTGGTTGGACTTTGCATTTATTGCCTGATCCAGTACCAGCAGCACCTGTCTAACAACTATGCGCCCTAGCCTTGCCTGATACCTACCATGTCTCTCCGAACTGTACCAAAATAAAGACTGAAGCATGTCCTGCTAGTACCAAATATTAGACTTGGCTGTTCTGTACTCACTACCTCCTAATAATGCGGACTTCGGAAAACAAATCGAAACTTTGGGCGACTTAGAATCAGTTGTAATTCTCCAGACCTGTGTGCAGCAGTTCCCAGTTTTTACTCTCCCTATTTATTAAGACCCTTTTAGGGGAGAGCATTTGCTGGGGTGAGCATTTGAAAGGATGCTTCATTTTGAAGTGATTCATTTACAAGTGATCTGGAAGAGTTTAACAAGGAGAGCTACAAGGAGGACTCTTTTTCAACAGTAAATAGACTAATCTCAAACTTAGAACACATTGATTGGGAGCTACTCACCCGCTGCAGTCATACTCCATTTGAGGACATAACACTGCTACCTGCTAGAAACTGCAATGGCAAAGTTAATTGTTTTTGCTCTGTTTGCATGCACGGTGCTCCCTAAACTAGTTACTTCCTTTAACCGTCCTATTGTCTGTCAGTATTCTATTTACATATCTTCTTCCCTGCTCCCTTCCACATACTCCAGCTCTTATACACTTTACAACTACTTGTACCACCTTCGTCCTCCGGTTACAAACAAGACCCGGATTTGTCGTCACTTCAAATCCTCTTCCCACATCTTTTCCCTCTTTTACCTACTTTTGCTGGCTGCAGGGGACATCTCTCCAAACCCTGGACCCTGCTCCATACCAACATATATTCGACCTCGTTTTCCTGCCAACAAATGTTCTCATTCCTCTACTTTCTCTAATCTTATTCAGATTCCGACTCTTCCTTCTTCCTGTCTTCCCTTTTCTTGTGAGTTTCTTAACACCCGCTCTTTAACTAACAAATCCACATTAAAGGAAAACTATACCCCCCAAACAATGTAGGTCTCTATTAAAAGATACTGAGTAAAACAGCTCATGTGTAAAACGCTGCGTCATGTAAATGAACCATTATCATAATAATATACTTTTTTAGTAGTATGTGCCATTGGGTAATCATAAATAGAAAATTGCCATTTTAAAAAATAAGGGCCGCCCCCTGAGATCGTAAGATTCACTGTGCACACATACAAACCACATGTAAGGTCACATGAGCCAATTAACAGACAGAGTTCTGCCTTTTGCTTCCTCACTTCTTCCTGTTACAGTTAGTGTTGTAGTATTTCTGGTCAGGTGATCTCTGAGGCAGCACAGATAGAGTCACGAAATGGTGGTTCAAGGCAAGAGATGTAAAAGGGCAATATTTATGTAAATATATATTCCAGTTTGGTAAGATTCTTTAATATGTAATTCAATTTGATATAAACTATCTGTTGCTTAAGTATTCATTTTGGGGGTATAGTTTTCCTTTAATCCATGATCTTTTTAGCTCTAATTCACTTAGTCTTTTTGCACTAACAGAAACCTGGCTCTCACAGAATGATACCGCCGTTGAGGCTGCACTCTCTCATGGCGGTCTCTCTATCTCTCACACCCCCTGAACCATTGGACGTGGTGGGGAGTAGGAATTCTCCTCTCGCTGTCGGTTCAAACCTATTCCTCCAGCCTTCTCATCCATGGCCTTCAGATTTTCCACCCTGCAATCATTCTTGGGGATTTTAACTTCCACATTGATGATGCTTCACAACCCTGGCCCTCTCGTTTTATCCACCTAACCTCCTCCTTTGAGCTCCGGCAGTGGACAAACACCCCTATTCATAAGGATGGCCACTTTCTAGATTTAGTGTTTACTAAAAAAAACTCTCTCTCTCTGTGAACCCTTCCCCCTTTCGATCACAATTTGGTTACATTTTCCATCTCTCACTCTCCGTGCCCACCTGCTTCTTCCCCCACTGTCTTAGTCCGGGATACACGTGACATTGACATTCCAGCCTTAGCTCAGTCTTTCAAGTCCATTCTCATTTCCCTTAATAAAATGTCTGTCCTGATATCCTGGTAAGGGAGTATAATCACATACTATCCTTAACCATTCGCTCATTTGCGCCTTTACAGGCTAAGCGTACACATGCTCAGAACCCATGACCCTGGCTGAATTCACAAACCAGATACTTACGCTCCTGTACTAGATCTGCTGAACGTATGTGGAAGAAATCCCATACACAAGCAGACTTTATTCACTATAAATTTCTATTGTCCTGCCTCAATTCTGCCTTGTCAAAGCAAGAGTACTACAGTACCCTTATAAATAATCACAAATCCAACCCACAGCACGTTTTCTCTATTCAATACTCTTCTCCATCCCTCATCAACAGTATCAGTCAACCTGATGCACTCTCCTTTGCTGATTTCTTTAAAGACAAAGTAGAGTCCATCCACAATCAGATCCCTACCTCTACTAATGTAAACCAGCTCCTCCTTCCTAAGCCCCCTTCTGCATGTCTTAATTCCTTCCCTCCAGTAACAATGTCTGAAGTCTCTAAGCTTCTCTTGTCCTCCCCACTCACAACTTGCCCCCTTGACCCTATGCCTTCTTCTCTGCTCAAACACTCTGTTGCAGAGCTTACACCACTACTTACTCACGTCTTCAATTATTATTCTCTAGCTTCTGGAACCTTCCCTTCTCCTTTCAAACAGGCCTGTGTAAAGCCAATTCTTATTATATTAACATGTATTTCTATAGCGCCAACATATTGCATATTCTTAAAAAGGCCACGCTTGACCCATCCTGTCTATCAAATTACTGTCCTGTCTCCCTTCTGCCACTTGCCTCTAAACTCCTAGAGCGTATTGTGTTCTCCCGTATTACTAGCTTTCTACACACCCATGATCTGTTGGACCCTCTGCAATCTGGTTTCTGGCCTGGTCACTCTACTGCGACTGCTTTGTGCAGAGTTACAAACAATCTTCAGGTTGCCAAAACCAAAGGTCACTTCTCCATCCTTCTCCTCCTTGACCTATCATCTGCATTTGATACAGTTGACCACTCTCTCCTGATGAAGATTCTGTATTCGCTTGGCATCCGTAAACAGACTGCATCTTGGCTCTCTTATTACCTTTCTAACCAATCATTCACTGTCTCCTATGATAACAAAACCTCATCTCCAGTTCCACTTAATGTGGGGGTTCTGTACTTGGTCTGCTGTTGTTCTCCCTGTACACTCTGTCTTTGGGAGATCTCATCCATTCATTTGGCTTTAATTATCATGTATATGCTGATGATACCCAAATATATTTATCCACCCCTTCATTAAGAGCTGAAACAGAGGCTCAAATCTCTAACTGCCTCCTAACTATCTCAATTTGGATGAACCAGCGCCACCTCAAACTGAACCAAACAAAAACTGAACTAATCATCTTTCCACCTAAGCCTGGTCCTACTCCCCTATTTACTATCTCTATTGATGGCATGCTCATTAATCCTGTCAACTCAACACGCTGTCTGGGGGTAATCTTTGACTCATCTCTCTCCTTCTCTGATCATATTAACGCCACTGTCAAAACCTGTCACTTTTTCTTATGCAATATTGCCAAAATCCGTCCCTTCCTTTCACCTGCTACGGCCAAGACTCTCATGCATGCTCTCATCCTATCCAGACTAGATTACTGTCACCTTATACTAACTGGCCTTCCTAACTCCAATCTCTCCCCTCTACAGTCTATATTAAACACTGCTGCTAGAATTATCCTCCTCTCATCAAAAAGGGTACAGGCCCCTCCACTGCTGAAGTCCTTATTATGGCTTCCTATAAAATAAAGAATAACTTATAAACTCCTCCTCATAACCTTCAAAGCCATTCATTCCTCTGCACCTAACTAGATCTCATCTCTTGTCTCTCTATATGTTCCTGGCCTAAACCTCCGCTCCTCTCAGGGCAACCGCTTAGTTGTACCCCCCCACTACTACTGCTGTTTCCCGTAACAAACATTTCTCTCTTGCGACTCCTTATATTTGGAATGCAATTCCTGAATCTCTCAGGAGAGAATCCTCCTCCAGTGTTTTTAAAACGAAACTCAAAGTCTACCTCTGGGAGCACCTGGATAACACCTGAACTGGGAACTGGCACTTATATAACAGTGTAACAAATTGTAACCTACAGCACCTTAATACCCCTCTGAATTGTGTCTGTATGTGACCCTCCCATTTAGACTGTAAGCCCTACGGGGTAGGGTCCTCTAGCCTTTTGTTTCCTTGACACTGAGCACTTAATCTATATTGTAATTATATTTTATATTTATGTGAATTGTATTTCTAATAATGCACTTATTGTTACTTTTTATTTCAATGACCCCTTGTTTCTAATTTATCGTTTTGCTGTACAGTGCTTTGCCCTCAAGGAGTGTTATACAAATAAAAATATACATACATACATACATATAATATATCCATGTTTGCTAGGTATATCTGTATATGCCAGTATAATCTACCCTCTAAATGCAAAAAAAATAAAACAGTATTGTAAAAACTATTATGCATGTATTGTAAATCTATAAATATTTCTTCGAACAATATTACGCACTTTTTGGAAACATTTAAAGTGATTTAGTCTGGTAAACTCATAAATATATATTGTAATTTCATGCTAATAATGCTTATTAATTACTTTTTTTTTTAAAACAGCTCTGACCCTGTCTGTATTAAATGCTTAAATCTATCTGCCATGTATGGCTGTGAGAATTGCTGCCCAAGTATTTCATTCCCCCTGCTGAAGCAGAGCTATTTGCTTACAACTGACTGCCTTTCTATAAATACACTGACATGCACTGTATAGAGAGTACGAGATTTACTGTCTTTAGTGACCATGAAGCATAAATATAATGCTACTACCACAATACTTACCTATTTATAGTTAATTTGTATTGCTTATCCTTCCGTAATGTTCAAATTTAATTTACATTCAAAACCAATACCTAGTCTATAGGTTCACTGTCCATAACAATTACATATTAGATTTAAATGTACATATTTAAAGCTTTTTAAAATACAAACTGGAGAGTAGCAGTAAAAAAAAACACTCACACAAAAGAAGACCAACTACAAAAAGAACAGTGATCTTAAGGCTTTTATGTTAATGCCCCCCTCAAATGTCCAACCTATGGTAAAAGCCCTGCTTCAACTAAAAAGCCTAACCTTGATAAATGTTTTTTTAAACTAAAAGTTACTATTTTACTCCCTGTCCATAAAGTGTCAGATAATGAGCTATATATACATTTCTCTGTATTTCTTGTATTAAATAGAATAGAGAGGGAATTCCATATACAGTTGGATTAATTAGAACTTAGGGTCACACAAAACTTACAATAAGAGTGGAAAATGGAAAGCTTATATTGAATATAGTACTATTATTGTATCAAAACTGACTCATTTTTAAATCATCTAATTATCAAGGCAGGCTTAAACTGTGCTGCTATTCTGGGTCATAAAAATGTTCTGGATCTCAAATATGGTTTGTAAATGTTTCATGGTGCTGTTCCTTCTGTCTGAGGAAACCCCTCTCATGCCTCCTGCTCCCTATGCCATATCTATCATATTCCTATCCAGTCAGCAGAGTTCCATGTTTGCCTTCTTCCTGCAATTGCAATGGGTTGCTGCATTCTGGATCAAAAGTATTGTCAGAAGAAGCGATTTTCTGCAGGCAACAAAACAGTCATATCTGTTTGGCCAGATTTATTTACAGTATTTGTCTTCTAATATAATACCTTGATGCTGATAGTTTTATGAAAGTTACATGCAATGAGAAGAGTATGAATTCGGATTAATATCTAAAAGTTCCAGGAACGCAACAGTGAATATCTGACAGGTAACAAATACAAATATAAGCACTGGCCCTTGTCCAAATAAAACTGATGACATGTTAGAGCACTCCTGCAAAGTTGCAGACAACTTCTTATTCTTCAAAAACAAAAAACAACAACTATTGAGCCTGTGTTTTAGCATTACTGTATTGTATTCTTGCCCTATCATGTCCTTGAAAGTTCCAAGGTGTCTGTTTTATTAAAATATAGTAGGGATTGATCCTGATATCCGTACAGTCTGTTATTGTTCCTCCTTTCATATTCCTAACAGACGGCATTTAAAAACGACACCAAATTCAATACATTTCACATAATATAACTATTGTAAAATAAAAAAAAACATGAATTCTGTTTAAAATAAAAATACATTGTATTTGTAATATGTAATATATTTGATCATAATGTAATGCGTTATATGCATGACTTAAGAATTATTATTGATCAAAATATGCATTGTAGTGTAACAGCAGTTAAAAATGTAAATACAAAATAATATGTTGTTAATCTACTTGAAAAACATTTAATTAAGATTTTATCACAACTCTAAACTCGGTTATATTAATCAACGTAATCAAATGTATGAGGATCTGAAACATGCACAACTGATTGGTAGCAAAATGAAGTTTCTTACCTCATTCAGCGAGCCTACATTAAAAACATGGTTGGTGGTCAGTGGCATGTGCTAGACTGTATGGTTTAGTACTGAAAGTGTGCAGACAACTGTTAGTATTAAGTAACAGCTGACGTGCTATGGTTAGCCTTCAGATCATTATGTCTGCATAAGAGTCACTTTTCAAATGACACACATTTGCAGTTGCAGCCTTCTAGGAGTTTGCATTTCCATAACACATTGGAGTCTGTTTATTCCACTGCTACTTCTTCTGCTCAGATCTAAAAGGTCAGGGGGAAAATAGGCAAGAAATAATAGATTTCAGCCTTTGCAAAGCTCCCTCCATAGTGACCAAAGGAAAGAAGAAAAAAATAATCTCAGAATTCACTACAAATTCCATTTAATGTCTGTGATGTCATATCTGCTATATTGCTACACTATTCCTGCAAAATGAATATACCTACAAAACCATGGCCAGAGTTTTAGGAAGTGATGGACCCTACAGTAATAGGCTAAAAAATGTCCTAACTTCCACTGACTACAGATTATATTAGCATGAATAGTAAATTATTTGTTATTTTGATACAATGCTGGGCCACAGGTGAGTGGCTAGCAGGTATGAGTCTTGTTGCTGTGTAACACGGATACAGCGCGTATTTAAGGTGCTGATAAACTGGAAACATGTTGTCATGTAGAATAAAGATTTATTAACGCAAATTCAGGCAATACAGCTGTAAAATGCAAAAGAATAATAGAAGTCCTTTTACCGGGCCAGTGGTCAGAGGCAGGTAGGGTTGCCCCCTTTTCTGGAAAAAAAATACCGGCCTTACTATATATTTATCGTTTTTCCCTATTAAGCATAATTTTTACCGGCCAGGCCGGTTAATATACCAGCCAGGTGGTAACCCTAGAGGCAGGCTGCAGACAAGAGTGATCCAATAAACGGGCAGAAGGTCAGGACTGGCTCAAACTAGGAGAGTCTGGTAAACTAGCAGAGGTCTGGGGCTGGCTGAGGTCAAATTCTAAGGCGATCAATAGTCAATTGGAACTGGAACAGGGAAGAGGAGCACAAAGCAGAGAACCAGGAAGGACAAGGACAGGAACAGGGAACAAGGCAGGAACCAGGCACAGGAGTCACAGGAGCAAGGAGCAAAAAAAAAATGATGCTTATTATATAAATTATATATTATAATTCAATTCTTAATTATTAGTATAAATAATTATATAAAAGGTAAGATAGAACAAACTATAGAAAGGCTGGTATTTTCCAAAAAGGGTGGCAACCCCATGCACTGCCTATGGCCAATGCTAAAGCTCTATTTAGGGAATCTCTAAGGAATGACTACCACATGACTACATAAGTGCCTGCTACAGGTAGCATATTTTTCATTCATGTGTATGGGAAGCAGATGCAAGTAGGGAAGGGATTTTTGAATAAATAAAATGCCATGCTATCTCTTTCTTGCACCATATGAGACAATGTATAAAATAGAATAGAAAGGAAAGAGAGAGGAAGATGCATTTTTATATCTTGAAATAAAAGTTTTCATTTGTTCCCAATGAGCATAGTGCAATGCTTACATAGTAACATAGTAAGTTAGGTTGAAAAAAGACACACGTCCATCAAGTTCAACCTTTTTACTTTTTTAACCTGCCAGTTGATCTAGAGGAAGGCAAAAAAAAACCCATCTGAAGCCTCTCCAACTTGCCTCAGAGGGTGGAAAAATTCCTTCCTGGCTCCAAAATGGCAATTGGACCAGTCCCTGGATCAACTTGTACTATGAGCTATCTTCCATAACCCTGTATTCCCTCACTTGCTAAAAAGCCATCCAACCCCTTCTTAAAGCTATCTAATGTATCAGCCTGTACCACTGATTCAGGGAGAGAATTCCACATCTTCACAGCTCTCACTGTAACAAACCTTCCGAATATTTAGGCAGAACCTCTTTTCTTCTAATCGGAATGGGTGACCTTGTGTCAGCTGGAAAGACCTACTGGTAAATAAAGCATTAGAGAGATTATTATATGATCTCCTTATATATTTATACATAGTTATCATATCACCCCTTAAGCACCTCTTCTCCAGCGTGCTTCTTTAAATCAACACATGTATGTGAGTTTCTATAAGATTAATGGCAAGATAATAATGTGAGTTGAATTACATACCTGTTGCAATTTATATTGTGGACAATGACAAGGCATTTCAGGCAGGGTTGGGCCACGACAAAACACAGTGCGTATGTGCGCATGCAGCAGCCCGGTGGGCCCTGAGCCCCCCAGTCCGACCCTGATTTCAGGCCTTTTGATGTCCATAATGTTAAAGTGGCAAAATGCATTGTGTGTCATTCCCTACATCAGTGCGGTCCAACGTCTGTAGTACTGAGGGCAGAATATTTCTGGTGTACATGGTGGAGGGCCGATAATGAAAGCCAGTGTTGACCACTCCTGTCTTTAAACTACACCCATTTAAACCACCCCCATGCTAACTGAAGAACTTTTAAGACCATGTCCACATTAATTGTGGTAGCACACCAAAAAACCAAATGGTTGGTGCCCACTGCAGGAATTTAACTTATTACTCATATGTGAAAATGTCATACCCTTAAATATACCATAAGCATTCCATTAAATCCATGTGCCTCATCCTCTCCTGTGGATTACACAGCCCCCAACAAAGTATGGCAAGCAGAGTATGACACACTCAGTAAGCATAGGGAAGGCACCATCACGATTGGCAAGTCGGCACTTGCTGACATGAGGGCAAGTAAGGCACAAGTTCATAGTGCATAGGTATTCAATACATGCAGTTCTGTCCCAATTTAAGTTGCCACCAATAAAAAAAAACTACTCCCACGTAACTTTCAGCATATCCTGCAAAAGTAAAAAAGGATAAAAACAAAGTTTAATTATGGACGAATTTCAGTGGTGCTGGATATAAATAAAATCTTTTTGTACCTCTCCCTAATGCTCAGGGGAAAGCCGTTGAACCCCTTTCAGTACAGCAAGATAAAATATAATACTCTGAGATACTTACACTTTCTGTTATACATGTAGTGGCACACACCACTGCTATACAGAAACACACACCACCTAACAAATACACCCAAATACACACTGGCACATGCATACAACTGCACATATAGACAGACACACACAGGTTATAATTGCATGTTCAACAGAACAGACAGGGAGATGATTATTTAAGCAGTCACTGAGTTCCTTTACAGGATATTTCAAAACCGTGTATTTTCTCCTGCCCTTTGCACTGAACCTCCCTACAATTCCCAGGGTTCTAACAGATGTAACAGAGAATTGTCAAGAGTTGACAAGTCTTGTCAAGGTTAATCAAGGTCAGACAGATAGTACACTAACAAAATATAGTACATTTCCTAACATATGGCACCTAAACTATACAGTGGTCATATGTGTAGGGCAATGTAAGACCTCTATTTTATTTAATGAAGGTTTCCCAGGCATGTGTAGTGTAATGTAGTTTATGCTGCATATATATGTCCATTGTATTTTAACTTGGCACTGTATGCAAATTAGGCATCGCTAGAGTAACTTCACTTTGCTTGACGAATTAACAGTAGTGCAATTTCGCTACCTTTCACCTCCCTGGGCACAACTTCAGATTTTAGTGAATTTGAGCAGCCCTGGCGAAACTACGCCTGGCGAAGTTTGGTGAAGTGCGGCAAAGCCATCACAAGCACATTTTCGGCGCTTAGTGAATTTGCCCCAAAGATCCTTCTCTTTTAAGGAAACTCCCAACACACTGCCATTTAGTGTATAATTTGCATTTATATTATTTTTGTCAAAGTGCATAACCTTGCATTTATCAACATTAAACCTCATTTTCCAGTTTGCTGCCCAGTTTCCCAACTTAGACAAATCACTCTGCAAACAGGCCCGGATTTGTGGAAAGGCCGCCTAAAAAGATTTTAGGGGGGCGGCATGCTGCCCAATCACACCTACATTTGTTCAAAAACACTGGGGATGCACTGGAGATACAATCATTTTTTAAATTTCCCATGCGCCAATCACCATTGCTCCAGTCCAGATGATTAAATCTGCACGAATAAAGGGGCCACGAACGGCAGTGGACCTAGGGGTGCCTACTATGTAAATCCCTGTCTGCAGAGTGGCAGCATCCTGCATGGAACCTATAGTTCTGCACAATTTAGTATCATCTGCAAAATTAGAAACTTTCAATTCCCACCTCCAGGTCATTAATAAACAAGGTGAAAAGCAAAGGACCTAGTACAGAGCCCTGTGGTACTCCACTAACAACACTGGTCCAATTAGAAAATCTTCCATTTACCACCACTCTTTGTAGTCTATCTTTTAGCCGGTTCTCTATCCAGGTAGAAATACTATGTTCCAGTCCAACATTCCTTCATTTAACCAGTAACCTTTTGTGTGGCACTGTATCAAATGCTTAAGCAAAGTCTAAGTAAATCACATCCACTGCCATCCCAGAATCGAGGTCCCTGCTTACCTTCTCATAAAAAGAAATTAAGTTAGTCTGGCAAGATCTATTACGCATAAAACCATGCTGGCACAAACTCATACAGGGTTATTTATCAAAATCCGAATTTATCTCAATATTTTCTGAAATGAACTCCGACCAAATCCACGCAGGTTTTTTGAGCGTATTTATTAATACACTTTTCCGAAAATTTAGTTTCTGAGAAAAAATCATGAAAAAATCTGATTTTCACGATTTTTTCGGATTTTTCATCCGATTTTCATGATTTTTTCAGGTTTTTCACCCGAAAACTCAAGAGTTTTGCACAAAAAACTTCGGGGTATTGCCAAAAACCCAGCGCACTTCAAAAAATCATTTGGACATCTCCTATTGACTTATATGCAACCTCGACAGGTCTAAGATGCTGGATTTTCAGATTCTGACTTTTCCATCCTCGGGGTTTAATAAATTCCGATTTTATGTAAAAAAAAAAATCAATGCTATGAAGTCTTATCCTTTATTAACCCTTCAAAAAGCTTTCCTACCACTGACTAACTGGCCTATAGTTTTGAGGCTAAGAATGAGATCCTTTTTGAATAGTGGTACCACTTAGCAATTCGCCAGTCTCTCTGCACCATGCCAGACCTCAAAGAATCCTAAAAAATTCAAGTAAAGAGGTTTGGCAATCACAGAGCTAAGATCGCTAAGTACCCTGTGATGAATACCATCTGGCCCAGGACCTTTGTTTATCTTAACATGTTCTAGTCTCTTTTTAATTTCTTCACGTGTGAACCATGCATCATTAGTTGTATTACTACAATTGGGACTATTAATAAGCAAACCTTCATTAGCTGGTTCCTCATTTGTGTTGTGAAAAAAATAAGAGTTCAGAATCTGAGCTTTTTTTTTCTCATCAACTAGCTGATCCTCCTCTGATATTAAAGGTCCCATCCCTTCCTACTTCATTTTTTTACTATTAACATGTTTAAAAAATTATTTTGAATTCTTTTGCTGCAATATCCTTTTCCGTATCAATTTTAGCTTGCCTTATAGCTTGTTTGCATGATTTATTGGCCTCATTTATGTAACTTATAAATGATTTGGCTGTCCCAGCTAACTTGAAAGCCATAAAAGCACGTCTTTTCTTACCCACCTCAACACCAACACTTCTATTGAACCAAAAAGGTTTTGCATTGCAACAACGTTCCTTGCTTACAAGGGAAATATACTGACATGCATATTTATTAAGCAGCATTTTTGTTCCGTGTTTAACCCTGTGAAAAGCATTTCCCACTTAATATGTTGCAGAGATGCCCTTATACTGTCAAAGTTTGCACGTCTGAAATTTAGTGTTTTAGTTACTCCCTTATAGAATTGCCTCTGCAACAGAATCTCAAAGGAGACCATGTTATGATCACTATTCCCTAAATGCTCACCCATTGAAATGTTAGAGATGAGTTCAGTATTATTAGTTATTACAAGATCCAAAAGAGAGTTATTCCTAGTAGGCTCATGAACGAGATGGGAAAACAAGTTGTCATTCAGCATATTTAAAAACCTACTAGCTTTTTCTGTCTTGGCAACCCCATTACCCCATTCAGTGTTTGGATAATTGAAGTCACCCATAGTGACCTAGTTGTGAAGCCTCTTCTATTTATAAGAGTAGCTGGGTTTCATACTCGACACTTATACGAGGTGGTTTATAGCATACACCAATGATAATTCTCTTTGTAACCTTTTGCCCAGTCAAAATCTCTACCCAGAGGGATTCCACTCCCTCACCAGTGCCAGCTATTGTTATTTCTTTAGTGCGCGGCTTTAATTCAGGCTTTACTTACAAACACACTCCTCCACCCTTTTTAATCCCTTTGTCCCTCCTAAAAAGGGTGTAACCATTTAAATTCACAGTCCGGTCACATGTTTCATCCCACCAGGTCTCAGTGATACCTGAGCAGGTATACATGTTAGCTGATGATACAGAACTATGCAGGACAATGAAATTGTTGTGATATGTTCAGCTCAGAAAGAGTGAGAAGGTTAATGTGATGTTTTCTAATCAGTCTTCAGTTATTTTTTTTTCCCCTAGACTTTAGATAGTCAACCATAACGACCAGCAGGTGGTGCTGTTTGTTACAAAATGCAACATATTGGTTTATTAAAATAGTCTAAAATTGTCTGGAGATGGCTATGGGGCTATATGACAACTATGTATAAAAATATGGGGACTAGTGATGGGCGAATTTATTCACCAGGCATGGATTTGCGTTGAATTTCCACACTTCACTGACTGCAAATGCATTTGGACAAAAGAGTCACACGTGTAAAAATTGTCACTCGCGTCAAACTTGTTGCACGTCAAAATAATTTTGATGCCCATTGACGTCAATGCGTTTCGTGAATTTTTTTCAGTTTCGCAGACTTTTTGGCAAAGCGAAACTGGACAGAATTGCTCTAATGGGGACATACTCTTTGATGCCTTATATACCAGCAGATCCTTCGAGAGATCTTAAGAGAATCCTTCGAGATCAGAATAAAAAGGTTTCATCTTAAGGTGCAATAAAGGTTTTTAAAGTGGGTGTTGTGTAACTATAGAATTCTCTCCCTGAAGTGGTAATACTGAAAAATAAAAGGTAGTTTAAAAAAAAAAAAACTCTTATACAGAGTTGATGCAGGAACTGGTCATATTCCCCTTTTGCAATAAATATGAAAACTTTGCGGTAACCTTGATATGGGGTTTTTCAGCTCTGGATCAATTAGAAATGTGTCTCGTTTCGCTTGGAGAAAAGGTTGTGTTGGTTTTTAATCATCCCCATCTCCTCAGTGGTTCGACCCCATCCCCTCAGTGGTTCATCCCTCCATATCAATTGAGTTTAGATTGCATGTTTGCATTAATAGATAGTGTGGCTGTTGCAGATATTTACCCCTTTGTGCTCCTGTTTAGGTATCTGCTGATCCTCTATGAATGAATGTCACCACCCAGAAAGCAATCCGCCTGCCTGCTGGAAGAAGAAGACCACAGTTAGGAACTTTTTTTTTGGATGGAGGCAAATGCAGTCCTGGGAAGCAAGGGAGAAGGACCCTCTGTATATATTAGCCAGAGAAGAGGTCTAGATCTAAAGCCTACACCATTGACGATAATCAGTCATGCCTAAAACTGCCTTACACAGATACCCCCAAGTCGTAACCCAAGTCACTGAGTATGGAAATACAGAGGAACTCCAGTGTATAGACCCCCCAAGAGCACACAACTGAGCCATCATTGGTTTATTGCTTAGCATTTGCCAAGTAGGAACAGCTGTTTTTCTATCAATGACAGGTTCTTTAGGAAAACTCGCACTATGTGTTCATAGGAATTCCGGGACTAAGCTGAACTTCATAGTGGTTATATCCTTCTGGAGTACCTAAGGTAAAATCTCATGTTCTTGAATCAATGATATTGAAACAATTGGATAGATTTATAGTGTGATTTATAGGGATGCACCGAATCCACTATTTTGGATTCGGCCGAACCCCCGAATACTTCGTGAAAGATTTGACCGAATACCGAACTGAATCCTAATTTACATATGCAAATTAGGGGTGGGAAGGGGGAAAACCTTTTTTACTTCCTTGTTTAGTGACAAAAAGTCACGCAATTTCCCTCCCTGTCCCTAATTTGCATATGCAAATTAGGATTCGGATTCGGTTCGGCCGGGCAGAAGGATTCGGCCTAAACCGAATCATGCTAAAAATGGCCGAATCCTGCCCGAATTCCGAACCAAATCCTGGATTCGGTGTATCCCTAGTGATTTACCAACCCGTGGCCAAAATGTACCCATCTAGGTTCATGTCCACATAATTCCATAAAGCAATACATGTACCAAATAAAGTAAGCAGTCACTAGGGTTGAACGTAGCAGAGGTTGATTGACCAAATATGCAGTTCAGATATTTTATAAGATGTGTGCATGGAGGAAATGTATGGGGACTTTATTAATTCGCTGGTGCTACTTTAATTAGCAACAAAGGTCACATGACAGATTTAGATGCCCTTTATTTGTCCTTTTTACATTGTTCTTTAGCTTTCTGTATCAGTGTTTCATTTCCTTATCAATGTGTATCGCTTGCACCCTATTAAAGGAGTTGTTCACATTTGAATTAACTTCTAGTGTGATGCTTTTCATGTTTGATTATTTGTGTTTTTTGAGTTAATTAGCTTTTGATTCAGCAGCTCTCCAGTTTGCAGTTTCAGCAAACTGGTTGCTAAGGTCCAAATTTCCCTAGCAAACATGCATAGATTTGAATAAGACACTGGGATATGAATAGGAGACAAATAGAAAGATGAGTAATAAAAAGTACCAATAACAAAAAAATTACGGAGTATTTGTTTTTTAGTTGGGGTCAATGACCCCCATTTGAAAGCTGTAAAGAATCAGAAGAAGAAGGAAAATAATTTAAAAAACTATAAGACATAAATAACGAAGCCCGACTGAAAAGTTGCTTAGAATTAGCTATTCTATGACATACAAAACATTAACTTAGAGGTGAACCGCCCCTTTAAGCAGAGGCACTGCACACGTGGATGCCTAGTTTCCCAGATTCACCCAGTCCAACACAAATGCAGTGGTGTAACTATCCTGAAAAAGGGAGGTCTAGACTGGATGTGGGGTCTGCTGTACAGTGCCATGTGTCTGTCCCCCAGTCATCAAGCAAATGTTGGGGGAGGCAACCAATGTGGCAGGGGCAGGGGAGGCTCATTACACCACAGTCTCCAATTTCATGCCACCTGCATATAAGCACCTTGATCATTTTAAGTGGATGCAGCAACATGTAATTCTAAGCAATTTTCCAGTGTGTATTAATTAATTATGCTAAAGGACCATCAAAAACTTTTCAAAACTTCGCCAGCTATAAATGTAGCATAAGCATACCTCATTAATTTATTCTATTCTAAGGTGTATGCATTGATGGAGAGTGGAGAAAGGCTTTGCCATATTTTTGGAGAGGCCCAAAGAGATCTCCACCACATTTACTTCTCTGGATCACCTTTGACACAACCATGCACATTTGTGCTGTCCAATTCTAGTCCTGTAACATAATCACCAGAACATACTAAGCTTTACCAGTCTTACGAGTCTAAGAGAATAAGAGGGCACAATTAGGAAGCCAGTCCAGGAGAACGAACATGCACACATAGGGGCACATTTACTTAGGGTCGAATATCGAGGGTTAACCCTCGATATTCGACTGTCGAAGTAAAATCCTTCGACTTCGAATATCGAAGTCGAAGGATTTACCGTAATTCGTTCGAACGAAGGAAAAATCTTTGATTTGAACAATTCGAATGAAGGATTTTTCTTCGATCAGAAATCGCAAGGAAAGCCTATGGGGATCTTCCCTATAGGCTAACATTGATGTTCGGTAGGTTTTAGATGGCGAAGTAGGGGGTCAAAGTTTTTTTTAAAGAGACAGTACTTCGACTATCAAATGGTCGAATAGTCGAACGATTTTTAGTTCAAATCGTTCAATTCAAAGTCGTAGTCGAAGGTCAAAGTAGCCAATTCGATGGACGAAGTAGCCAAAAAAAAAACGTTCGAAATTTGAAGTATTTTTTCTTCTATTCATTCACTCGAGCTAAGTAAATGTGCCCCATAGAGTTCAGTATTGTGGGTACAGCCATTTGCCATATGTTATTTATTATTCCAATGGTATTTATAAAATAGAACTGTTAGTAACCCAGTTGTGATTGGGTAAAGTTATTAATGGAAGGGCTTAGAAGTAGTGATGGGCAAATAAATTTGACAGGCACAAATTCACGCGCTTTAGAATTGTCACGGGTCAAAATTATTCGGGCGCCCATTGACTTTCATGTATTTGGACCAAATAGTTGCGCGTATAAAAATTGTCACTCGTGTCAAAATTGACGCATATATATAAAATTATTTGGATACCCATTGACAAATTTGTGAGTTTCGCTATAAATTTGTACATTTTTTGTGTGAAGAGAAACGGAAAAGATTCGACCATCATGAATTAGAAGGGATTGTTTTAAAGTAATACAAATATAATACAGTGTTGCCCTGCACTGGTAAAACTGGTGTGTTTGCTTCAGAAACACTACTATTGTTTATATATAGCAATGGGGGCAGCCATTCAAAGGAGAAAAGGCTCAGGTCACACAGCAGATAAGCTCTGTAGAACATAATGGTGTTATCTGTTATCCACTATTTAACCTATGCCAGATAGACTTTTTTAAACTTCTGCCATTGCTACACAGCAGCTTGTTTATATGAACTATAGTAGTGTTTCTGAAGCAAACAGATCAGTTTTACCAGTGCAAGGCAACAGTATATGATATTTTCACTACTTTAACACACTTTCATTTTTTGGTGTTACTGTTCCTTTAAAACTGCCAGGTGTCTGATGTAATTTACTGTATATCAATAAGGAAGAGAGCTACAAATAGAGGTATGGGATCCATTATCTGGAAACCAGTTATCCAGAAAGCTCCGAATAATGGAAAGGCCATCTCCCATAGACTCTGTTTTATACAAATAATCCAGATTTTTTAAAATGGTTTCCTTTTTCTCTGTAATAATAAAATCGTACCACGTACTTGATCCCAACTAAGATATTGGAAGCAAAACCAGCCTATTGAGTTTATTTAATGTTTACATGATTTTCTAGCAGATTTAATGGATGAAGATCCAAATTACGGAAAGACCTGTTATCAGGAAACCCCCAGGTCCCAAGCATTCTGGATCATAGATTCCATACATTTATAAAAAATGTATCTGGATATATGTTATATTCACTGTATAAAGTGAATAAAGTACCCCCTCTTGTAAAACATAAGGATATTAGTTACCAAGGAGTTTCATGACCATATAAAAGCACGAGGCCAAAGGCCGAGTGTTTTTATACAGGTCGTGGAACTCCAAGATAACTTCTAATATCCTAATATTTTGGAACTGGAGGTACTTTATTTATTATAATACACAAGTTTCAGTGAGTCATGTGACAGGAATGACATCAGAACTCACCGTTTATAACTGATGACATCAGAACTCACCTGATTTACAAGATATTCATGGCTTGTCTATTATAAGGATATAATTTACAAGATATTCATGGCTTTTGTGTATTATAGCCTTATAAACGGTGAGTACTGATGTCATCAGTTATAAACGGTGAGTAGTGATGTAATTTCTGTTACAAGACTCGCTGAAACTTGTGTATTATAATAACTTAAGTCCCCCCTGTTGAAAAATATGAGGATATTAGAAGTTACCTCGGAGTTCCATGACCTGTATAAAAAACGGTGTTTTTATATGGTCATGAAACTCCTCAGTAAGTAACTAATAATATCCTTATAATTTACAAGAAGGGGTACTTTATTCACTATATAAATGGTAATGTCATTGATTATAGTTGCTGCTTTGTGATGTCATTTCTGTCACGTAACTCACTAAAATGTGTGTACTATAATAAATAATTTACCCCCTCTTGTATAATATGAGTATATTAAAAGTCCCTGAGGACTTCCATGACCTGTATAATGACCTGTATAAATGTCCTGCAATTGCTTGATGACAAAGGGATACATTATTGACTATATACGAATTCTGACTCCTGGAATGAGGAGTCGATTGATTAACAGACCTGGAGGAGAACTGACTGCTAAATTGCTTCAAGAGTCAGAACCAGGAAAGAGAGAGCGCGGAGAAGAGAAAGGAATAAATGCACGGTGAGTTAAGTTGAAAGGAAACAGTGCGCTGTTGGAATGATTCACTTAAATACCTAAAAGTAGGAAGAGAAGAAATCCCGATAGTGTATTAACCTTGTAATAAGAGTAACTTTCGCTACACGATCTACTCACATATAGTGGTGAGGTTTTGCGCATTGAATGTTCTAGCGGCTCTATCCTTGGCTTAGTCAATCGGCAATTTTCTGGTTTGAAAAAGTGGAAATTCGGCTCTTAGTTACCAGGATCAACATTTTCTCAACTCGCCTGATTGGCGGAGCGTAGGGTTGCCACCTTTTGCTAGATTTTTTACCGGCTGGTGGGGGCGGGTAAAAAAAAGGGTGGGTGTGATGTCAAAGGGGGCGGGATTGTGCGTAAAAGGGGCGGGCCATGGCATGGCCAGGACAAAAACGACGGAAAAAGATAAGTTTACAGGGGATTGGGGGTGGGCTAGGGTTGTCACATTTACTGGAAAAAAAAGGGGCGCGCCATGAAGCAAAAGTGGGCAGGGCTACGCAGCGTGCCGCGAAAGGGGGCGGAGCAACATCGTCCCGATGTCAAGAACACTGCAAAAAAGGTAAGTTCTGCGCGAATTGGGGGCAGGCCGAGGGCTTTTTTTAAAGGGTATTACAAATTACCAGCAACTGCATTGCCGGTAAATTTGTAATACCGGCCCCGGCCTTGGCAGGTGTTTTACCGGCTAGGCCGGTAAAATACAGGCTGGGTGGCAACCCTAGGGCGGGCCGAGGGGTCTTTTTTAAGGGTATTACAAATTTACCGGCAGCCGTTGTTTTACCGGCCGGGTGGCAGCGCCCCACATGCCGGGTGTCCCCCAAGCTTTGAGCCCTGGGCACCTGCCTCTTCCGCCTCCCCCAGTTCTGGCCCTGACAGTTTTCCATTATAATTACACTTATTTAAAAGCATATGTTTAAATGTGGCTTAGAAATATGTTTATAATGCAGAAAGCAGTTTGTGGGCACAGCCTTGTGATAGAAATACAACACAGTCCCTTATTGAACATGAGGTAAAGGGCGTGTCCCTGTGCCTCATTATTGGAGTCCCTTATCTCTAGTCAGTCTATTCCCACCTCACAAACCTGCTGACTCCGCCATCTCGAGAGAACGTGACGTCAGCCAGTGACTGTGCCTCGGAGGTGCCGCTAGTGCTGCTGTTGCTGTCGCACTCGCTTTGGCCGCAGTTGGGACTAGCGACTGGACAAGAGGAGACACGGGGAGACAAGAGGAGACGAGGCTTGGTGAGTAGTACATGAGCTGCCCTTGGCCATTATAGCTGCGCCATTTAGAGGCGAGGACGTGACGTCTGTTCGCAAGGTGTCTCGTCCGATACGATTCTAGTGTGACGCTTGAGCTTAGAGCAATTGGCTGGGGATGATATTGATGTGTGTGTTTATATATACACGTATACATGATAACAAGCAGCTCGGGGTTATAATTAGCAAAGGCTTCCTCTTGGCCATGTAAGGCAGCGGCAGCTCTTGGGTTATTACCGCAAGGATGTAGTGCGCAGTTCTGCTGCTGTTCTTCTGCCTTCCCATTGGTTGATTTGTTCAGCCCAAGTACAACTCAGTGGCCCAGGAAGGCAACACTCTCTGCTGGACAATAGAACCTTGGTACAACCTGGGCTGTACCAATTACACGGCCCCCCTCTCTATGCTGACAGCTCAATGTGGCAGTTGCAGCCTGTGGGATCGAGAGGCAGTGGTACCTGAGTCATGAGTCACACACACAAGTGGCAAGAGAAGGACTTTTTTGGGAATGATGTCTGTAAGTTATTATTATTATTATTATTATTATTATTGCTTCAATACCCTTTATTTATTTTTTTATCTTCGCTTCCTCGTTGCGTAGAATTTATTACAGTAGACATTGGATAAATGAAAAATTTTGTATTCAATTATCAGTAATATATGGTGTTGCTTTTACATGGTGCTGAACATTAATATTAGCTTTAAAAATAGCCCCTTAATTAGAGCTCCCTATAAATGTTCACTGAGGTGTGGGCGTGTCCTAACGGTCCCTGCCAGAAGCACAGTAGGAGGGGGACAGCCAATCACAGCGCTGCCGTCACACAAGCACAGACAGGCTTCAGTTCCCTATCAGGTCCTGCTAGCTGCTGATTGGTTCCTGTCCTACAGTGCAGCGAGCTGAGAGCCACTGGCTCCCCTGCACAGCCTGGGAATTCATGGAACAGGAAGTGGAAGAGAGGGATTATTAGGGTTTTTGCAGAAATATTCACTAAGTCAGCCTGAAACACTGCTGTTATAAGCACAATTCTTCTATATCTGAATGACTACAACACACTGGTACTGGTTTTTTACACACTATGTCTCCTTTAAAGCGGTTGTTCAACTTGAAACACTTTGAACACCTGAACTAAATACTGTTTCCAATCACTTTCTATTTTCAACTGTTTCCCTAACATCGTAGTGTAAAGTTTCATTTTTCACCTTCGAAAGCAGCTGGGGGGGGGTGTCGCCAACTCTATAACTGTTTTAAATGGATACATTTAGTTGATCTTTGGCCCTGCTGAGCAGAATCCTTGAGTTTCATTAAAGGTGAACCAACCCCCTTATAGTAAATGCCCCTTAAGATGGCCATAGATTTAAAGATTTTTAAAAGATCTTTCGTTATCGTTACACCGAGCTTATCTTGAAACGATCATTTAAATGTACGATTTGTCCATCAACTAAAAAGACCATTTCAAGCGATGTTGTCTAGTTGAAGCCAGGAAAACTGAGGGTAGATTTCACTGTGACCGATGAAAATTTTCTAACCTGGCCGATCAATTTTCTAAATAGTATGACGCACTATCATTTGATTCCCACTAACCTCGCGATAATTTGACGGATTGGTTGGATTGCACTAAAATCGGTCGTTCATCGAAGAAATATCTTTGCGTCTATGTGCAGATTCAGCACATCTAAGTTCACGTGTGCCATCTTCTTCTCTTTGGTAATCTTCGTGAAGTAAGCGCCGTATCGGCGCATGCACAGTTGGAGCAGTCTTCCAAAACTGATGGAAATTGTCGAAGCGCCGGAAGAAGACCTGAATATTATTGGAGAAGAAGATGGCGCCCGTGAACTCTGATGCGCTGAATCTGCAACGAGGGGTAAGTTAAGAGTTAGGGGCATTTACCTAGGGTAACACCTAGGCTGGGAGGAGCAGGGAGGGGGTTAGGGGATTTTAATATAAAGGGTTTGGTTCTCCTTTAAAGGCAGCTGTTGATACAATAGTTGTTAATATTCCACAGATGCTGCTAAGAAATGTATCAACTAAATGGAGCAAATTGTTACAGTTCAGATGCTCCTAGATCATTGAACTGCCAGACTGAGACAATAGAGACACCAGCATTAAACTTACATTTTGGGGAAAACAATAAAAAATTGAAAACAATTCAATAAAGTTTTTATTTATGGTGAACAATCTGAAAACAACTGAACTGAAAATGTGTTTGGAACGTGAACAACCTCCTTTAAACCCTCCGCTACAGTAACAGAAAGCCCCAGTATCTTGATGTTTTTCTGTGGACCGAGCCTGATGTGATGGGAGGGAATGTTGCAGTAGGCTCCGCAGTGTTGGACTGAGGCTGATGCAGTAGTGTACTTAAGGCTCACACAATGCAGAGCCTGTACTGGTTCATTTAACTATAACATTCCAACCCTTCCATCAAATCATTACTAATTAGTCACTTCCCTTTTGATCATATGCTGCTCTCTGCCAAGTGTCCTCATTAACCTCTATATTATTATGTAATGCTCCATACCATTCATCGTTATGCAGTCATTAGGTTGCAAAATAAAAGGCACATGCATTAAGTTCATCCTTTTTGTCTAAATGGACTCTGTATAACTGCCACCTGAGCAGTTCTTGCCCAAATTCCTATATTAAAAACACAAAAGTACAGTCTATTGGGGGGGGGGGGTTGATCCTGTTTTTCAGTTTTGTCCAAATGCAGAAATGTTTTAGACCTGTATAGTTTGGTTGTTTCCTGTTCTTGCCACACAGTTGGGGAATTTGATACACAGTATTTGTTGTTAAACAGGAGGGGTCATTGTATTGACATGCCAATCTTATTTGTAAGCCAGAGCACATACAAAAAAAGTCACTGCAGGGAATCAAATGAAGAATCACCCATGTGTATGAAACTTATGGAAACGAGAATGAATAAATAATGGAGTATATAATAGTTTACCTATGAATTTTCAGTGACATCTGTATATAAGTGATAATAAAATGTATTTTTTTTTATTTCAAAAGCAAAAAACCTTTAAAATGGCTGGATAAGCTGTTAAAGGGGTTGTTCACCCTCAAACTCCTTTTTTTCAGTTCAGTTGGTTTCAGACAGTTCACCAGAAATAGAGATTTTTTCCAATTACTTTCTATTTTCTATTTGTGACTGTTTTTCTCATATTGAAGTGTAAAGTTTAATTTTTCACCTTCTAAAACGTCTCTGAGAAGGGGGAGACGCCGACTCTTTAAAGGGGTTGTTCACCTGCCAAACACATTTTTTCAGATTAGTTTTCACCAGAAATAGACTTTTTTCAATTGCTTTCCATTTTTTTTTAATTTTTTCCGGTTCTCCAAGATTGAATTTTCTAGTTTAATATTCTTGTCTCTGGTGTTTCAGTCTGGCAGCTCAGTGATCCAGGTGCAGATTCTGAACTGTTACAATTGGATATATTTGTTGGCTACATGAGCTGTATCAATTATCAATTCTAACCACTATCTTTAAAGGATAAGTAAACCTTTAAAATAAGTGAATGTAAAATTGATGATTGTGCTATTCTAAGTTTTGAATGTACATTCATTATTTATTTTGTTTTTATTCCTAGATATTAAGGCAGGGGTCCCCAACCTTTTTCACCCGTGAGCAACATTCAGATGTAAAAATAATTGGGGAGCAACACAAGCATAAGTTCCTGGGGGTGCACTGCCAAATAAGGGCTGTGATTGGCTGTCAGTAGCCCATATGTGGACTGGCAGCCTACTTGAGGTTCTGTTTGGCAGTACAGCTGGTTTTTATACAACCAAAACTTGCCTCCAAGCCTGGAATTCAAAAATTGGCTCAGGCTTTGAGGCCACTGGGAGCAACATCCAAGGGGTTGGGGAGCAACATGTTGCTCGCAAGCTACTGGTTGGGGATCACTGTATTAAGGGATAAATGTACTTACAACCGGTTACAACAGCGCCACCTGCTGGTCATTTTCCTGACAGTCTGACCAGCAAGTAGTCAAGGAAGTTGTCAGGAGAAAGAGGCTGCTCTGATGTTCTTCTGCTTAGGAAAGATTTGAGAAATGTTTTCTAATTATTTTCCTAAGCAGAAGAACATCAGAGCAGCCTCTTTCTTTCTCCTGACAACTTCCTTGACTACTTGCTGGTCAGACAGGTTGGAAACTGACCAGCAGGTGGCGCTGTCTTAACAAAAGTCTTTAATAATAACAGTACACGTATCCCTTAATATCATGGAATTAAAAGAAAATAAATAATGAATGTAAATTACAAAAGAGCTTAATGTGGCCATAGACTCAAAGATCCGCTCGTTTGGCGACATCGCCAAACGAGCGGATCTTTCCCTGATATGCCACTAATTGCATGGCTATATCGGGGGTAATTCGAACGTTCGGCCGTAAGGCCGAACAATCGAATTACGATGCGCCAAGGGGCTCCGACGGGTCGGTCGGGTAAAAATCCAACCTTCCCGATCGATATTGTGGCCAGATATCGATCGGGAAGATTCGTCGGAAGCCCCCATACACGGCCAGATAAGCTGTCAAATCGGTCCAAACGACCAATATCGGCAGCTTTATCTGCCCGTGTATGGCCACCTTTAGAATAGCACTCTCATCAATTTTACATCCACTTATTTTTAAGGTTTACATATCCTTTAATTAAACTCAAGGATTCAGCTCAGCAGGGACAAAGATAAATAATGTATCCCCTGGAAGGCAGGGGAGGCAGTTCGGGAGGTTAGTCGCCCCGAAAAAGAGGAGATTTGTCGCCGGGTGACTAATCTCCCTGAATTGCACCATGTGTCTCTGCCCTTAACTGTTCTAAACAGATACATTTAATTGATACATTTATTGTCTTTGTCCCTGCTGAGCAGAATCCCTGAGTTTCATTAAAGGCAGCTGTTAGAATTGATACAATAGTTGCTCATATTCCACAGATGCTGCTGAGAAATGTATCAACTAAATGTATCAACTAAATGGCGCAAATTGTAACAGTTCAGATGTTCCTGGATAACTGAGTTGCCAGACTCAAACACTAGAGACACCAACATTAAACTTTGGAAAACAGTTAAAAAGTTCTTATTTCTGGTGAACAATCTGAAAACAACTGAACTGAAAAAAAAGTTTGGAACGTGAACAACCCCTTTAATTATTTACCATCAGGTCTTTAATAATTTACTAGGTTCTTTATTTTCTAAAATTTATTTGCTTTTCTCCAGGCTTTTACCCGCCACACCCTTTCTATTGTAGATCAGTTCAGTCATTTGTCAATCTCTCTCATGATATCTGGCTTCTTTTTATTTTTTGAGACACAAAAGTAAATGACCAACATATTATTTTGTAGTTTTTTTTTTTTTAGTTAATAGTAAATAAGGTGAAAAAATACTTTACTATTTCAAAGCATGAGTAACACATGTACATTAATATTTTACAATAAGATCCAGGGCCACATTTCTAATGACATTGGCCCCCAGCTCTGATTGTTTACCAGTTGCCTGTCACCAGTGTATATGACTGGGCAGTACAGAAAATCGTGTGGGTTTCCTATGAATCTGGGCCTGATGAGATGAAGTGAGGCAGCAGCTAAAGGAAGATTTTTAATTTTTGACCAAATGGGTTTAGAGAAATAAGTTAAGAAAGAAATACCACTATTACAGAGGCTAGAATAAATAATAAAGTAGTTTATGTGACTAGATTTTCAATGACTCCTATATTTCTATTTGGTTTGTTGCTAATACTTAAAGCAGAGTTTCACCTCTTTTAGGTTTTAGATTAAAACCTATATACAGGCCTTAAACAGGCCTTAAACATCTGTATTGTTGATAAATGTATGGGTTTATGATAATACCTTGTGGGGGTTTGTTTGTTTGTTAAAGGGTATATGGTAGACTGTTTTTTTTTATTTATTTAGCTATTTAAACAGCAGCTCTCCACTTGGCAAATTTCAGCAATCTGATTGCTAGCGTCCATACCCTAGCAACCATTCATTGATTTGATCCATAATGTAAATAGAAGATGGCCTGAATAGAAAGACGAGTAATAAAAAAGACGAGTAATAAAAAGTAGCAATATCAATATATTTGTATGGGGTAGTGACACCCCCCCCCCCATACATTTGTAAGCTGGGAAGAAGAAGTCAAATTATTCAAAAACTATTAAAAAGAAATAATATAGTCCACTTGAAAAGTTGTTTAGAAGTAGCCATTCTGTAACATACTAAAAGTTACCTCAAATGTGAACATCCCTTTAAAGGAGAAGGAAAGGCTAAAATTAAGTAAGCTTTATCAGAAAGATCTATATAAATACATCAGTAAACCCTCAAAGTAATGCTGCTCTGAGTCCTCTCTCCTCTGTCAAAATAAACACAGCATTTCTTACCTTCTATTGTGTACACATGGGCTTCTGCCCCGGGCATGAGCATGCTCAGTTTGCTCCTCTCCCCCTACCTTTTCCCCCTCCCCTTCCTGATGTAATCTGAGCCCAGAGATATGAGTGAGCAGGGAGAGACTCAGGCAGGATGTGATGTCACACTAAGATAATATGGCAGCTGCTATCCTAAACAAACAGAGACTTCTAGAGTTGTTTACTCGGGTATGGTAAAGCTCACCATTCATTTCACTTGCCTTGTTTAATGACCAGTTTTCCTTGTGGAAAGGCAAAACTGCTAAAATGGTTGGATAAGCTGGAAACACCAGGGGGAAATGCAAGGCACTAAGGACAAGTGTTAAAGGAACAGTTCAGTGTGAAAATAAAAACTGGGTAAGTAGATAGGCTGTGCAAAATAAAAACCATTTCTAATATAGTTAGTTAGCCAAAAATGTAATGTATAAAGGCTGGAGTGACTGGATGTGTAACATAATAGTCAGAACACTACTTCCTGCTTTTCAGCTCTCTAACTCTGAGGTAGTCAGCGACTTGAAGGGGAGCCACATGGTACATTTCTGTTCAGTGAGTTTGTAATTGATCCTCAGCATTCAGCTCAGATTCAAAAGCAACAGATATGACCCATGTGGTCCCCCCTCAAGTTACTGATTGGTTACTGCTTGGTAACCAGTCGGTGGAAGCCAAGAGAGCTGCAAAGCAGGAAGTAGTGTTCTGGCTATTATGTTACATGTCCAGTCACTCCAACCTTTATACATTACATTTTTGCCTAATTAACTATATTAGAACATTTTTTATTTTGCAAAGCCTATTTATTTACCCAGTTTTTATACTGAACAATTCCTTTAAGTATAATAATAATACAGTGTCCATGTTAGCACATCTTTCACCAGTGTTGGAGTTTGGTCTGTGCTCACCATTGGTCAGACTTCTGGTGTGCTTACAAATCATGTTTTTCCCCTAAGGAGCCATGGCCCTTGCTACTTGCGCCCTTTCTTTATACACAATTCTCCTGTCCTCCGAGTATCTACCTTTATGTTTAACCCTTACCCATTTGCTGTGTCATTGTGCTTCTCCATAGAGTTTGAATAAAATCATTCTAAAATCCTGAGTTGACACTGTTACGGTTTGGGAGAGTGTTAGGGTGAGGGAATAAAGTGCAGAGCAAAGTGCAGACCTGTCTATGCTATGGGTCAGGTGCTCCCTGTATGTGTAAAGGCTGCTATTTTGTACCTCTTCATGCATCAGAAGTTGCCCCAGAATCACTGCTTTAGTGGAATTGTTTTTATTAACTAGTGTTCTTTATTGGTATATTGCAAAGATGTTTGCTTTTTCTTGGGAAAAGCCCCACCCTTTTTATATTCTATCAGCAGTAGTCATTTGTCATGGTCTCTATTACAGTTACTAGTCAGCATGCTAATATCATTTTTTGCAACAAAGATGAAGTGAATAATGTATTGTAAATGGGAAATGTATATTTTAAGACAAATGTGTATTATTTATTTCTTGGGAGTTGCCAAATGCTGGATTAAAGGACAAGGAAAGCCTCAGTCATTGTGGGGAATATATGGAAAGATGAAAGAGAAGGCAGAAAATACATCTTTTGTAGATTATTGCATAAAAAAACTGGGAGGTAGTTGTATTGTCGATGGCTATGGAAGATTAATGTACTTAAGATTTTTGGTAATTTTACTAAAATTTCTGTTCACATATTTTCCTGCTATATTCACTTCTGGGTGTTGAAACCTCATGAAGTTAGAGGGTGCACATTGAGTGTATGAGCTGTGAAATGTGGCTTGTCTATGATTTAAGTGTTGCATGTGAATGAGTGTTAAATTGTTCATTTGTTTTATTTAATAGAAAACACTTCTCAATGAATTACGAAAACCCACCACCATATGCAAGCCAACCTGCTCCATACCCGCCATATGGCCAACAACCAGGCTATCCAGCTCCCAACCAATATCCTGGCAATCCTCCAGGACCAGTTGGATACCAACCAGGACAACCAGGCTACCCACCTACCAACCAATATCCTGACAATCCTCCAGGACCAGTCGGATACCAACCAGGCTATCCAGCTCCAAACCAATATCCTGGCAATCCTCCTGGACCAGTAGGATACCAACCAGGACAACCAGGCTATCAAGGCTATCCACAATATCAATGGCAGGGTGGTCCACCCGCTAACGCACCAGTTTATATGGAGGCCCCTAAAAATACAGGTAAAAGGTCTATTTGTGTCTGAAAAATCTGTTGCCTTTAGAGATTTATTTTATTATATTGACTTGTTCATTTCAGTAGCACCCAGAGCAGACTTAATCGGTACTTTACAGGCATACCCTCAGCTTGATCTTTATTAGGTGTTAGAAATGAGGGAGCATGGGACCTTTATTTTGGCAGTTGCCTGTATATAGCCAATATTATATATCAAAAGTCAATAGTCAGCAGCTAAAAGAAAAAAAAAAAAACAAAGGAGACCTTTGATTTTTTAGAGAAAATATTTTTTTAGGCTTCTGCCACAAGAGCTGAAAGGAGCACAGCTGCCATGCTTGCAGATATTTTACAAGGAACAGTAACTAGGCCCTAACCACTGGGGTGAACTTGGAGGGAAAGTCAATAATTAGCTGATGTCTTTGAACAAAGGCTTTAATACTCAACCGTCTGCTCTTACAGGTGGAAAATTATTCCTAGTGTTTATTTGTCTCTGTTCTTTGTCCTTGTTGTCATTATGCCTTTTACCTATTGTACTCGTATAAATATACATATCAGAAAAGCTTGTGAGAACAATGGTACCAGCACCAGGAGTAAGGCTACGGTATATCATATCTATTCGGTGCTGAAACGTGACATTTTGCATTTTGCTCCAAAATCAGCCCTGCGTGCAGAAGACGAGGGGAGCCGCAGGCTGTATCATCTGTCTCTAGCCTTATATGAACGTATATCCGTTTAGGACACCCAGATCAAATGAAAACAAAGGGGCAGAGTAATTAACAAATATACTAGGGAATGATGGTATCCCAACATTTGTGTTGTAACAGTTACCACATTAATGAAATTTACCCGAAAGGACCATCTTTTAGCAAACTGACACATTTATCATAGCATTTATTGCTATAACTATTTTGTTATGGGTTAAAAAAAATTCACTACTGGGATCATTAAATTGAGACTACACTACAGTTGTGGGATCCGTTTTTCAGAAAGTTGCGAATTACAGGAAGGCCAGCTCCCATAGATTCCATTTTAATCAAATAATTCACACATTTAAAACGATTTCCTTTTTCATTGTAATGATCCAAATCCAAATGATTTAATCAATCCTTATTGGAGATAAAACAATCGGGTTAGGTATGTTTAATATTTAAATAATGTTTTAGCAGTTTTAAGGTATGCAGAGCCAAATTATGGAAAGATCCCTTATCCAGAAAACCCCAGGTCCCCAAGCATTCTGGTTAACAGGTACCATACCTTTATTTGAATAAAGTTTGTATTTGGATCTCCATACCTAAACAATTTTAAACATCAAATAATGATTGATTATATCTTAGTTGAGTTCAAGTACTATACAAGGTACTGTTTTAGTACAGGTATGGGACCTGTTATCCAGAATGCTCGGGACCTGGGGCTTTTCGGATAACAGATCTTTCTGTCATTTGGATCTTCATACTTTAAGTCTACTAGAAAATTGTGTAAACATGTGATAAACCCAATAGGCTGGTATTGCTTCCAATAAGGATTAATTATATCTTAGTTGGGATCATGTAAAAGGTAAGGTTTTCCTTTTTCTCTTTAACAATATATCATTTTTTGAAATGTGGATTATTTAGATAAAATGGAGTCTATGGGAAAGGTCTTTTTATATAAATCTGAGATTTCTCGATAACAACAGGTTTCCGGATACCAGATCCCATACCTGTATTATAGAGAAAAAGGAAATAGATTTTATATCTATTATGGATGTAGATCATAATGGGACAACATCACTAAAAGTAGACCCCACATTAGAAAAGTATGGGCACTCCTGTGCTAGAGAGTTCTTGCATTACTAAATAACATCAGGTACAATAATCAAGCATGGTGGTGACGTATACACATTGCTGCCAGGCATATTTCCAAGTTGTTGGAGGATAAAGTTCAACACATAATAAAATTTAACCCTGGTTACTTAAAAGTATTCAGTCTTATGGTGTACATTGCAAATCATTTATTCTGCTTTCAGAAAGAGCCAGCACTTCACAGTCAGGGTCATATTTACATATAGGGCAGCCCTCAGATTAAAAAAAGGAAATTCTCCATGTTGCCTCCGGATACTTGCCTACTAAATCCAGGAGGAGGGATGAGGCTAGGGTTGTACCTGGAGAAATGAGGGGTGCATGCATGGTAGAAAGTGATGTAATGCACATGCATATGACCACTTCCTACCACACACACATTCTATGTCACTTCCTGTACATTGGGGCTTGTGGGTGGGCAGTGTCAGACTGGGATGCCAGGGGCCCACCACAAAACCTTAGGCTGAGGGCCCACTTTCCACACTATTATACCTCCTCTCCTCAATTAACAACTTTATTCTCCTTGTCTCTTTTCTCTACACATTATACTCTTCCATTATTAAGACTCTTTGTTCACATAATGAAATAGGGAATGACCATGAAATGGGCCAAATGATTAGAAGTAAGAGGTCTACTGACACCTGGGCCCACTGGGAGTTTTCCTGGTGCAGTTATTGTGTCTCCTACTGAGTAGTGATGAGCGAAGTTTTTCACCAGGTTTCACCTTGAAAAAAAGATGCCCGTACACACTAATGGGTGAAAAAATTTGTTGCATCAAAAAAAAAAAAATTGTCACCCAATGACTTCAATGCAATCATTGTTTTGCGAATTTTCGCCCAGATTTGCCCATCACTGCTACTCAATGTTCTTTCCCAAGTAGCATCTCTACTTTGCTTATTCTATTATATCTCCTGCTTGGGTGCTATTCTCATTAATGATGGGCGACTTTATTCGCCAAGCATGGATTCACAGCTTCGCCGACTGTGTATGTTTTCACAAAACTGCTGCCGTGGAAAAATTCAATGTGACAATTTTTATAAGCGCGACTCTTTTGTCCAAATGCATTAAAGTCAAAATTGACACACATTGAAATTATTTTGACACCCATTAACGTTAATGCATTTCACAAATTTTTCGACCATTTCACTAAGGCTTCAGATAACCTGCTTTTTAAAGGGTAAGGGGGTTTATGGTTTTAGAAACCATTAAGTCTGACTGTATTATATGCAGTTTAGGCCAAAGTTCCTACTGTCTCTCCCTGTTTTGATATAAACTAGGGATGCACCGAATCCACTATTTTGGATTCGGCCGAACCCCCGAATCCTTTGTGAAAGATTCGGCCGAATACCAAACCGAATCCGAACCCTAATTTGCATATGTAAATTAGGGGTGGGAAGTGAAAAATTTAACTTCCATGTTTTGTGACGAAAAGTCACGCAATTTCTCTCCCCACCCCTAATTTGCATATGCAAATTAGGGTTCGGATTCGGTTCGGCCGGACAGAAGGATTCGGCCGAATCCTGCTGAAAAAGGCCGAATCCTGGCCGAATCCCGAACCGAATCCTGGATTCGGTGCATCCCTAATATAAACTACACTCTGCTTGATCTGAAGTCATTGTTTTATATGTACTTGTATATAATGTACAAGCTAATACAGGCTAATGGCATATGGGACAATTTTCCCCATTTTTTAATTATTATTAAGGCCCTGTTGACAGTATTAATTATGTTGGATTTGCTTTAGGCCTGCTGCTATACTGCCCGAATTACATATCAATTACAATATCAGTTTTAGTGTGATGCAAAAATATCTTTTTAACATAAATTTCATCCAGGTTTTAAAATCACACTGACTGCAGAGAGTAAAAAATAGTAAGTTAGGTAACATAGTAAGTTAGGTTGAAAAAAGACACACATCCATCAAATTCAACCTTTTAACTATTTTTAACCTGCCTAACTGCCTTAGTAGGGTTAAGAAAGCTACATGGAATTTATATATATATATATATATATATATATAAAAATTTAAATTGGAAATTAAAGTGAGTTTAAAATACAGTAAAAGCAGGGTTCAGCCAATATCTGCAAACAATGAACCAGTTAAAGGACTTCTGATTCTAGGCAGCTTTCCAGTTTATATTTATTACACATTTTCAGTGGTTTATTGATTAAATTGTTTGTAAATATAATTGCAATTCGAACCTTTGTTTCTTCCTTCCTGTGCTGTGTGTCTGACTCTTGAAACCACTGAGAAGAAATCAGCTCTTTCTACGATATTAAAAATGTTTATCTTTTCTAAAGCAACTTAAAGGGGTTGTTCACCTTCCAACACTTTTTTCAATGCAGTTGTTTTTAGATTATGGCCCAGAAATAAAGATTTTTTTCAATTACTTTCCATTATTTGTTTTTTGCTGTTTTTTCCAAAATCTAAAAGTTTTTTAAAGTTGAATGTCCCTGTCTCTGGTGTTTGAGTTTGGCAGCTCAGTGATTCAGGCGCAGATTCTATACTGTTAGAATTTTGCAGGGCCTGAACTAGGGGTAGGCAGAATAGGCACCTGCCCAGGGCGCAACGGAAGGGGGGCGCTGGGCAGGTACCTGATTTTTGCCTAGTCCATGTTCGCTGCTTTCCCCGCCCCCCACCCCTCCGGCGCTCCTCCCCGCTTCCCTCCCCTTAGTCATTTTCCCCGCCTCCCTCCCCTCAGTTGCTTTCCCCTGCCTCCATCCCCTCCGGCGCTCTTCTAACACCCTCCCCTCTGGCGTTCTGTGCATGTGTGCGCGCACAATGTGTTCAGGAACGTGCATGTCCGAATGAGCGAGCGTGGAGGGGAGCATGGAAGGGAGTGCAGTGGCCGGCCCAGGTCGCCTAGGGCGCCCGGTCGGCGTGGCCTGGCACTGCAATTTTGCAACATTTAGTTGATACATTTCTCAGCAACATCTCTGGAGTATTAGCAACTATTGTATTAAATTTTGTATAAAAAAAAAACGGCAAAAATAGAAAGTCAGTGGGAAAAGTCGTTATTTTTGGTGATCTATCTGAAACCAACTAGTTGTTTGAAGGTGAACCAGTACAAACCAGTTTTAGGATGGACGACCCCTTTAATAGGATGTTTTCTTGCTGTGGGTGGTGCTAGTGTATTTATATTTCCTCTGCTTCCTCCTTAGTATATGTTGTAGAAGAAAGAAGAAACGATACATCAGGAGATGGAGCCTGTCTCACTGCTTGCTGGACTGCCCTTTGTTGCTGCTGCCTGTGGGACATGTTGACCTAAATTTGCACGAAATCACACTTAGCTCTACATTTGTTGTTTCCTTTCATTTATTTATTATTGATTCATTATTAATTTTCTTGATCTCGATCATTGCTTTTCTACACCAGTCCAAAAATGTCATTATCTTATTACTTATCTCTAAAGGAAGTTTTGTTTGTTTAAATATTTTCATTTGTCAATCATATTATTAATGCAAATGCAATGTGCAATAATATAGCGGTTTTACATACAAAGTTAATAAACATTAAAAACTAACAGTATAATTACTGTATTTGTGATGTGTTACTTCCATGGACTATATACCTTTATTTATAATTTCACTTTAGTTTCTGGTACATAGTTAAAACGAATTGACATTGTTCATTCTATCTTTGGCTTATTCATCGCACTGGAAGCAACCATGATTGTTGTGACTAACCAACCACATCCTCTGATTGGACAAATTATCTGGAGAATTATGGAATGTTTTCTTGGGTTTACAAAGTAATAACTTAGAAGGGTTGTTCAGCTTTGAATGACCTTCACCTATGACATATACATTGATATTCCGAGGCAATGTGCAGTTGGTTTTCATGTTTTATTTTTTGTGGCTTATAAATCATCTAGCTTTTTGTTCAGCAGCTGTCAATTTGGACTTTCAGCAGCTATCCGGGTTGCCAGGGTCTTGTTTACCTGAGCAACCAGGCAGTGGCTTAAATGAATGTCAGAAATGTGAATATGAGAGTGCCTGAATAGAAACATAAGGAATAAGATGTTAGCCTCACAGAGGAATAGTTTTATGGCTGCTAGAGCCAGTCACCACCTTTTAAAAGCTAGAAAGATGTAGAAAAGGAAGGCAAATAATTCAGAAACTATAACAGAAAAATAATGAAGACTAATTGCAAAGTTGCTAGGAATGACGTTCTATAACATACTAAAATTTAACTTAAAGGAGAAGGAAATGTTAAAATTAATAAGCTTTATCAGATATAAATACACCAGTAAACCCTCAAAGTAATGCTGCTCTGAGTCCTCTGTCAAAAGAAACAGCATTTCTTTCCTTCTATTGTGTACTCATGGGCTTCTGTATCAGACTTCTTTCTTTCATCTTAAACCTCCAGTGCATGGGCTTGAGCATGCTCAGTTTGCTTCTCTCTCCCTCTACCCCTCCCTTTCCCTCCTCCCCTCCCTGCTGTAATCTGAGCCCAGAGCTATAAGTGAGCAGGGGGAGACTCAGGCAGGAAGTGATGTCACACCTAAATAATATGGCAGCTGCTATCCTAAACAAACAGCTTCTAGCGCCGTTTACTCAGGTATGGTAAAACTATTGTGGCTAATCTATTGGAAATAAACTGCTTTGGCAGCTTTCCTTCTCCTTTAAATTTAACTTAACAGTGAACCACCCCTTTAAGAAAACTTGATCAATCCATATTTCTGACACAAAAGTAATGTTGAGTTCAGTGCCCCCTTAAACAAACCTATTATCATGGTGCACCTGGGAAGATGAGTTTAAGTCAAAGGGACTCGACAAATACGTTTTTTTTTTTCCAGTTTTACGGAGTTTCCTGAGCATTGGGCTGCCAGTGATCTTGTAAATGAAAATCCCCTGACCCATCCACAGACATGTCTGCTAATGAAGAAATGACTGTGCCTGAAAATTGCTTCAGAACCAGTTTGGAATGGGTACTCTTACATTTGGTATTCTCGTTCCAAACACCTTTTCCAGGTCAGTTATTTTCACATTGTTCATATACAAAGACTTTTTTTCATTTGCAGTTAATCTTTTATTTTTTACCTTTTTCCAAAATTTGAAGGGGGTAATTTATGAAAATCACAATGGATCTGATTATTCTCTGAAATACAATCTGACCAAATCCGCACGGGTTATTTCCCCTTATTTACCAATACAATACATACAAAAGATTTTATGATTTTCTGCATGAAAAGCAAGAAATCTTCGTATTGTTGCACAAAACCCAGAGCAGATCAGGACATCTTCATGACTTCCCCCATTGACTTATATACAACCTTGGCAGGTCTGAGATGCCGGATTTTTTGATTCTGACTTTTTCCATCCTCTGGGTATAATTCTGAAAATTTTTTCGGGTTTTTGGCATTTGTATTTTAATAAATAACCCCCTTAATGCTCCTGTCTCTAGTGTCTCAGTCTGGCAGCTCAGTGATCCAGGAGCTGTTAAAATTTACTAAATTTAGTTGATTTATTTCTAGGGATGCACCAAATCCAGGATTCGGTTCGGGATTCGGCCTTTTTCAGCAGGATTCAGATGAATCCTTCTACTCGGCCGAACCAAATCCTAATTTGCATATGCAAATTAGGAGCGGGGAGGGAAACTGCGTGACTTTTTGTCAGAGAACAAGAAAGTAAAAAATGTTCTCCCTTCCCGCCCCTAATTTGCATATGCAAATTAGGGTTTGGATTCGGTTCGGTATTCGGCCGAATCTTTCACGAAGGATTTGGGGGTTCGGCCGAATCCAAAAAAGTGGATTCGGTGCATCCCTATTTATTTCTCAGCAGTATCTGTGGAATATTAGCAACTATTGTATCAATTCTAACAAACGCCAAATTTTCGTGACTTTTTTTTTCGTGACTTTTGTTCGTGACAGTTGTTCGGGACTGGAATATACTCCAACTGCATATGCGCCGAAACTGCGGTGCTTCTGAAGTTTAACGAAGAAAAGAAGATGGCTGCCGTGATATCCTGAGGACAGAATCTGCACCGAGGGGTAAGTAAAAAGTTAGGGGCATTTGCCTGGGAGGCAGCTAGGTTGGGGAGGAGGGAGGGGGGTCTATGTAGGGTAGAGAGGTAGGGGTTTTTTTATGTTACAGGTTGAATTCTCCTTTAGGGAGAGAGAAGGGGCAAAACTATACAGTACAGTGTCATCTTCAGGGGTGGGGAATGGTGGAGGCCCAGTTAGAAGCCCTCTAGAAATGATGACCTGGAAATATGTAAAGTTCCAAAAATGCAGGCTGCAAAAGGTGGTGCTTAGCTGAAAATGGTTCTGCTTGTGTGCAATAGATGTAGCTTGAATGGATCAGTGATGTAGCAAGGTGTGACTTATTTAGACTGGGTCAGACTGGGCTGGCAGGACACAGTGTAAAAACCTGGTGGATTCCGCCGACCCAGACCCGTACCCATCCGCTGCCTGCACCGCTGCTCTCGCTTCCTCCTGATCTTCCCCCTCCCAAACCCGACTGAGAGAACAGGTTCACACAGCAGTGGGGGCCCCTGTGTTGGAAGCCCTGGTGGGCCTCCGATTCTCCAGTCTGACACTGTATTTTGATTAGCTTTTTTTTTTTTTTTTTTTTTTTTTTAAACATGGGTCCCCATTCTGCTTGCTTGGCAGGGTCCAGCATCATAATGTGCTGTCAGACAGAAAGCTCAGAAGCTAGCATGCCAATTAAATAGTATGAGTATAACCTGCAGTCACCCAAAAAAGACAGGTGTGGGTATGGATACAGACCATCTCGGTATAAAGAGGATCTATTCTCTTTGAAAATGGTATCTGCCAGTGCTGGGGGTCATGATCAGGAAATAAAGAGAAGCCGCAACACAAGTGTTAATTGATTTTGAGTCTGCCCTGAGGGTCTGTACGTCACTGCTGAACACATGTAACAAAATGAACAAGCATACATACCCTTAAGGATTTTGTACACAAGAGAATCTTTTGGATGTCCATTGATTGACAGACATTGATACACACGTCCAAAAATAATGCAACTGATATTTTCTTCATCTTCTAAACTAAATGGAAGATTAGGCATCTGTGATGTCAAACAGCATGCTGCAGTTGCAGCTAGGAGATATATAAATTTCATGGAAATACATTCACTGCTGGATATAAACACCAATGTTTAACCTCTTAAGTGCCAAGGACTATAAAATCTATAGTATAAAAGTACCAAAAAAGTAGAAAAAACTCTAATCGAGTTTGATGGAATACGATTTGAATTTTCAGGTCTTTTCAATTTGTCTGAGTTTTAAAAATTACATTTTAATAAATTTTGATTGGTCGAATTTCGAATCTAGGGGAGTTTAGGGGTTTTTTGTTTTTTTTTTAAATTTCACTTTTTATTTTTAAAAACAAAAGAGAAGATTAACAGCTTGATATATCATATCCAAAATATGCATACCTATTTCCAGACAATGCTTAATACTACACTTATTCTTAAGCTTAACATTTTGGTTTGTTTGTTACAAAAAGAAAAAAAAAAAAAAAACATAAAACATTTATTCCGTTTAGGGGGGTGTTTTAAACAACTCACATGAATTTGAAATTCGACATTTGATAAATGTGCCTTTGTACAAATTTAATATAGCTTTTGCAAACCCGGTGTACTAAAATAAAATAAAAACAAACATTAAATAATCCCAATAGGATTTATCAACACTTTCATATATAAAAACAACATAACCCTCGAATTATATTTACCAACAGTTGGTGATAGAAAGTGGCAGGTTGACTGAATATGGGTGTGCCCATATCTATCAGTATCAGTTACTTTATATACAGATGTGTGCAAAATCTGATTCATAGTATGCAACAAGTCGATGCAGGAACATTCAACAAATATCCCATATAGTTCATCTTAAATCACTCCTGCTATAAGTACTGGGGAATTAGATGATTTCCTAAGGGCCTGATACATTGTTAGGAATTATATTATCGGAAAGCTTGGGACATGGGGTTCTCCAGATAGGGATCTTTCTGTAGTTTGGATCTCCATACCGTACCATTCAGACGTGCAAGTTTGGAAGCACAGATGGACACAACCTGCAACAAATCCTTGCAGTTACCACCGGCCCAGGGGTGCTCCACCAATGAGGCAATTGAGGCACTCATCTCAAGCGGTAAAAATGCCGCTCCTGGTAACTAAGAGCCGAATTTCTGCTTTTCAATCCAGAAATTCAGCACTTCTAGTGCAAAGAGGGCAATTGCACTCTCTGCACTAGCGATGTGGACCACCCCCGACCCCTCCAGCACGATGTGGACTGCCGCTGACCCCTTCCGGCACTGAAGAGGTGAGTACCATGGGGGCGGCAAAAGGAAGGTCGCCTCAGGCGGCAAAATGGCCAGAATCACCCCTGCACCTGCCCTATCGCAGACAGTAAGGACAGAACTGCTAACACTGTATTCTGCACCTAGCATACCATTTACTTTCAGTGCCGCCAGACACAACACACAAGTGCTCTTCAAATGAGAACTAAAATGCATGTTTTGCTCCCCTTGCTTCTCAACCACTTCAATCTTATTGTAAGGAAATCTTACCTGGCGTCCCACGATGGTGTGTCCCAAGATGGTGGCGTCTTCCATGTGGTTCCTCCTGGTCGCAGCTCGGTGACATCACGCCGGTGTCAAGTGAGGCGCCAGCGCCGAAACGTCAGAATGGACGCCAGCGTCGAAAATGCATGCGTGAGGACGCCAGCATCATGACGTCACTGCGTATAATTTTGGCGCCAATGGAGGCCTGTTAAAGACGATGAGACACTGCTCACCTTGCCCTACAATAGGTTCTTCCTTGTGAGTTCCTGGGTGTGCTTCTAGTGTTATTATCTTGACCTTGTGTATTGATCCTTGCCTGTTCCTGTTTACTGAACCCTTGCTGCCTGAACCGACCATATTGCCTGGACTTCACCACTCTCTTTCTAAATCCTTGCCTGTGCCTCGATCTGTTGGACTGGTGCTTCCTCCTTGGTCCCTTACTCCTATCTGAGCCTTCGGGCCCCTTACACTTATGAGTTATAATACAAGACAGGGATTTCCACCAGACTGTTGCTCTTGGTATGGGCCCTTGAGTGCTTTAAATAACTTGGCCTTTATTCTGTTTGCTCTTGTTATCACCGCAAAAGCAGAACAAAGAGAGGTTTTGTTACCTCATCCCTTTAAAGGAAAAACGTAGGGTCGAAATTGTGTTTTGAGCTTCTGTACCAGCCCAAGGCAACCACAGAAGTAAAGATCTGTGTCTCCAAAGATGCCCCTGTAGCTCTCCATCTTCTTTTCTGCTGATTCACTGCACATGCTCTGTGCTGCTGTCACTTACTGAGCTTAGGGACCCACTCACAATATACAGTACACATAGAATAGAAATGTCACAATATAAGGCTGATTAGTAATTAATACAGATAATTACTACATGGCAGCACAGAAACCAGTGCAATTAGCATCAGAATTTATTAATCAGCCCTGTAGCATCAGCTTATATTACAGGGGAAGCTCATTTTCTGCTGGATAATTAGTGACGAGCCCTAAGCTTAGCTTCTCAACAGCCAATCAGAGCCCACTGAGCATGTGAGTGTCACATACACTTTCCAAGATGGTGACCCCCTGTGACAAATTTGAGTCCTGGATCATTGCTGCTATTGACAAGCTGAAACTTTAGGCTGGTGCAATAAGTTCAGTATGTAAAGTATGTTTTTTCTTGACCAAATTAATTTTTATGGTTTAGTTCTCCATTAAAACTAGGTCAGCATGAAATCCTAAACCCTCATATATGATTCATCAAGAGAGAGAAGCTTGAAGATGAATGCAGTGGTTGAAGCATGGTGTTCATATGATTACTAAACATCTAAGCTGATTATTATGGGAAAAATGCTGGTAAAATATTAACCAGTTGGCAACCCTACTGGTGCAACAAGTGAGTCTGATATGTAATCACACAGTGTATATTCTTCATACAAGATAGACACAGAAGGGGTTTCACTACAGAGGAAACAGACAATGGGGCCCAGGAATGTAGAGGGTCCTAATTAATGAGCATTTTTAGAAAATATTGTAGTAAAACAGTTAAAGGGATTCTGTCATGATTTTTCTGATGCAGTTTTTATTTCTAAATTATTTCTAAATTCACTCTACAATATAACATTTCATTCCTGAATTCCAGTCTTTTTTAAGTTGTAATATTGGTGTGTAGGTGCATCTCAGGTCATTTTGCCTGGTCATGTGCTTTCAGAAAGAGCCAGCACTTTAGGATGGAACTGCTTTCTGGCAGGCTGTTGTTTCTGCTACTTAATGTAACTGAATGTGTCTCAGTGGGACCTGGATTTACTATTGAGTGCTGTTCTTAGATCTATCAGGCAGCTGTTATCTTGTGTTAGGGAGCTGCTATCTGGTTACCTTCCCATTGTTCTTTTGTTTGGCTGCTGGGGGGGGGGAAAGGGATGGGGTGATATCACTCCAACTTGCAGTACAGCAGTTAGGGCAGAGACACATGGAAAGATTTGGGGAAATTTAGTCACCTGGAGACTTCTGGCCTCTTCTTCTGGCAACTAATCTCCCCAAAAAGCCTTCCCACTGGCTAGAATCTGTATGACTAAATTTCCCCGAATCTTCCTATGTGTCTCTGCCCTAAAGAGTGACTGAACTTTATCAGAGCACAAGTCACATGACTGGGGGCAGCTCGGAAACTGGCAATATGTCTAGCCCCATGTCAGATTTCAAAATTAAATATAAAATAATCTGTTTGCTCTTATGAGAAACTGATTTCAGTGCATAATTCTGCTGGTGCAGCACTTTTAAATTTCCATGACAGTATCCCTTTAAACATACCAGTGTTTTGAGGCCATACATTGAATTTGCTATGGGGCCCAGTAACAACTTTTTTCACCACCAGGACACAGAAATCAATAGCTGCAGCCATGAAGCATGCATCTGAATTGAAGGGGAAGTAAAGGTTTTCCTAAACTGTAGGGTTTAAAACAAAGTATCTTGCAACATAAATATATAGTAGAAGCATGTAAATTTCATGCCACAAATTGTTGAAAACCCAGTCAACAAATCTAGTGACCCCAGTTATAGATAGGGTTGCAACCTTTAAAAAAAAAATACCGGGCAGTGGTGGGGGTGGATAATAAAGGGGCGGACCGTGATGCAAAAGGGGGCGGAGCATGTGGTCAGCGACATACAAGGGGCGGAGCCACAGGGTAGCACCGCAAAAGGGCCGGGGCCACATCGCAGAAGCCGAAGGAAATGTACGTTTTTACTGGAGGGCAAGGGCTTTTGTAAAGGGTAAATTACAGGCAGCTACATTGCTGGTATATTTGTAATACCGGCCCTGGCAGGTGTTTTACCGGCTAGGCCGGTAAAATACCGGCCGCTTGGCAACCCTAGTTTATAAAACACACTTGCCAAAATATTGTCTCAATTCATGTCTGTTAGAAAACATCAGTAAAGAAAACATTAGAAGTGTAAGATTGCATACCCTAGATTGGGACAATGCTTTTTCAGCTACCAATACAGAACAAACATGGTTGTCCATTAATCATGTAATTGCTGTAGACTGTAGCATCAATGGGGCAGACACACAAGTACCAGAATTCCGGTGCCATAGATGAGTGGTGGAAATTCAGTTACTAGAGGTAAAAATATACTGTTTATCCGATATGAGCTCCAGCCCGGATACTGAAGTCACCAAGAAGACAAAACAAAGGAATCACAGGGTGTTTATAGTCTTTTCATGGATATAGCACAAGCTTGTACAAAACGGTTCTTAGGGTGTTATATTGTAGTTCTGACCTCAAGGACATGGTTAAGCTGAACTATAGAGATCCTGAGATAGCACCAACAACTTAAAGGAGAATGAAAGTTTTTTTTATACTTGGGGGTGCCAAACTTTCATTTGTTGATTGTAAGTAATCATATACTTGGTTAAGTGCCACTTCTCCGATTGAAACAAACCCAGTTTGTTCATCATATCATCATAACCTAGATGTGAGATCTTTAGTTGAGCTGTGAAACAACGGAGATCACATCTTGTACTCCAGTGCCATCTAATGGATTAAAGGGGAAAAAGCTTCAGCATACTGAAATAAGAAATTTCTAAATACAATCAAATAAAAATTCTGTACCATTTCTGAAATAATCAAGTTTATGTTCATTTTTCCTCTCTCAGCATCTGTTTATCCTCATTCTGTCTTCATTCAGGAGTTGGGTGATCCAATATATCTTATAGGAGGGGGCTCCTTTTGCCTAGAAGATTAGAGCTCACTTTATTAATATCACCAGAAATCCTGTCTCTCTACATGCAGAATTTCTGCAAAAGACAGTTATTTTGTTAGATTTTGTTTGTACTGGAATCAGTTATTTGAGTGAGCTCTAATTCATCTGCTAGGAAAGAAGACCCCCCTATAAGATAGATTGGATCGAATAGGTCAGTTTTCGATCGATTAGGTCAATATTCGGCCAAATTCGAATCCTACAAATTGAAGGAATATCGCATTCGATCGGATTCGATTCAATGTTTTCCCCAAAAGCACTGTTTTTACTGCATATAATTCACTCTACAATATAACATTTCATTCCTGAATTCCAGTGTTTTTAAGTTGTCATATTGGTGTGTAGGTGCATCTCAGGTCATTTTGCCTGGTCATGTGCTTTCAGAAAGAGCCAGCACTTTAGGATGGAACTGCTTTCTGGCAGGCTGTTGTTTCTCCTACTCAATGTAACTGAATGTGTCTCAGTGGGACCTGGATTTTACTATTGAGTGTTGTTCTTAGATCTATCAGGCAGCTGTTATCTTGTGTTAGGGAGCTGCTATCTGGTTACCTTCCCATTGTTCTTTTGTTTGGCTGCTGGGGGGGGGGGGAAAGGGAGGGGGTGATATCACTCCAACTTGCAGTACAGCAGTTAGGGCAGAGACACATGGAAAGATTTGGAAATTTAGTCACCTGGAGACTTATCGCCTCTTCTTCTGGCGACTAATCTCCCCGAAAAGCCTTCCCACTGGCTAGAATCTGTACAACTAAATTTCCCCGAATCTTCCCATGTGTCTCTGCCCTAAAGAGTGACTGAACTTTATCAGAGCACAAGTCACATGACTGGGGGCAGCTCGGAAACTGGCAATATGTCTAGCCCCATGTCAGATTTCAAAATTAAATATAAAATAATCTGTTTGCTCTTATGAGAAACTGATTTCAGTGCATAATTCTGCTGGTGCAGCACTTTTACATTTCCATGACAGTATCCCTTTAAACATACCAGTGTTTTGAGGCCATACATTGAATTTGCTATGGGGCCCAGTAACAACTTTTTTCACCACCAGGACACAGAAATCAATAGCTGCAGCCATGAAGCATGCATCTGAATTGAAGGGGAAGTAAAGGTTTTCCTAAACTGTAGGGTTTAAAACAAAGTATCTTGCAACATAAATATATAGTAGAAGCATGTAAATTTCATGCCACAAATTGTTGAAAACCCAGTCAACAAATCTAGTGACCCCAGTTATAGATAGGGTTGCAACCTTTAAAAAAAAAAATACCGGGCAGTGGTGGGGATGGATAATAAAGGGGCGGACCGTGATGCAAAAGGGGGCGGAGCATGTGGTCAGCGACATACAAGGGGCGGAGCCACAGGGTAGCACCGCAAAAGGGCCGGGGCCACATCGCAGAAGCCGAAGGAAATGTACGTTTTTACTGGAGGGCAAGGGCTTTTGTAAAGGGTAAATTACAGGCAGCTACATTGCTGGTATATTTGTAATACCGGCCCTGGCAGGTGTTTTACCGGCTAGGCCGGTAAAATACCGGCCGGGTGGCAACCCTAGTTTATAAAACACACTTGCCAAAATATTGTCTCAATTCATGTCTGTTAGAAAACATCAGTAAAGAAAACATTAGAAGTGTAAGATTGCATACCCTAGATTGGGACAATGCTTTTTCAGCTACCAATACAGAACAAACATGGTTGTCCATTAATCATGTAATTGCTGTAGACTGTAGCATCAATGGGGCAGACACACAAGTACCAGAATTCCGGTGCCATAGATGAGTGGTGGAAATTCAGTTACTAGAGGTAAAAATATACTGTTTATCCGATATGAGCTCCAGCCCGGATACTGAAGTCACCAAGAAGACAAAACAAAGGAATCACAGGGTGTTTATAGTCTTTTCATGGATATAGCACAAGCTTGTACAAAACGGTTCTTAGGGTGTTATATTGTAGTTCTGACCTCAAGGACATGGTTAAGCTGAACTATAGAGATCCTGAGATAGCACCAACAACTTAAAGGAGAATGAAAGTTTTTTTTATACTTGGGGGTGCCAAACTTTCATTTGTTGATTGTAAGTAATCATATACTTGGTTAAGTGCCACTTCTCCGATTGAAACAAACCCAGTTTGGACATCATATCATCATAACCTAGATGTGAGATCTTTAGTTGAGCTGTGAAACAACGGAGATCACATCTTGTACTCCAGTGCCATCTAATGGATTAAAGGGGAAAAAGCTTCAGCATACTGAAATAAGAAATTTCTAAATACAATCAAATAAAAATTCTGTACCATTTCTGAAATAATCAAGTTTATGTTCATTTTTCCTCTCTCAGCATCTGTTTATCCTCATTCTGTCTTCATTCAGGAGTTGGGTGATCCAATATATCTTATAGGAGGGGGCTCCTTTTGCCTAGAAGATTAGAGCTCACTTTATTAATATCACCAGAAATCCTGTCTCTCTACATGCAGAATTTCTGCAAAAGACAGTTATTTTGTTAGATTTTGTTTGTACTGGAATCAGTTATTTGAGTGAGCTCTAATTCATCTGCTAGGAAAGAAGACCCCCCTATAAGATAGATTGGATCGAATAGGTCAGTTTTCGATCGATTAGGTCAATATTCGGCCAAATTCGAATCCTACAAATTGAAGGAATATCGCATTCGATCGGATTCGATTCAATGTTTTCCCCAAAAGCACTGTTTTTACTGCATATAATTCACTCTACAATATAACATTTCATTCCTGAATTCCAGTGTTTTTAAGTTGTCATATTGGTGTGTAGGTGCATCTCAGGTCATTTTGCCTGGTCATGTGCTTTCAGAAAGAGCCAGCACTTTAGGATGGAACTGCTTTCTGGCAGGCTGTTGTTTCTCCTACTCAATGTAACTGAATGTGTCTCAGTGGGACCTGGATTTTACTATTGAGTGTTGTTCTTAGATCTATCAGGCAGCTGTTATCTTGTGTTAGGGAGCTGCTATCTGGTTACCTTCCCATTGTTCTTTTGTTTGGCTGCTGGGGGGGGGGAAAGGGAGGGGGTGATATCACTCCAACTTGCAGTACAGCAGTTAGGGCAGAGACACATGGAAAGATTTGGAAATTTAGTCACCTGGAGACTTATCGCCTCTTCTTCTGGCGACTAATCTCCCCGAAAAGCCTTCCCACTGGCTAGAATCTGTACAACTAAATTTCCCCGAATCTTCCCATGTGTCTCTGCCCTAAAGAGTGACTGAACTTTATCAGAGCACAAGTCACATGACTGGGGGCAGCTCGGAAACTGATAATATGTCTAGCCCCATGTCAGATTTCAAAATTAAATATAAAATAATCTGTTTGCTCTTATGAGAAACTGATTTCAGTGCATAATTCTGCTGGTGCAGCACTTTTACATTTCCATGACAGTATCCCTTTAAACATACCAGTGTTTTGAGGCCATACATTGAATTTGCTATGGGGCCCAGTAACAACTTTTTTCACCACCAGGACACAGAAATCAATAGCCATGCCACCACCAGCACCAGCTTTTTCTGCAGCCAATAGGTCAAATTAGGTCAATATTTGGCCACATTCGAATCCTACAAATCGAAGGAATATCGCATTCGATCGGATTCGATTCAATGTTTTTCCCAAAAGTCCACCAATTGACACCAAATAGGTTTTAGGAGGTCCCCCATAGGCTAAAACAGCAATTCGTCAGGTTTTAGATGGCGAATGGTCGAAGTTGAATCTTTAAAGAGACAGTACATTTTCAATAATCGAATTTTCTAATTTTTTTTTCAAATATGAATCGAATTTGGACTATTTCCTAGTCGAAGTACATAAAAAAATCTCGAAATTTTAATTTTTTGCATTCAAAAATTTACCTCGACCTTTGATATATCTACCCCGCCAGTATTGAATATACCAGCTTGATACCAGTATTAAACCTCGTACAAGCTGATACCAGCTTGTAAATTGTTTATATATAACCTTGTGTCTTCCCTGCAGGCCCGGAATGGTAATCTGTGCGTTCTGGTAAATTCCAGAGGGGCTGCTGTAAGGTCCCATAGACAGTCACGAATTAGTGGGCTGGTGAAGGACTGTTTGGGCCTCTGTATACTTGGAATGCCAGGGCCTATTTTGACTCCCAGTCCAGACCTGCTTCCCTGTCATTAATGATACCCAAGTCTAAAACTTCACTCCATTTTCCACTCATGCTGGATCCTCATATAACCAACCTTCCACAGAACCTCTCACTTCCCCCATGCCTAGTTTAAAATCCACTACAACCTTCTATTTGCATTCCCTTCTTGGCAATAAGCCTGCAGCCTAAAAGTCCTCCCCTTCTGCTCTTTATCTGAATCATTCTTGAAGACTGTCAGGAGGGCTATGTTGCGGAGCATTCCGCTTTTGAGGCAAGATGGCGATGCCCAGGGCCGCACACTGATGTCATCGTGCAAAACTGTGCCGTCATAGCGACAAAAATGGTGTGAAAATTCAAAAGGAACGCCAAGACTTGGGTTCAATGACCGAAAATAGGTCACACTGGTTTGTGTTCCTGCGTGCTTCTAATTTATTTTCTGTTTCCTGGACTTCTGACCCTCTGCTTTGATCCTGACCTTGTCTGATTGCCACCTGCCTTTGACCTTTGCCTGAAAAACGACTACGAGACTTCCTTATTCCTCTGCTACCACAAATTGGACTCTAAGTCTAGTGCTTCCTCCTTTAAATCTACCTTTAAATACACAACACCAATGTGTCAGAGAGTCCTAGGCTAAGTATCTGAAGGTGAAAAGGTTTATTACAAAAGGCTATGATCCAAAATTCCCTCCCAGACATTGAGCATATATCTCTTGCTATGAACTGTTAAGGGTATCCACTCCTAAGGAGGGTTGGAATAGCACTTTATTTACCCATTTATAGAGGGTTTTTGAACAAAAGAAATATAAAAACTCAGGCCTTTAGAAATACGTTTGTTGCCATTTCCAGCTATATATATCTCTACCATTTTAAGGTTTCTTTGGACTGGGCATGGCTCACATGAACTTCTCTCTTTTTTGTACTGACTGACCCAATACACTTGGCTTGGTAGTCATTTCCTTCCTTCTGATTATCTCTGTTTATCCATCATCCATTGCCACAGATATTGTTCTGAAGCTTTGCAGTCTCTTCCCAGTCACTGCCTCCATGAGCTGACCTGTGTTTCAGTAACCACTGACCTTCTGAATAGTAATTCTTTCTACTGACCCTCCTGGATCACTGCCAGGGATTCTTCCCTGTCGCTCTCTTTGCTCTTAGCATTCCCTGTTGTGGGGACCAAATACTAGTCTCTCTCCTGACAACTTCCTTGACTACTTGCTGGTCAGACAAGTTGGAAACTGACCAGCAGGTGGCGCTGTCTTAACAAAAGTCTTTAATAATAACAGTACACGTATCCCTTAATATCATGGAATTAAAAGAAAATAAATAATGAATTTAAATTACAAAAGAGCTTAAGGTGGCCATAGACTCAAAGGTCCGCTCGTTTGGCGACATCGCCAAACGAGCGGATCTTTCCCCGATATGCCACTAACGGCATGGCTATATCGGGGGTAATTCGAACGTTCGGCCGTATGGCCGAACGATCGAATTATGATGCGCCAAGGGGTTCCGACGGGTCAGTCGGTTAAAAATCAAACCTTCCCGATCGATATAGTGGCCAGATATCGATCGGGAAGATCCGTCGGAACCCCCATACACGGCCAGATAAGCTGTCAAATCGGTCCAAACGACATATATTGGCAGCTTTATCTGCCCGTGTATGGCCACCTTTATTCTGACTAACATAAACACAAACACATAAATGTCACCAACTTCTTATGTATTTGCTCAAAACTCATTTAATCTTTTTTTTTAATCTACTACAACCACTTTGGGAAGACGATTCCACAGCTTCACTGTAAAAGAAAAAGTCCTTTCTGAACTTTAAATGATAAATTCCTTTCAATCAAATATTCATGGATGCCTTTGTGTCATCTTGAAAGATATAATAATAACCATTCAGGACTCATCTATGAATGCTGCACTATGTGCCAACTGCAATATGTGGATGCAAATTGTCATTTTCCCCCCCCAAAACCACATGAGTTTTTTTACATGCAGATTGCAGCACATGTTTTTATAACATCATTTGTGTGTAAACTGTGTCACTTGAAGTCACCCTATAATTACTAGCAAGTCAATGTTTCCCCATAACCTGTATAGAGAGATACAATCAAACAATACCAGCATAAGTATAGACCTATATACTAAGCACAATTCAGTATAAACAGCTCCCTCCATAAGTTTAGGCATAAAAAATGCCACCAAACATATCCCCTGTAGCACTAAGCAGACATAATAGGATTAACCCCTCCACACACACCAAAGCCTGCAAAGGGAGATACCATCAAATAATGCCAGCATAGGTATCCCCCTCTACTAAGCAATATTCAGCAGGAACAGCCCCCAAGTATTTGCAAAGCCTTTACTTGGAGATATAATGAAAGGATACAGTCCCCTTATATTTTCCAAATAGCCTGTACAGAGCAATACCATCAAACCAAACAGGTAGAGTCAACCCCCTGTACAAAGTACAAATGCCGAGGATCAACCCCACCCCGCCAAGATTCCCTATAGCCTATACAGAGAGATACCATCAAACAATGTTGGTGTAGGCATCCCCTTGTAAAAAGCTGAATTCAGCAGGAAGAGACCTCCAAGTTTCCAGATAGCCTGTAGAGCAAGATATTGTCAAATGATGCCAGGATAGTTTTCACCTTTACTAAGCCACATTCAGCAGGAACGGCCCCCACCCCAAGTTTCCCCATAGCCTGTACAGAGAGATCCCCCAAGCAGGTATCCCCCTGTACTAAGCACAATTAAGCAAGAACAGCCCCTTAGTTGCCCCATAGCCTTTACAGAGAGATATCATCAAATGATGGCAGCATAGGTATGCCCCTGTACTAACCACAATTCCCCAGGAACAGCCCACCCTTAGTATACCATGGCCATTACATAGAGATAGCATCAAACAATGCTACCATTGGTATCCCTTGTACTAAACACAATCCAGCAGGAACAGCCCCATATAACTAATAGTGTGTATAGGAAGACGCCAGCATAGATATCCACCTGTAATAATCACAATTCAGGAGGAACAGCCACCCCCTGAGTTTCTTTAAAGCCTATTCAGCCCAACCCCAAGTTTCTCCTTACATTAGAATAATGTATCCCATGAACTTAGTACAAGTGGGCAGAAAAAGCGCATCCCAAAGTTTCCCCATAGCCAGAAGAGAAATACCAGCATAGGTATCCCCCTGTGCAAAGCACAATTCAGCAGGAACAGTGCCCTCCATGAGCTTACCTATAGCGTGTACAGAGAAATACCATCAAGCATAGCCCATGTACTAAGCAGACGTAAGTAGGAACATCCCCCCAATTTTCCCCACAGTCTGTATAGAGAGATACCATCAAAAATTGTCAGCAATAGTATCTCTCTGTATTATGCAGGAACAGCCCCCCCCCCCCCAAGTTTCTCCATAGCCTTCAAATAGAGATATGATCAAAAAGTGCCATAGCCTTTAAATAGAGATGCCATCAAATAGTGCTAGCACAGGAATCCCCGCACATTAAGCACAATTCAGCAGGAACAGCTCAAGTCCATGTTTCCATATAACTTGTATAGTGAGATACAATTAAACAATGCCAAATTAGGTATCCCTCTGTACTGAAAACAATTCAGCAGGAACCCCCCCCCCCCAAATTTCACCTTAACATATAAAGAGAGATACCAGTAAAGTGGACCTGTCACCCAGACACAAAAAGCTGTATAATAAAAGTCCTTTTCAAATTAAACATGAAATCCAATTTCTATTTTTTGTTAAAGCATTCATAGCTGTTGTAAGCTCATTTAAAAATCTCAGATGAGGGTGTGTGTGTGTGTGTATGAATATAGAAATCTGTCCCAACTTACAGGGAAAAATGTCCTCTTTAATGTAGAAAAATGAATGGAAAATTCCAGACACTGATTTGATAACTTTATTGTTTTACTTTATACACAAATGCACTTTTTCAGTGTACACATTGGGCTATTTTGGGCTACTTTTAAAATGTGTAGATAGAAAAACAAAAAGGAAGGACCGCACTAGCTCGCCGCTCTCCCCTTCAATCAGGTGCGCAGTCAGACAGTGACCCACTGTGTATACGGCAAGACATTCAACGGAAGACTGCACTTCTGATAAGAGAGGGTTTATTGAAATTCCTGCTGGAAAAACCTAACGCGTTTCGGGAGTTATCCCTTAATCATAGGTCATGATTATGGGATAACTCCCGAAACGCGTTAGGTTTTTCCAGCAGGAATTTCAATAAACCCTCTCTTATCAGAAGTGCCGTCTTCCGTTGAATGTCTTACTTTTAAAATGGCTGTTGGCTACTTTTTTTGATAGCCTTTGGCTGGTTTTGAAATATAAACCTGTAAGTGGTGTGATTCTGTAATAAGTGTCCCCTAGTAGTTCCTCAATAGCATTTCAGAAGGTACAGGCCGCCACCATTCCTAGCTCTGCATAATTCTATTTCTAAGGCTCTTTAGGTAACGAAGCAAAGAAGTATCAATCAGGGTTGCCAGGTCTAATTTTCAAAAGTCAGCTACAAAACGAGCCCAAAATTAGCCAAGAGGAACTCGAAAAGTAGCCCAAAAATAGCACAATATGTGCAGTCAAAAAGGCCTAATTAAATGAATATATATGAAAAAAATGCCTTTTTTAAATTTTCAGATTGGCAAATTTTTCCATGAAGCAAAATGGTACAGAATCGACCACCACCAGGGGAGTAACTACAGAGGGGGGCCCAGGATGTATAGGGGCCCCATAAGGCTCTAATTCATATCCAATTTCAATAAATATTGGTAAAACAGCTCAACCTCTAGACATTTTGGTGGCCAGCAGATTTTTGCCCCAAAATTGTCTGAAATTGAGGAAAGTCACCAAAAAATGCTTAAGAGTCATGGGAGACTGGGGTACAGAGCTCAAAATCTGGTAACTCCCGAGTTCTACACAAGTCAGTCCCATTGCATACTGGGTATTGTAGCCTTACATTAAACTTGGCAGTTGGCAAATTGTTACACAAAAACGATATTACCCAACATGCATCGGGAGAAACAAGATTGGCACGTTAGGTCAAAATAAAAACTTTGGCTGGTTTCTAAAGTACAAACCAGCCAAAGGTCCAAAAAGTAGCCCAAATTCATACCTTGGCTAGTTTGTACTTTCAAAACCAGCCTGGGCTTTAATTTAGTAGCTCAATTTAGCTGGAAATTTTAGCTACAAAACCAGCCCAAAACTAGCCGAGAGGCACTTCAAAAGTAGCCCAAAAATAGCTCAATATGTGCAGTAAAAAAAAAGTATAAAAATAAATTAATAGATGTGAAAATATTCCTTTTTTAAATTTTCACTGTTTTGCAAATTTTTCCCAGAAGCAAAGATTCACCCATCACCAGGTGGCCACTTCGGTGGCCAGCAGATTTTTGCCCCCAAAATTGCCTGAAATTGAGGAAAGTCACCGGAAAACGCTTAAGCGTGACTAGAGACTGGGGTACAGAGCCAGTGGCGGAACTACTGGGGGAGAACGATTGGGCCAGGGCCCGCCACCCCTCAGGGCCCCCCGACGATTTCAGAGCAAATAATCTTGTGCGGAGGGGGGGGGGGCGGCTGCACGTCTCTCACCAGGGCCCGCCCCCCTCATGTTACGTTACTGTACGGAGCCCAAAATCAGGTAACTCCAGAGTCCCGACTTCTACACAAGTCAATCCTCATTGAATTCTGGGTATTGTAGTCTTAGATTAAACTGGGCAGTTGGCAAATTGTTAAAAAAACTACATTACCCAAAATGCATTGGGAGATGCAGGCTTGGCACATTAGGGCAAGAAAAAAAAACTTTGGCTGGTTTCCAAACTAACCAAAGGTCTAAAAAGTAGCCCAAATCCGTACCTTGGCTACTTTGTACTTTCAAAATCCGCCTGGGCTTTAGAGTAGCCCAATTTAGCTGGAAACCCGCCAACCATGCAGGGGAGCAAAGAGCACTTCCTCTCCCCCTATTTGGTCATGTGAGCTGCCGCTGGGAAGAAGTCAGTGACACCTGACAGGTGCCAATCTAATAGCGACAGGCCAAGTCTAACACTCATTAAAGACATACAAACACGATCTACTGTGTAAGCATTCTTTAAATTATTCGCAAGCGCTAAGTCCTGCAGTATTATAGCCTTAATAATACCGTCCCAGCGCAAATGAACTTTAGGTGTCATGTGACTGACAGTAAGAAAGGCCATTCAGCGGTCAGCTTTTCTCGGAGAGGGGCGGTGACCGAAGCTTGCGTGTGCAGCCAACGCAGCTTGACAGAAACTGCGCATGACGTAGGTCGATTGACGGCACAAAGCACCAACGGGAGATCGGCTTCATCTTCGTCCCACCAATAGCGCAAAGAAAGATATATTTGTGGGCGGGCGTTGCGCAGAAGCAAGGTAGTTTACAAGAAGTTAATGGCTAGGAAACGGGTTGCTTAGCTGATTTTTTTTAATGACTTCAGATGTCTGCTTTTGAGCAGTTGATGTTTTGGAATTCGGCGCAGTAAGCGGATAAAAGTTTCGTTTCGCTCTTTTTAGATCTCGGGTCTTTTTTTTTTTTTACACGCTTGACGGAAGCGATGCAGAATAATGTGACCGGGACGGACATGCTCACGGAAGGATTTGAAGATGAGATCGACTCGGTAACTCCGCGCTCTCCAGTCACGGAACTGGGACTCGGAAGTGAAGCCGGGGTCGGACTCTCCGCCGCTGCCAAGGTTCGACTGTTTGGGGGCGCGTCGACTGGAAACGAGAGGCTGGATTTTCGGTTGGCCGCCGCTGCCGCTGTGCTCTCCTCCGGAACTGGCAGTGACGACGACGAAGTGTCTGAGGTAATAACTTCATGGGAACTAAAGTCGCCTGTGAGTTTGTGCTGCGGCTCAGCCGAGTTCTTCACGTAGCGCCTGTGTGTGTGTGGGGGGCAGTCTCCTGGGCCCTCTCACTTCGGCCTGTTCCGCCCGCAGCCCAGTCCTATTTTAGAAACTCCCAGTTCGCTCTCACATGGCGACAGAAAGTAGATCAGGTTCTGCGCAGAACACACCCAGGCTACGGCCATGTCGTCAAAGGGGAAAAAAATAAACATTTTATTGCGATTATTGTCGCTGTTGCCGTTCGGCGCTGACAGGGAAACCGACTGACTGAAATGGGGGCGTGTTGGCTGCCCAGGGTCGCCAGGTCTAATTTTCGGCTACAAAAGCAGCCCAACAACTAGCCAAGAGGCACTTGAGAGTCAGGACACACAGGGAGATTAGTCGCGACAAATCTCCTCTTCTTAGGGCGACTAATCTCCCTGTACTGCCTTCCCACTGGCTAAAATGTAAATGGCACTCAGTGCAATTCTTCTCGTGAGGCAACCTCTGGAAAACGAATCGCGCTGAGTTCCATCCCATCCATTCAAGGCAGTTCGGGGAGATTAGTTGCCCCGCGACAAATCTCCTCTTCTTCAGGGCGACTTATCTCCTTGAATCTGCCTTCCTATATTCTTGCCGTTTTTTCCTATTAAGATTGGCATCAAGCATAATTTTTACCGGCCAGGTGGCAAGCCTAACTGGAATACAGAGCCCAAAATCTGGTAACTCCCGACTTCTACATAAGCCAGCCCCGTTGCATGCTGGGTATTGTAGTTTTGCTTTAAACTTGTCAGTTGACAAATTGTTAAACAAAAACAACATTACCCAGCATGCAAAACAGAAAAAACTGTCTGGTTTCCAAAGTACAAACCAGCCAAAGGCCCATAAAGTCGCCTTCCCACTGGGTTAAATGTAAATCGCCGGTGGGATGGCACCCGGCGCAATTCGTTTTCCAAAGTTGCCTGAAGTTTCCTCATGAGGCAGCATCGAGCGACCTCGGGAAAACGAATCGCGTCGGTGATTTACATTTTAGCCCATAGGAAGGCAGGGGAGGCAGTTCTAGGAGATTAGTCGCCCCGAAGAAGAAGAGATTTGTTGCTGGAGTGACTGATCTCCCTGAATCTGCCTGTGTGCCCTGACCCTTAAGGGTAGGACTACACGGACGTTTTCGGCGCAATCCGACACGCTGCGACAAAACGCATGCGACGGAAATAAAGTAAGAGATAGAAATGTCAGATGAAGTCGCAGCGTCCATCCGACGACTGGTTGCTTTGCTGATTTTTTTTATTTAATGACCTCAGATGTCTGGTATTGAGGAGTTCATGTTTTGGAATTCGGCGCAGTAAGCGGATAAAAGTTTAGTTTCTCTCTTTTATATCCCGTCTTTTTTTTTTTTTTTTTTTTTTATTATACCCTTGATGGAAGCAATGCAGACGCATCCGACAGTCGCGTCAGATCAACGATGCGACTTCGTCCGATATTTCTAACTCTTAGCTTATTTCCGTTGCATGCGTTTTGTCGCAGCGCGACGGATGGTGCCCAAGAGTCCGTGTAGTCCTACCCTAAAAAAGCGCACAATGTGTGCAGTAAAAAACTGTTTAAAAAAATAAATGAATATAGGTGAAAATACATCCTTTTTTCGAATTTTCAGTTTCACAGATTTTTCCATGAAGCAAAATGGGACAGATTAGCCCACTACCAGGGACGTAACTACACAGGGGGGGCCCAGGAAATTGAGGAAAGTCACCAGAAAACGCGAGAATGTTTAAACGTGACGCAGGTCTGGGCTGAGAATTAAAATAGGCCCTGGCATTTCAGTTACACAGAGGCCCAATCAGCCCACGCAGAAGCACAAACAGCCCCCAATAGCCCACTAAATAGTGACTTTCTATGGCACCTTATAGCAGCCCCTCTGGCATTTGCCAGAACCCACAGATTGCCAGTCCTGGCCTGACCTGATGGAAGATTGGGTTAGGGTCGCCACCTTTCCTGGAAAAAAATACCGACCTTCCTATATTCTTGCCGTTTTTTCCCTATTCATAACATTGACATCAAGCATCATTTTTACCGGCCAGGCCAGTAAAGTACAGGCCAGGTGGCAACCTAACTGGAGTACAAAGTCCAAAATCTGGTAACTCCCAGCTTCTACACAAGTCAGTCCCATTGCATGCTGGGTATTGTAGTCTTACATTAAACTTGTCAGCCGGCAAAAGGTTAAACAAAAACTACATTTCCCAACATGCATTGGGAGAAACAGGCTTGGCACATTAGAGCAAGAAAAAACTTTGGCTGATTTCCAAAGTACAAACCAGCCAAAGGCCCATAAAGTAGCCCAAATTTGTACCTTGACTAGTTTGTACTTTCAAAACCCGCCTGGGCTTTAGAGTAGCCCAATTTGGCTGGAAACCCGCCAACCTGGCAACCCTGTGGCTGCCTATATCTGCTATGGAAATGCCAGGTGTTGGACTGCAACTCATGACAGAACCCAAAGTAGGCTAGGGGATGTCACCCCTAAATTCTAATGAAAAGCACATTTCCCTTCTTGACAGGAAGTAGATGATGTAAAAATGATTGCCTGCAAATGAGCATCACATTGGTGTAGGCTTAATTAGAGATTTCCATGTCATTATTTCTTCATTGTTATAGGAGGAAATGTTATTAAAGCAACAGTAACATTAAAAAAAAAAAAAAAAGTGTTTTAAATTAATACAAATATAATGTAGCGTTGCCCTGCACTGGTAAAACTGGTGTTTTTGCTTTAGAAACATAACTGGTTTCTATAAATAATCTCTTGTGTAGCAATGGGGGCAGCCATTCAAAGGAGAAAAGGCTCAGGTTACACAGCAGATAAGCTCTGTAGAACATAATGGTGTTATCTGTTATCCACTATTTAACCTGTCACATAGCATTTTTTCAATTTCCACCATTGCTACACAGCAGTTTGTTTATATGAATTATAGTAGTGTTTCTGAAGCAAACACATCGGTTATACCAGTGCAGGGCAACGGTACATGATATTTTCATTGCTTTAAAACACTTCAATTTTTGGTGGTAGTGTTCCTTTAACCCAGTGGTCCCCAGCCAGTAGCTCGCGAGCAACATGTTGTTCTCCAACCCTTTGGCTGTTGCTCTCAGTGGCCTCAAAGCAGGAGCTTATTTTTGAATTACTGGCTTGGAGGCAAGTTTTGGTTGCAGAAAAACCAGGTGTACTGCCAAACATAGCCTCCTGAGGGCTACCAGTCCAGATAGGGGCTACCAAACAGCCAATAACAGCCCTTATTTGACATCCCCATGGACTTTTTCATGCTTGTGTTGCTCCCCAACTCTTTTTTTACATTTAAATGTGGCTCACGAGTAAAAAAGGTTGGGGACCCCTGCTTTAACCCAACTGGTCTTGTTTATGAGGGGCTAGATCTGCAAGCATCAAGGGATGCAAAATCATAGCAGTTCCTCCTTAAATCACATGGTAATTCATGGTCTGTAGGTTAAATTCTTTGGGTAAAGGTGGCCATACACGGGCACATTAAAGCTGCCGATATTGGTCCTTTAGACCGATTCGGTAGCTTATCTGCCCATGTGTGCGGGCTCCCGACGGTTCCTCCCGATCGATATCAGGCCAAAAATTGGCCGGATATTGTTTGGTCAAGTTTGATTTTTAGTACAATCCAGGACCGCATCAGCTAGTTGATGCGGTCCTGCGACCCGTCGGAGCCCGTTCGTAGTATTGTAATCCGATCGTTCTGCCTCATCCGATATTGCCCAGCCGTTAGTGGGCATATTGGGTTAAGATCCACTCGTTTGGCGACCTTGCCAAACGAGCAGATCTTATGGTGTATGGCCACCTTTAGGAAATGGGATTAAAATGACTATACGCAGATGTTGCTGGTGCCCTGCATACCTCAACATTTTGAATTAACAAAAGGTTAACAAAAGTTAATACCTTTATCAAAAGGTAGCATTTTTTCTGAAAACAGAAATTATCATTCGCAAAAGAGAGGCCCCTGATCACACTGGCCCCATAGGCTATAGACTAGAGAAGCCTGTGTATTAATCTGTCCCTGCTACATAGCCCCATAATCATCCAGAGATGCATTCATAATTAGTCCCAGCAGCATAGAGCCAATTGTGATCCATATATAAGCAATCAGGTGAACTCTCTATTTTTCTTTTTATCCTTGGCAATAATTTATATCATCTAAAATCTCACCATAACACCAATCTTTTTAAACCACGCAGGCATAGTGATTCCTGAGTGGATGGAAATATTGGAGTAGTGGTTAGAAACGATTGGCACTTCAAGAATAAAGCTGGAGGATCTGGACCTGTTTTGGCTACCCACGTGCAGGGCCATATCGGATTTATCTCATTGGAGTGCTAATGGTTCAAAAGGACTAGGGATGCACCGAATCCACTATTTGGGATTCAGCTGAATCCCTGAATCCTTGGTGAAAGATTTGGCCGAATACCGAACCGATAATTTCTGATGAATCCCATTGAATACTACATAACTTTTCAGTTATCTGCTGAATATCCTGTGCCTTTTCTCCTTTTTCAGCTTTATTTGGCTGGCCCACCGGTAGGCCCATACACCTGCCAATAAGTTGCAGACTTGGTCTGGAGGGTCTGAGTTGGCAGCTGTAATACACATGCGCGTTGCCACTTAAGGAGTATGCCTTATTGTTTATATATTAATCACTTGGGGGCTAACAATTGTCACCTGCCAGTGATTATTATTGTTAAAGGGGTTGTTCACCTTTGTAACAAATTGACAAATCTAACAGTTCACGTGAATAGAACAAACTTTTCCATAGAAATAGTTAACAGAAAAAGTACAGTTCAAGAGATATTCACCTCAGAAGTGTCCCTGTACTAATCCTTCAGTTCCACACAGACCCTGTGCTGGGAGGGGGTCACTGACCCCCAAAAACACTACAGTGTTCACTTCCTCTTCCTTATATGACATCACACATTGTACTGGCAGCTAACTTAACTCCTATTGGCTATGTCTGCTGTCAATCTGCCACTGCTTCCTGTGCTGGGCTGTGCTGGGGAATTTGAGCAGCATTCAGGTACTGTAGAGAAACTGTTACAAGTTTGTGAGAGGGAGGGGGAGTGTGGGCTTGTGCTGCAGAGACTTCAACTATGCAGATGGGGGGATCAAGGTGCTTGGGACCTGGAGTTTTCTGGATAATGGATCTTTCTGTAATTTGGATCTTCATACCTTAAGTCTACTAGAAAATCATGTAAACATTAAATAAACCCAATAAGCTGGTTTTGCTTCCAATAAGGATTAATTATATCTTAGTTGGGATCAAGTACAAGGTACAGGTATGGCATCTGCTATACAGAATGCTTGCGACCTGGGGTCTTCCGGATAGCAGATCTTTCTGTAATTTGGATCTTGGAACTAGAAAATGGTGTAAACGTTAAATAAAGCCAATAGACTGGTTTTGCTTCCAATAAGGATTAATTATATTTTAGTTGGGATCAAGTACAAGCTACTGTTTTATTATTACACAGGAAAAAGAAATCATTTTTAAAAATTTGAATTATTGGATTATAAAGGCTACTATGGGAGATGACACTTGTACTTTCCAGAAATATATTATTATTTTTGGGGGGGGGGGGGTCCATGTATTATTTTGTGTATTTACCTCATAAAAAACGGTAAAATATTTTTCTGGTATAGATCCCTATATCATGAAAAATATAACTTTTTCGTTTTGTGATATTTAGAGCTCTAAATCTTGTTCCAGAAGTGGAACACTTAAACACTTAAAAAAGGTATCGTTTTCCTAGGTAAATTACTGCCCCCCCCCCCCCCGGGAGAGCGCACAAGATGTTCAAAATACGTATCCGCCCTCGTCACTGCTCTGCCTGTCACTTAGGGCTGCCACCTCACCCTTTTAAAACCAAACACATATGAAATCCACAGCCTGCATGGCTAATTAGCAATTCATTTAGATGCATGATACATGGCTGCACAGAAATCAGTTCAGTCTGCAGCATCTAAATGAGTTGATAATTAGCCATGCAGCCTGCGGATTTCATATGTGTTTGGTTTTAAAAGGGTGAGGAGGCAACCCTACTGTCCCTGCTGGATGTGTACGTTACATATGTTTCTAAGCAAGTCAGTGCTGGTTTTGTTGCAATTTTGTAAATAACTGACATTATGCTTAATGCCAAAGGTTGCCAAACAATGTTGCTCCTTCCTTTTCTGCAGTATTTGTCTGCATGGCTGTGTGATTGTTTGTTGCAAGGCAGGTTTGTTTATATGCTGCGTCTGTTAACCTCTGCCATTACAATTGAGTAATCAACCAATGACCATTCAAATTATGTGACTGGTTACAGTTCACAAGCACCCAATAAATTACTAGGAGGAGGGCAGTATCAACATCCAATAGGAAACAAGTAAGGGCAAAGCCTGGGCATGATGATGTCATCATATAGGAAGTTCTTGGTGTGTCAGGTTCAAAATAGGCCACTCCCATCACTTCAGAAAACTGGTCAGAGAGACAGGAGAAGGACTGAGTTAATAGGTATAAAAATTAGCTTTTACAATGGCATTTTTACTTTTTGTTATGGAAAAATGGTTTTTCTAACACATTGAGAGCATTGTTAGTGGTTTCATAAGATTTGTACATTGAAGGTGAACAACCCCTTTAACCACAGACCCCTGGTAAAGCTTCAGAATGACTTGGGCCACTGTTATAGTGAGCTATGAGCTGCCCTTTTCTTGTAGAAAAGTAGAACAATTTTTGGCTTTTTGCTTCGCTTAAATTCTGATTTTACTATACTGTTTGTGAGTACAGCTCTTCTAATGCGAAAGAGTGCAATTGTGCTCTCTGCTCTAGGGACCTGATGAAGGGTGGGTGTTCCCCCCCGAAACGTTGATGTTTGGTGGCTGAATAAAAGGGGATAATCCCCAACTGCACTAATCGGTGTGTGTGCGGATCCGTTTCTTTTACACATTCTCTGCTCTAGGGATGCAGCGCCCCCGAGACCCTCTCTGGCTCTGCTGGGGGGCAACATTGCAGGAACCTCCTCAGGCGACTCCTGATCCAGAAAAGGCACTTGGTATCAAGACCTCAGAAAACACCATTGTATTGATGTCAGTGTCTGCAGCAGTAAAACATTTGAATGGTGTTGGCAACGAAAATTGCCTTCTCTTGCACTTTCTGTCTATTATGGGATTTACATGTTTTACCACCATGTCCCTCAATTGTCTGAACTGAAACCTGCCTAACTGCTAGTTGATCAGAGGAAAGCAAAAAAAAAAAAATTCTTTAGCCTCTCCAATTTGCCCCAGGGTAGAAAGATTTGCTTTCTGACTCCAAGAGGGCAATTGTCCCTGGATCAGCTTTGTATGAATAACTGGATTTTTTCAGTAGTATAATGTATCTGCCAGTACAACTCTAGTGGGGAAAATTCTATAGCTTCAGAGCTCTCGCTGTTAAAAAGTAATTTGTCAAATATTTTTGATGAACACTCCTTTCTTGGCCTTATGTTCTTTCTAGACAGCAAAGGTTTTCTCTTGGCAAACATTCCATGTAGATTTAATTTGTAGGACCTCTTTTTAATGGTAGACTCATGCTCATTGACATCCGTAGTGACAAGAGCTACCTGTAGGTCCCATGATCATTCTGGTGTTCTTGGAGCCTTCCTTCTTTCAGCATCTTATGTTCTGCTATCAGCCTGAACTTGCTTTGATGGCCAGGCCCAGCAAGTTGGTGGTTTCTTTTAAATCTTGATCTCCTGGGCAGTGGAATAGTGGATGTTCAGTTGTTTGCCAATTGCTTCTCAGACCCAAAGGAACCTATAACCTTCCTTCTAATGACCTCTCTTAATTTGGGGATGGTTATTCCACACACTTCAACAACAAAGAGCAATCCCAACGAAATGCCTGAGGTTTAAATAAGACTGGTTCCTCCAAGATCCTCTCAAACAATGTGCTAAACATTTGCCCATGATCTGGTGCACTAAAATCTAATTGAAGAAAACTTGATGAAGTCAAAATTGCCATGTAGTAGTATACTTACTTCTTCTCACATAACGGAATTGTGGTTTAAGAAGTAGACTTTGTTCTCAACCCAAGAACTGAGTTTGTAACATTGTTTCAGGAGTGCAGAGAATGTAAACAGACTGAAAATGTAACTGCTTATCAGAGTATGTGCTGGATGGTTTATATTTGTGTAAAACATTAATAGGCGGGTGACATCCTTGTTGAACATAAGTTCAGTGATGTTGGTGTTACTGATGTGAGTTGCAGCCCAAAGCCTGGGCTAAACATTAGCCTCTGTTTTCTCCCTACCCGCAGCCTTTTTCTGCCCTACTTACGCCTTTGTGAGCGGCTTTTTATATACTCGCACAGGTATATAAAGAGGGGAATGCACTGGGTTAGGGTGCGGGTGGAGGAGTTTATGTTGACCCGCAAATCACTAGTAGGTATATTGCATGGATTTTTATATTTATACATAACTATCATCTCTCTCTTTAAGTGTCTGTTTTCCAATATAAACAATCCCAACCTATCTATTTCCCCATAACTGAGACCTTTTATACCCTATCAGATCAGTTACTTGTTCTCTCTTTCCTAACTTCTAAATATGGGGCCTTACTATTGCTTTCTGTGAATCTATACTTCTTTTAATACAGGAGAGTATCCACCTACTGCTGACTGGCATTGCTTCCTACATCTTGGTTTACTATTTGCAAATACTTGTATGACCTTCTTCATCATAGATTTGCCTTATTTAGTCCCATAAGAGGCATAAATAACTTGCATATTTTTACATCCCAGGTGCATAACTCTTCGTATATTAACATTGAATTTCATGGGCCAAGAATAACATACTGGATGGAATTAATTGGCCTGCATAGCTTTGTGTCATCACCAAACATATACATTGCTTACAAACATATACATTGCTTACAGTGCGTTCTCTCAAGCCATTATTGAACCTAATTCAGAGAGTACTCGTATTTACCACCCCATAGCATGATGCTTTCACCCTGTGCTTCACAGTTAGAATAGAGTTCTTCAGCTTTAAAGCCTCACCCTTCTTTCACCATATGTATTGTTGATTGTTATGGCCAAACCATTTTAATTTTGTTTCATCTTACCAGGGAACTCTCCTCCAAAATATAAGGTTTTTGTTCTGCTGATTATTTGCTGATTTTTAATGCTTGGCATTGCTTGGGGGTTTATACTTGTACAAAAGCCTTTCAGGCCATGACAGTGCAGTACTCTTAGTGGTAGATGTTGATACTTTGGTGCCTAATGCTTCAATCTCCTTCACCATTTTTTTGTTGTTGTTGCTATGGGGTTTAGTTGGACCTTTCAGAAAAGAACAGTTTGTATGTCCATGGGCATTTATTTGAGCCTTCTTCCTGAACAATGCAGTTTCTGCCTGGTCTCAATTTTTTTATATGGTTGTATAACTGTTAGTACAGATGATTGTGGGACCTTCAGCTTTTGGAATCTCTTGCTAAGAAGGAACTGGACTTGTGGAGGTCCACAATTTTGTTAGAGGTCTTGACTAAAGTTCTCTTAGAAGATCCTTAACTACAGTCACAAGTAAATTTGCATTCACCTGTAACCTAGAACTGACAGCCAACTCTGAGGGATATGCAAATTATTGAGTCTCAAGTCACGTGGGATACGTCCAAGGCAGTTAGAAGCCCTCCTAGTGGAACCTGACCATACTTTTAACCCCACACCAGAGACATACTCATTCTTGCCATAGAAACGTAGCACCCTAGAACATCAGAATACCCTCCTAAGAAAGAATGTCCTCCTCTGTCAATGACAGAGGTACTTTGAAATGGTAGCTAATAATGAGCGATTGTTAGCATACTTTGCAAAAACACAATGCCCTACCATGATAGTATCGTCCATAAAGAGTACAGATGGGGGTAACGGTCACTGTCCCAAAACTCATAGTGGAGGAATTTGCAACATACTACAGGTACCAAGAACTATACAAATTTAAATGACCCCACTTCAACAACTCACACCTCCCCTTCCTAAACGTTATAACCATCCCTACCCTACACCCATACGATAAGGCCTCTCTCAATCAACCTATAACTATTGAAAAAGTTAAAGAACCTATAGCTTCCCTTACATTCAACAAAACTCCAAGTATAGATGGCCTTCCATCTAACTCATAGAATGCCCTGGCAAATCAATTGGCTCCCCATCTATTGACCACCCTCAAAGTTCGCTTTAAATCTGGCTCCCTCCCCCCTTCTCATTTAGTGAAGCCTTCATTATAGTGATTCTAAAACCAGGCAAAGAACCAGACCAGTGCTGTTCATATGGGACAATCTCCCTCATAAACACTGGAGACTATATACCAACATAGAAATTCAGCATGACAATATGGGAACCAGAGCTGTCGCCTATTTTACATAGTTAAATCGGGTTGAAAAAAAGTCCATCAAGTTCAACCCCTCCAAATGAAACCAAGCATCTCTACATACACTCACTGACAATGACTCCTGTATACACACGCATTAATTATATATACCCATATCTATACTAACTATAGAGTTTAGTATCACAATAGCCTTTGATATTATGTCTGTCCAAAAAATCATCCAAGCCATTCTTATAGTCATTAACAGAATCAGCATCACAACATCACCCGGCAGTGCATTCCACAACCTCACTGTCCTGACTGTGAAGAACCACCTACCCTGCTAATGACTCCACAAAAGCCTTTGATCCACAAAAGCCTTCAGAAAAAAATAGGAAAAATCTAAAAAAAGACTTTTGAAAATTCGAATCGTACAGATATTTCGGATTTTCCACCCGAAAACCACAAAATATTTGGATTATTGCGCAAAACCCAGAGCAGATCAGGATATCTTCGAGGTTTCTTCCATTTATATCCACTTATATACAACCTCGGCAGGTCTGAGATGCCGGATTTTCGCATTTTGATTTTTTTCCATCCACAGGTATAATCAATCCCAAAAAGCAACAGGTTGCTCTCCTACCCCTTTGATGTTGCTCCCAGTGGCCTCAAAGCAGGAGCTTGTTTTTGAATTCCAGGCATGGAGGCAAGTTTTGGCTGCATAAAAACTAGGTGTACTTCCAAACAGAGTCTCAATGTAGGTTGACAATCCACATAGGGGCTACTAAATGGCCGATCACAGCCCTTATTTGGCACCTCAAGATTATTTTTCATGCTAGTGTTGCCCCCCAACTACTTTTACTTCTCAATGTTGCTCACGGGTTTGAAAGGTTGGGGATCCCTGGCATAGACCATTAAACCTGTTTTGTTGGAAATTTAGTAGATGTACCTTTACTCTTGTTCAAAAACCTCTGTTTATGGTCAACTGTGTAAGGTAAAAACATTTTGTTTCCTTCTGATTCATACATGTTTCTGGTAGTGAAAGGTAAATTTTTGTTCACATTTGTTCTCAGTCTACATTTTTATTTTTAATTAGGTTGAGTCATTTATTTTGGACCAAGAGGACTTGGACAATCCAGTGCTTAAAACTGCTTCTGAACTCTTTCTATCTACTGCTGCTGAAGGAACAGACTTTAGAACTGTTGATCCAGAGACACAGGCACGTCTAGAAGCTTTATTAGAAGCCGCAGGTATTTCATTTATTTGTTCACTGATTTACGTTATTTTACGTGTTATTACTAATGCGTATCCAAACGAATGCCTTGCCAGAGGGTGGCTATTGTTTAAAGAAGGGGCTGTTCACCTTTTAGTATTTTTGTGGTTTTTAATGATTTAGCTGTTTTGTTCAGCAGCTCTCCAGCTTAGAACTTTGGTTTATATTACACTAGCAACCAGGCAGTGGTTTGAATAAAAAACTGGAATATGAGTCAGAATTGAGCCCTGAATAGAACAATAAGCAATAGAAAATAACAGTACAATTTCTAGCCATTTCATGGAAATCTTTTTTTGGCTGCTGGGGTCAGTGACCCCTCATTCTAAAGCTGGAAATAATCAAAAGAAGGCAAATACTATAATTAACAAAATATAAAAAATGAATATCGGTTGAAAATGTTGCTTTGAACTAGCCATTGTAAAACATACTAAAGGTGAACTACCCCTTAAATTGTTTTCTGAAGTCGCCCTGAGGAAACTTGAGGCGACTTCGGAAAATGAATCGTTCCGAGTGCCATCCTGCCGGCAATTTACATTTCAGCCGGAGGGAGGCTGTTCGGGGAGATTTGTTGCCCCGAAAAAGAGGAGATTTGTCGGTCTGAAGAAGAGATTTGTTGCCGGTCGACTAATCTCCCTGAATCTGCCTGTGTGCCCTGATCCTAAGACATTAAACCCTGTAGAATGGCTGCTTATTTGATTTTTATGCGAATAACTGCATCATAATGTGTCATTGTGTGTGTAGAAAACACCTTATTATAATTCATTACCATATTGCTATTGCTATCCACACCCTATTTTTATTTTCTAAAATTAAGTTAAACCTTCTGTCAATAATGAAAAATCAGTATTCATATTAACAGAGGAAATAATTCACTACCATAAACATATACACACAAACACACATGTTCGTACGTACACGTATGGGACCTGTTATCCAGAATGCTCAGGGTCTTCCGGATAAGGGTTTTTTCCATAATTGGGATTACTATACATTATTTTTTACTGTTTTTATAAAATCCAAGTTCAGTTATTCAGGTGCAGACTCTAAACTGCAATTTTGCAACATTTAGTTGATACATTTCTCAGCAGCATCTGTGGAGTACAGGTATGGGACCTGTTATCCAGAATGCTCAGGACCTAGGGTTATCCAGATAACGGATCTTTCCGTAATTTAGTTCTTCATGCCTTAAGTCTACTAGAAATTATTTTAAACATTAAATAAACCCAATAGGCTGGTTTTGCCTCCAATAAGGATTAATTATATCTTAGTTGGGATCAAGTACAAGCTACTGTTTTATTATTACAGAGGAAAAGGAAATCATTTTTAAAAATTTGGATTATTTGGATAAAATGGAGTCTGTGGGAGACAGCCATTGCGTAATTCTGAGCTTTCCGGATATCGGGTTTCCGGATAAGGGACCCAATTGTATTGGCAACTATTGTATCAAGTCTAACAGTTGCCTGTAATGAAACCCATATATTCTGCTCAGCAGGGACAAAGATAAGAAATGTATCAACTTAAGCTGGCCATAGATGCAAAGATCCGATTGTACAAATCATCGCACGACCGGACTTTCCCATCTCCCGACCTGCCACTAACCATTCAGATCAAATAAAGTACAAAAGAACAGATCAGCCGATGTTCTGCCCCTGACAGCAATGTCCGACCAAAGCTCTGAAAATCATACGATCGGCAATATACGCAGAGATATTCTCGACAGCCGACAGATCTTTTAACCTGTCTGATTGACCAAACGACAGATCTCCGCCGGAAAATGTCAGGACTCCCCACACACACGGTCTGAAAATTGTACGAATCCTCGATTCGTACGATCAGATCTTAAATGTCAGAGCTTAAATGTATCAATATAGAACACTTTACAGGGTCGGCAACCCCCCCCCCCCCCGCCAGAGCTGCTTTAGAAGGTGAAAATTGACACTTTACACTTCAATATTACAAAAACGGCCACATATAGAAAATAGAAAGTCATTGGGAAAAAGTCTTTATTTCTGGTGATCTATCTGAAAACAACTAGTTGTTTGAAGGTGAACAACCCCTTTGTCTATTAAAAAGTTATTTAAACCATAATTAAACCCAATAGGCTGTTTTTTTCCTCCAATAAGGATTAATTATATCTTATATGAGACCAAATACATGCTCTGTGTTATTATTACAGGTAATAAATAAATCCATTTTACAAATTTAATTATGGTTTCCGAAAAACGGATCCTATACCTGTAGTTAGAAGCCATATCTTTTCTTTGTGAATGGCACTGTTTGAAAATTAGGAAAAATTCTCATTTCATTTTTGAGTAGTTTGGTTCCAGGATCCTTATGTGTGTCATTTTTGTTGCATTAATGTACCAGTAGAATTAAATTAAAAATGTATGCGTAGAACTTTTTCTTCCAACAAATATGTGCATGTCTTGTATGTAATCATTGGATTCTAACATGCATGCAGTTGAAGGTTCTAATAAGTCTTGTGCATCTTGTGTTTTTTTTCCTACTAACCTGATTTGAACGTACATGGAAGGAATTGGTAAATTGTCCACTGCTGATGGTAAAGCCTTTGCAGATCCTGAAGTACTTCGAAGATTGACGTCATCTGTAAGCTGTGCTTTGGATGAAGCTGCGGCTGCGCTAACTCGGATGAGAGCGGACAGTACTCTCAGCACAGGACAAGTAGACAAGTATGCAACAATGGTTTTATTTGTATCCTTATGTTACGTTAACGTAGTAAGTTATGTTAAAGGATCTTTTAGTATGATGTAGAGAGGGATATTCTAAGACAATATGCAATTGGTTTTCATTTTTTATTATTTGTGGTTTTTGACTTATTTTAGCTTTTTATTCAGCAGCTCTCCAGTTGGCAGTTTCGGCGGTCTGTTTGCTAGGGTCCAAATTACCCTAGCAACCATGCATTGATTTAAATAGGCGACTGGAATATGAATAGAAAGATGAGTAATAAAAAGTAGCAATAACAAATGTGTAGCCTTACAGAGCGTTTGTTTTTTTTTTAGAAGGGGTCAGTGACCCCTCATTGAAAGCTGGAAAGAGTCAGAAGAAAACGGCAAATAATTAAAAAAAAAAACAAACTAAAAAAGAAATAAAGAAGACCAATTAAAAAGTTGTTTAGAATTAGCCATTCTATAACATACTAAAAGTTAACTTAAAGGTGAACCACCCCTTTAATAAATAGTGCATTAAAACTTTCAAGTTCATTCCTTTAAAAACACTCCTTGGGAAGGCATGCAAGTTAACAGATCAGTCTCCAAGGGGAAATAATATGTAGTGTTTCTTGGATTCCCACACTAACGCTCCTTTAACAGATTATACTTTTTCATGCCCTTTTTCACATAAAGTCATTGACCTGAATTTTGATCCACAAAAATCAGCTTCAGAGTGACAGAGTGACTCTTTAAGTGAATGCTGAGAAGTGTTGCAGACCATAACATTTGGTTATTATGCTATTGTTAAAAAAAAAAATATTCCCCCACCCCAGGGGCAGACTAATAGAGCCCACAATCCAGTTGAGGGAAAGAGTAGTGCCTCCTGGTTTGGATGGCATAGTTTTCGCAGGGGCATCTTTAAAAACAAACAAAATTTGTTCCCCCCCCCGAGTGCAGCTTTTTTAGCTCACATGTGCGTGGAAATACACTTTTTTTTTTTCTTTTTTTTTTTTTTTACAATAGATGCCCTTTAAAGCCCTTAAGTACAAAATGGTAAATTATGCTATCTACGACAGAGAAGGGGTTTTAAAGGAGAAATAAACCCTTAAAATGAATATGGCTAAAAATACCATATACTGAACTTTTTGCACCAGCCTAAATTTCAGCTGGTCAATAGCAGCAATGATCCAGGACTTCAAACTTGTCACAGGGGGTCACCATCTTGGAAAGTGCTCAGTGGGCTCTGAGCAGCTGTTGAGAAGCTAAGCTTAGGGGTCGTCACTAATTATCAAGCAGAAAATTAGGTTTGTCTGTAATATAAGCTGATGCTACAGGGCTGATTATTAAATTCTGATGCTAATCGCACTTGTTTCTGTGGTGCCATGTAGTAATTATCTGTATTGATTACTAATCAGCCTTATATTGTGACATTTCTATTCTATGTGTACTGTATATTGTGAGTGGGTCCCTAAGCTCAGTAAGTGACAGCAGCACAGAGCATGTGCAGTGAATCAGCAGAAAAGAAGATGGGGAACTACTGGGGCATCTTTGTAGGAACATATCTTTACTGCTAAAGGACTGTGGTTGCATTGGGCTGGTACTGAAGCACAAAACATAATGTACAACATTTCTAGCTACTTCTTTAGTTAAGCTTTAGTTGTCCTTTTAAGGATTTAGATTCATTAATGTGCACACCTTCCTACAACAATGAATGTGTGAACAAATATTTGGTTGTGAACTAGACTTATAAAATGATGGCAAAGGCATGGTATAGCCCTCCCCCAAAGTCATTGCCCTATATTTGTATAGTGCCAGCAAATTATTAAATGTGAACTCCAGTACAGAAAGCATTCACAATATAGGCCACGGGCCAGAACAAGCAATGACCATTGAAGAAGCTATATTGGCTGCGTTATGTGACCTACATGTAACCTATGTGAACTACTAATTTGTATTATCCTGTATATTGATCATAGTCGGAGTCTAGCAGAAGCCTGTTCCGATGGAGATGTTAATGCTGTTCGTAAACTGCTCGATGAAGGTAGAAGTGTAAATGAACACACAGAGGAGGGAGAAAGCCTTCTCTGCTTGGCCTGTTCAGCTGGATATTATGAGTTGGCACAAGTAAGTTGATAGTGTATAAACCACAGTGATAATGTGGGAAAAGCCTGGTCTAGGAAATTATGATGGAAATTTGATTTAAAAATCCCTGTTGACAAATGAAAAAACACTGATCAGTTGAAAAAAGTTTGTCTTCCTATTTGTTTTTAAGTATGATAAGCTCTGTCTAGTCATTTTATCATTGAGTGTATTACCTTTGGGTACTTGTTTTAAATAACAGAATATTTTTATAGCCAAAACAAAATTTTAGCTGAAGCAGGTTTAATTCAAAGTAGACATGTATTCATTCACAAAAAACACTGTTTATAGAGGAAACATTTTGTATTCAAAATTAATCCTGCAGTTTTCAGTCATTAAAGGAGAAGGAAAGCTACGGAGGCATTTTATTGCCAATAGATTAGCTGCAATAGTGCAAGCTAGAATGCTATATTTATTCTGTAGAATGTTTTACCATACCTGAGTAAAAAGCTCTAGAAACTCTGTTTGTTTAGAATTGGAGCTGCAGTATTAAAGGAAAACTATAGCCCCAAAATGAATACTTAAGCAACAGATAGTTTATATCAAATTGAATGACATATTAAAGAATCTTACCAAACTGGAATATATATTTACATAAATATTGCCCTTTAACATCTCTTGCCTTGAACCACCATTTCGTGACTATCTGTGCTGCCTCAGAGATCACCTGACCAGAAATACTACAACTCTAACTGTAACAGGAAGAAGTGAGGAAGCAAAAGGCAGAACTCTGTCTGTTAATTGGCTCATGTGACCTTACATGTGGTTTGTGTGTGTACACAGTGAATCTTACGATCTCAGGGGGCAGCCCTTATTTTTTAAAATGGAAATTTTCTATTTATGATTACCCAATGGCACATACTACTAAAAAAGTATATTATTATGATAATGGTTCAGTTACATGAAGCAGGGTTTTACACATGAGCTGTTTTACTCAGTATCTTTTAATAGAGACCTACATTGTTTGGGGGGTATAGTTTTCCTTTAATGTGGTGTGACATCACTTCCTGCCTGAGTCTCTCCCTGCTCTGGGCTCAGATTACAATAGAGAAGGGAGGGGTGGGGAGAGGAGCAAACTGAGCATGCTCTTGCCCAGGGCAATGAGGTTTAAGCTGAAGGCAGGAAGTCTGATACAGAAGCCCATGAGTACACAATAGAAGGAAAGAAATGCTGTGTTTCTTTTGACAGGGGACTCAGAGCAGCATTACTTTGGGGGTTTACTGGTATATTTAGATGGACCTTTCTGATAAGGCTTACGTAGTTTTATCCTTTCCTTCTCCTTTAATCCTGTACTGAAAATCATTTTATAAAAAAAGAAATTAAAAGAACTGCAAAAAATCCACCTGTTCGGTTTATCAAAAATCCATTGTATTCCATTACAGAGTCTTAATAGGTTTTTGTGCGGTTTTTCCTTTGCTTTATCTGCAGCTTGTCAGACTTTCAGATAAGCAGTAGTTTATTACACAGTGGGCTTGTGTGTGGTTTGGTAATTTAAACCTCCTCATAAGTACCCTAACATTCAAATAAAAACAAAAACCTCATAGATATTTCTTAATTAAAACAATTGGCATAAAGAGTGTTTAGCGCAGTCCCTTTTCTTTGAGCTTGCGTTGAACAATGGATTGTATTGTGATTAGGCAGTTTGAAAAGTAATTCAGCAAACAAGGTTGCATTCAAAAACACACACGGTCACAATACAATAACACACAACAATAAGGTCGGCTTTTATATCCGGTAATGTTATAACCATCAAGTATATTTTTATTTATGGAGCACTATTATTCTATTGGGGGAATTCATAAAAGTGGTGATACTGAGACAAAATAAAAGTGTCGGAAACAAAATAAAAAATGTTGGATTTCCCACCAAATTCACAAACATTTCTCAGCAATATCTGTGGAATATAAGCGACTGTTGTATCAATTCTAACAGCTATTTCTATGGTGGGAATTCACAAAAGTGGTGATACTGAGACAAAATAAAAATGGAGATAAAAATGTGGGATTTCCCACCAAATTCACAAACCTCCACTTTTGTGAAATTCCAAATCTCCACTTTTGTGAACTTGTCTTCTAAACAGATCGTTTTCAGATTTTGTCATTTGCACGACATTTTAAAGACATTTTTTCTGAATTTGTCTTTAGCTTTTACTACACCTGTCAGTCAGCCATCAAATTGGATTTCTTTTTTTACCTAGGAAGATTATACATCATTTTTTTAGGATAATCTTGGCTTTCTACATCTGCCTACACGTTTATGTAATTCCACTTCTGTAGCAAGATATAAGGGTCTAAATACAATAAATGCAATTTTGCATAATATACAGATTTTTAAAAGAAATATATGTTTTATTATCTTAAGTCATGTGTCTGCTGCTAAAACTAAAAAAAAAAATTCCTTGGGGGCTTTACGTTTCCTTAAGATAATATATTCACTCAAATTGCTAATATTGCCTCATTCATTAAGCTAAAACTAGTAAAATAATGCAAGTATGAGATGAAAAACTTTTTACATATCAATTTGTATAAAATACACTTTTTTTTTTTTTTTTTTTTTTTTTTTTAATCAGTGTTTTTGTTTTGTTAATGAGGCTTTTAGGCAGATTTCTGTTTGTGAATATGGAGAAAGTATTTTACACCAGTTTACTGCCACTTACTCCAAAAATTTACTCCCAAAAAAATCTCCACTTATGTGAATTTCCCCCCTTTGTGTTGTGTCTGTCCCTGGTAGTATTCAGTCATCACTATAGCTGTGGGCAACACTAGAATAGTTAGTTAACCTGGGCAAAAACCTACTTTTGTGTGCTAACAGTGGTTTTATTTCATTTTAATTAGGGATGCTCCAAATCCACTATTGGGATTTCGGGCGAAATCCCCAAATTCCTCGTGAAAGATTCAGCTGAATACAGAACAAAATCTGAATTTGCATATGCAAATTAGTCTTATTAAAGGAAAATGTGGCAAAAAAATGTTTTTACTTCCTTGTTTTGTGACGAAAAGTCACGTGATATCCGTTCCCAACCCTAATTTACATTTGCAAATCAGGATCCAGATTCAGTTTGGTAGAATCCTGGCGGAATCCCGAACCGAATCTTGGAATCAGTGCATCCCTAGTTTTTAGGGATGCACCAAATCCAGGATTCTGCCTTTTTTCAGCAGGATTCATATTTGGCCGAATCCTTCTACCTGGCCGAACCGAATCCTCATTTGCATATGCAAATTAAGGGCTGGGAGGGAACTTGTGTGACTATGTCATAAAACAAGGAAGTAAAAAATGCTTTCCCCTTACCACCCCTAATTTGCATATGCAAATGAGGATTTGGTTCGGTATTCGGCTGAATCTTTCGTGAAGGATTCGGGGGTTTGGCCAAATCCAAAAATGTGGATTCGGTGCATCCCTACTCGTTTTAACCATACATTGTGCAGTCTGTGTGCCCAATTTAAGAATGCTATGCTATAGGGATAAATAGAATAACAGACAAAAAAGCTTGAAGGGATTGCTACGTTAAAGTTAATTTGATTACAAATGTGAACAAACATTATTCTCTTCAGCATAGATACAAACTTCATTTTGTAAATTAGTATCCCCTTATTGACAATGTACTGCTTGTACTGAATTAAGTGTTGTGTGAAGTTGTCCTCTCCGTTTTCTTATACTAAACCAAACTCCCTTACTTTGCAAATGGACAGGTGTTGCTTGCTATGCATGCCAATGTTGAAGACCGAGGAAATAAAGGTGACATTACACCTTTAATGGCAGCCGCCAGTGGGGGTTTTGTTGATATTGTAAAACTGTTATTGGCTCATTCTGCCGATGTGAATGCACAGTCATCGACTGGTAAGTAACTGTTTCTATCCTAAACATTTCTTGCTTGATTGTATGAGTTTTTCTATTTGTAACCTGCTTTGTATTAGGGTTAGTTCACACAGAGCGTTTTGGGGAGATTTGGTCGTCTGGCAACTAATCGCCTCGTTTTTCTAATCTCCCCAAACGCCCTCCCTGTTCCTGCGCCGGCTAAAATGAAAAAACCCCGGTGCTAATCACATGCGGCAATTCGTTTTCCGAAGTTTCCTCGTGAGGCAACCCTCGGGTGACTACGGAAAACTAACCACTGCATGTGATTAGCGCCGGGGTTTTTTTTTTCATTTTAGCTGGTGCAGGAACAGGGAAGGCGTTTGCGAAGATTGTCGTCGAAAAAACAAGGCGGTTAGTCGCCAGGCAACCAAATCTCCCCAAAACGCTCTGTAGTAACTAACCCTTAGAGTCAGGGCACATGCTCAGATTCGGGGAGATTAGTCGCCCGGCGAAAAATCTCTACTTCAGGGCGACTAATCTCCCCGAACTGCCTCCCGCCTGCTAGAATGTAAATAGCAATGTCGTCAGGCGACTAATCTCCCCGAATCTGAGCGTTTGCCCTGCCCCTTGAGGGCTGGGACACATTGGGCGATTTGGGGAGATTTAGTCGTCCTGGCGACTAATCGCCGCGACTTTCCACGACCAATCTTCCCCGAATGCCTCCCCTCGCTCTGCGCCTGGCTAAAATGAAAAATCGCCTGCGCTAATCACACGCGGCGATTCGTTTTCCGAAGTCGCCCGAAGTTTCCTCGTGAGGCATTCGGGGAGAAAAGTCGATGCGATTAGTCGCCAGGCGACTAAATCTCCCCAAATTGCCCAGTGTGTCCCAGCCCTGAAGGGGTTGTGACCTTCCAAACACTTTTTCATTTCAGTTGTTTACCATAAATAAAGTCTTTATTCTATTACTTTCCGTCTTTTATCTTTTACTGTTTTCCCACAATTTAAGTTTAAAGTTTATGTTGGTGTCTCTGGTGTTTGGCAGCTCAGTGATCCAGGAGCATCTGAACTGTTACAATTTGCTACATTTAATTGATACAATAAATTGATACATTTCTCAGAAGTATCTGTGGAATAGAAGTGACTTTAGTATCAATTCTAACAGCTGCCTTTAAAGGGGACATATAGCATACATTTTCACAATGCATCAAACCATGTAAAATAGAAGAAATAGTTTTTATTTTAATACCTTTTGGATCAAAAAACGTCTGTATTAGCCTGAAAACTGTTCTCGGCCCTCCCCCTTTGCAACTTCCTGTCTCAGACTCTTCAGTATCTGAGCTGCAGCCAAGGGCTCTTTCTGTATAAGCTATAGAGCAGCAGCCAATGAGGGAGGAGTGGGCGTGTCTGTGATGTCACTCTCACTCCTTCCCTGCAGACATCTGTTAACCCTTACTGATGGTTTTCCCTTCCCTGCTCCTTTCTCTCCCTCTCTGTCCTATTTATTTAACCCCCTCTCTGCCCTGTTTGTTTTCCTCCCCCTCCCTTCACTGCTTGTTCCTTTCTCTTGCCCTGCAATAATTGTGGAAAAGAAAGAAAAGCAGACTTCTGTATAAATAAAACATAATCTGCTGCTAAAAGAATTTTCTGGGGCTCAATGTGTATGAGCAGTTAGTGTACCAGTAAGTACCATAGTCATTTTCTACCCAGTATTATGTTGTATACAAAAAGCAATCAACATCTTTTGGGTTTTCCTTTGTAAAGTCCCCACATCTGTTATTATATGTTATACAATTCCAGAACATGAGCTGCATTTATTCCCTAGCAACTCCCTGCACCTCTCTATAAATTGTTCCACAACAGCTGCATTTCCCATTGCAACTCCCTGTATCTCCCTATAAATTGTTCCACAACAGCTGCTTTTCCCCTTGCAACTCCCTGCACCTGATCATAAATTGTTCCACAACAGCTGCATTTTACCTTGCAACTCCTTGCACCTGATCATAAATTGTTCCAGAACAGCTGCATTTCCCCTTGCAACTCCCTGCACCTGATCATAAACTGCCCCACAACAGCTGCATTTTACCTTGCAACTCCCTGCACCTGATTATAAATTGTTCCACAACAGCTGCATTTCCCCTTGCAACTCCCTGCACCTGATTATAAATTGTTCCACAACAGCTGTATTTCCCCTTGCAACTTTCCAAGCCTGGATTTCAAAAATAAGCGCCTGCTTTGAGGCCACAGGGAGCAACATTCAAGGGGTTGGAGAGCATGTTGCTCACGAGCTACTGGTTGGGGATCACTGGTCTATTTAAAATGAGCTCATCCGTAACCTCAATGTTCAGATAACTTTTTTTCTATAAATGTAAGAAAGGTGTGTAAATGTATGTCTTTGACTCAGGATGAGATTTTATGTATTTAGTAGGGATGCACCAATTCCACTATTTTGAAATCGACCGAACCCCGAATCCTTCGTGAAAGATTCGGCCGAATACCGAACCGAATCCAAATTAGTGGTGGGATGGTGAATTTTTTTACATACTTGTTTTGTGACAAAAAGTCGTGTGATTTCCCTCCCCTAATTTGCATATGTAAATTAAGGTTCGGTTCAGCTGGGCAAAAGGATTCTGCCGAATCCTGCTGAAAATGGCTGAGCTGAATCCTGGATTCGGTGCATCCCTAGTATTAAGTGAGAAACATAGCCCTTTTTTTAAATAAGCTCACTTGTTTGGTGCAAACACTTCTTAAACTGCCCCCCAATTTTATATGTGATTCCTCAGATTGAGAGGAATTTGGGATTATTCCACCCTCCTTTGTGGTGACATTCAAACACCCCTTGTTTGATGTTGAAGTGCTGGATTCTGGGACTTCACGGACCTCTGCTTTCTGGAGGATCTGTGCACCGACCACTATGAAAAGCAGGAGGGGACTTTAGTGTTCCATACACATGACCCCAGCCAGTTCCATAATGGCGATACTTCAATCTATGCTCTTGTTTTAACGATGAGTTTAATTGGCTCCTGATAAATTTGTCCTTGTGTTAGTGTGGGCACATAATAGTGAAACCAAATTGCAGCTTCACATTAGCAGTGAACAATTTAAATGATTAACTTTTCTGTAAACCACTGCAGAGGACAGAGGAAAGATCAAATTCTGCTTATAAAATATTGTAGAGAGGAGTCTTGGTGAGGTTTGGTTAAACTTTAAGTTCTTTCAAAATAAAGGTGCAGTGTTTTAATTATAGATGAAGGAATCCACTATTTTGGATTCGGCTGAATCCTTCGCGAAAGATTCAGTGAAGAACTCAAAATGAACAAATCCTAATTTGCACATTTTTTATTTCCTTGATTTTGTGACAAAAAGTCAGGAGATTTCCTTCCCCACTCCTAATTTGCACATGCAGATTCAGTTTGGCCTGGCAGAAGGATTCGGCTGAATCCGAATCCTGCTATAAAAGGCCGAATCCTGGATTCGGTGCATCTCTAATTTTAATCTTTGCATTGTGTTCAGCTTGAACAAGGCCGCTGAGCTTAAACATTATTCATATGTTCAGTGATATGATGACATTTTTTATAAACTGTAGTGGAGAGCAGGTTTAAAACATACTTTATAGTCCTGAGGCTATCAGGAGATTGGTGGGGTTTTTTTTTTTTCGTTTCCTACCTCCTTATGAGTTCATAGTATGCTAGCTGTATTGATTGTAAAGCTGGTAAAATGTAATACTAAATATTTCTTTTCTTTCCCAATCTATATAGGTAACACTGCACTTACGTATGCATGTGCTGGCGGCTTTGTTGATGTAGTTAAAGTTTTGCTAAAAGATGGTGCTAATATAGAGGATCACAATGAAAATGGGCACACCCCATTAATGGAAGCAGCTAGTGCTGGGCATGTAGAGGTGGCAAGGGGCTTGCTAGAATTTGGAGCAGGCATCAACACGCATTCAAATGAATTCAAAGAAAGTGCTCTTACACTGGCATGCTATAAAGGTAAGATACAAATTTTTTTTTTGTAAATAATATGTAATTTTTTAAGCAGAACTTTACACAATGTAAGGAAGCGTTTTCCTGATTTATAGAAGAAGCCAGCTCTCTCTTCCAGTCACAACTCCAGTTCTTACAAAGCATTTTGGGAATTGGAGTCTTGGCTGCAGGAGTAGAGCTGGCTTTTGCTATACTTTCAAAAATCATGCAAAGTAGTGTACAGCAGAGTAAGGGACCAGGAATCCCTTTCAGTGGAGCCTTGTCTATAAAATACAGCAGTGGGGCATGCAGCATTCTTAGCATACTTGAGGGAGTTCTGCAGCAAAAGGACAAATGTCCATAGCTCTCAGGCAGCCTTGTAAACTAGGGAGACCGTGACAGCTGTAGCACTTTAAGAGTTTATCCTCCTGCAGTTGTGATAGAGGGACAACTGTGACGCTTGTCGGGGTGGATAAGGTGGGTCAGATTTCGTCTATGGAATCAGACGAGGACTATTTGAGAGGTGGAAACATTTCTTCTACATGGGAAGTAGTAGGGAAGGGTCAGCCAGCTTACAGCTTGGTCTGCTCGCACAAAGGTTTTTTAACACTAACAGGTAGGGGCTGATTTATCAAAGGTCAAATGTTAGAGATTTTTTTTACCTCGAATAAACTCTAATGACCTTGAAACTCGAATAGTATCTTTAAATTTGAACGTCTAAAACACAAACTAATATTACCGAAAACTCGAACTCTGAAAAAAAACCTTGAATGTCACGAAAGTCTATTAACATCTTTAAATGGGTCACTGGACCTCTGCCATTGACTTCTGCATGAACTCTGCAGGTTTTAGGTGGCGTGCTTTCAAATTTGAGTTGTTCCCAGGGTCAAGGTATGATTAATCTCAAATGCAAGTTTGGATTATTCCCAACTCGAATTTGTGAGTTTTGACCAAAAATCCAACTCGAAAATTCTAATTTACAATTCGAACCTTAATAAATCTGCCCTTTAGAGTGAAGAGCACTTTATCTGTGTGGCCTCAAGCCATTAGAGATTGCTTTGTGTCATAACAGTTGCAGTTAAAGAAGAATTCAACCCTTAGTTTAGAAACTCTCCCCTCCCCCCGGGCAAATGCCCCTAATTTTTTACTCGCCTCTCCATGCAGATTCTGGCCTCGGAGTTCATTGCAGCCATCTTCTTCTCCGGTAATCTTTGTGTATTGGCGGCATTTTCGGCACATGCGGAGTTTGAGTAAACGTCCGGCCCCTAACAAATATTTTCGGAAATTTTCGTGACTTTCGGCGAATGCGCAGTGAAAGTTGAATACGGGTTGAATTCTCCTTTAACAGCAGTGTTTGTCACTCTATTCTTTTGAGTTTTGGCCAGTTCTTCAGATGTTTTATTTTGCTGGCTTGCAACATTGTAGTTAGAAAATGGGGAGAAATGTCCCGACATGCACCGCTTTCAATAGTAATTTCATTTATAAATAACGTTGAAACCTTTAAATATGTGCATATTTGAAGGCTGTTTAGGATTATATTTGGGCGGAGGATCACTTACTGCAATCACAGATGCTTAGAGCATTTATTATAATCCTTACCACGTCGCTGTGTTATGGTGGGGGACAATAATGGCAGCTCTACTGTTAGAAGGATAATTCTCCAGTTAGCAGTACAAAGATGAATATGATGTAATTTAATAGAGATAGGGTATCTCCCATCCTCCCCCCCCCCCCCCACCAAAAAAACTCACTTTATTGAATGGTGCAGAGTCATGCTTTTTACTGTGTGGCATTTCATCTTTTTTACCCTTCTCTTTTAAATCCTTTCTCTGTGAAGTGCTAATAATTGTTAATACAAGTTCATTTTACATTGAAAGTTCATGTTATTGCATTTTAAAGGCAAAGCGCTACTTCTTTTATTAAACTTCAACTTTGTTGTGCCTTTCATGTAGTTTGGTACGTCCTTCAAAATATTATATATATATATATAAAACTATGTAGATACATTGTGATAGTGGACAACTTTTTCAATTTATAGGCCATTTAGACATGGTTCGATTTTTGCTGGAAGCTGGAGCTGACCAAGAGCATAAAACTGATGAAATGCACACTGCCTTAATGGAGGCCTGCATGGTAAGTTGAATCATATTAGGATTATTTATTATAAGTGTTTTACTAATGTTAATGTTGTCTTATCTGTGTTAGGAGTTTGTGTGGTCCTGTGGGTATAGCCTCTATAGAAGAGAATGGGGCTGTTAACTTTTTTTCTGTTGTTGGTTCTATCATATGGAAAAACTAAGTAATTTACAGGAGCACTGGACCCCCCGCTAGTGTCCCCATCTTTACAAGTCTTTGTATGTAAACCAATATAGCTTTATTAACCTTGTAAATCTTTTAATGTAGGGCATGTAAGAATGATACTGTTCCTTTTGATATTTATTTAGAATCCACATGCTAAATCACTTACCTTTGCATTAATGGAAAAGTCATTTATTTGTACCTTTCTCAACGGGGGGGGGGGAGTGTTGCCAAAACTATTATCTTTTTACCTGCTTGTACTTCTGTATAATCCAAAATTAAAGGGATACTGTCATGGGGAAAAAGTTTTTGTTTTTTTTGTTTTTTTTTTTCTTCTTTTTTAAAACGCATCAGTTAATAGTGCTGTCCCAGCAGAATTCTGCACTGAATCTGTTTTCCAAAAGAGCAAACAGATTTTTTTATATTTAATTTTGAAATCTGACATGGGGCTAGAGATATTGTCCGTTTTTCTGCTGCCCCCAGTCATGTGACTTGTGCTATGATAAACTTCAGTCACTCTTTACTACTGTTCTGCAAGTTGGAGTGATATCACCCCCCCAGCAGCCTAACAACAGAACTATGGGAAGGTAACCAGATAGCAGCTCCCTAAGATAACAGCTGCCTGGTAGATCTAAGAACAGCACTCAATAGTAAAATCCAGGTCCCACTGCGACACTTTGTAGAAGAAACAACAGCCTGCCAGAAGTGCTGGCTCTTTCTGAAAGCACATGACCAGGCAAAATGACCTGAGATGCACCTATACACCAATATTACAACTAAAAAAAATACTTGCTGGTTCAGGAATGAAATTTTATTTTGTAGTGTTAATTATAGGAGTGTAAACAATGTAATTTAGAAATAAAAACATCATAAAAATCATGACAGAATCCCTTTAATTTCCTGTTTCACCTTATTTCCCGTTAATGTAATACTTGTATTTTTGACAGGATGGCCATGTGGAAGTAGCACGTTTACTGCTAGACAGTGGTGCTCAAGTAAACATGCCTGCAGATTCTTTTGAGTCTCCTTTGACTTTGGCAGCCTGTGGAGGTCATGTTGAACTTGCTGCCCTTCTGATAGAAAGAGGGGCTAATTTGGAAGAAGTAAATGATGAAGGTTATACACCTTTAATGGAAGCTGCGCGAGAGGGCCACGAAGAAATGGTGGCACTACTCCTTGCACAAGGTGAGTGAATTTGCATAATATTAAATCCAAAATTCAAGATGATCTGCAGTCTTGTAGAACTTGGCTTGGGCAGTACCCTCTTTATCTCTTGTATCTGTTATTTAACACAGCTATGCTAGCCTGCTGTCAGCCCTAATTTACCTAACCATTAGAGTGAAGTAGTCACCCCAAAGTCCTCCAGAAAAATACTGTTACACAATCAAAGGAATTTCGAGACGTTATAATTAACAGTTTGAAAATGTTTATAAACGTGACACTCCTCAAATCACAGAGCCACGTCTAAAGAAATGCAGGCCTTGTTCGCTTCAGCTTAGCCTCTTAAAGGAACAGTTCAGTGTGAAAATAAAAACTGTGTAAATAGACAGGATGTGCAAAATGTTTCTAACATAGTTAGTTAGCCAAAAAATGTAATGTATAAGACTGGAGTGACTGGGTGTCTAACATAATAACCAGAACACTACTTCCTGCTTTTCAGCTCTCTAACTCCGAGCTAGTTAGCGACTTGAAGGGGGGCCACATGGTACATAACTGTTCAGTGAGTTTGCAATTGATGCTCGGCAATCAGCTCAGATTCAAAAGCAACAGATATGACCTATGTGCCCCCCCCTCAAGTCACTGATTGGTCACTGCCTGATTACCAGCAAGTGTAAACCAAGAGAGCTGAAAAGCAGGAAGTAGTGTTCTGTCATTTTAGGTGTTCCTTTAATTATGATTCCAGGCTAAAAAAAGGACTGGACAAAATTAGTACTCATGGCAGTACCAAGTTGGAAGTTGCTTTGTTCTCGCACATTTGGGTGGGGGGGGTTTACATGGATGATCCCCAGACCTTTTGGAATAATATTTTATTGCCAAACTAGTGAAAAGTAGAATTGCCATTATAGAAAATCTGTACTGTACTAGAGATTTGCAGAATGTCCTGTCATTTGTAATTGAATTATGAAGCAAGAAGATGCGCTAAAACACAAAAGCAAGTCAACACCTTAGTGGCTGTTGAGAAACAAAAGTAAAGTCTTTGGATTTCACTAGAAACCAATTTGATTTGAAACCAATTGGTTAGATGGTGTGGTAGGACCTAACACTTTTACACTACTTCCAGCTTTGCTTTGCAGATATATTGGTTTCCACTGATTGGTTACCAGGCAGTAGCCAATCAGTGACTTGAGGCACATGGGCCATAATTGTTTGTTTTTGAATCTGAGCTGAATGCTGAGGATCGATTGCAAATTCATTGAACAGTTATGTTCCGTGTGGCCCCCTTCAAGTCACTGACTAACTCAGAATTAGAGCTGAAAAGCAGGAAGTAGTGTTCTGGCTATTCTGTTACACATCCAGTCACTCCAGTCTTTATACATTACATTTTTGGCTAACTATATTAGAAACATTTTTTATTTTGCACGGCCTATCTGTTTACCCAGTTTTTTTCACACTGAACTGTTCCTTTAAAAGACATGTAAATGCTATTTCACTGCAGGGTAGGGGGTTAGGGGTGCTAAAATGGTAGAGGCCCCCCGTAAAACGTGAAAAAGTGCTTTGTTCTAACGACATCCACCTGTGTTGCTGCTCTTTTTATTTGTTAGGTCACACCAGGCAGACCAAGGCAATAGTTTAAACAAAGAGGGATAGGATGGAGCACACAATCCGCAGGCTCTGCTGCAAAAATTTTTATTTGATTACAACATGTTTCGGATCTAATGTGTAAAACACATAAAATACCCACCCTATTGCCCCTCCCTTAGTGACATCACAAACTCTTCAATTGGTCCAGACAGTGTTACACAAAGTCTTTTCTTTAATCCATGTATAAAGTGCAATTTTAACCCAAATCCCAGGGGAGTGTCTAAATGTCCATCGAACAAAATTGTGCTCTAGGTAACGATTTCATTCCCCACACTTTAAACACTGCAACATTAAAAAAGTACTTGTAACAATTGTTGCAATAAATTAAAATAGTTTCAATAACTTGCTGTTAAAATGCCATACTTGAAAAATTGGTACTACTCTCACTGGAGTCTACCTACCATTTAAATCCAAAACCATGTCACTCTAAAGAAGCAATTTACTTTACATCTGTCAATCAGACAGTATTCATTTAACATTTCATTTCTGCATTAAAGTACATCATATAGTTTGAGCAAGTACATTAGGGTCAGTAAATAAATATATCTTACCGCACCCAAACGTTTAATCAATACATTCTAAGATATGGTGTTCATATCTTAGAATTTATTGATCAAAAGTTTGGGGACGGTAAGATCTATATATTTATTTATTTCACCAGAGATTCCTTTGACACTGTTAAAATGCTGGTGTAGCGCTAAGAAGAGAACTGCACTGACATGAGAAAACTCTAACAGGAGCACCATCCTGGGGAAAAACCTGGGAATCTATTTCACTGGCGGGTGCCTCACATGTTGCCTCCCCCTAGGGTTTGCATGACCTTTAAGTTTGACTGGGGCAGCTTTTAATGCTTCTGATAAAAGTTCCTACATTACCTCATGGCAGAAATGGTGCTGCTCTCTATAATTAAAAATATTTAGTGCTGCTTTCCCTTGTTATCCTTGGTGATGCAAGTTGCAAGCGAAAATACACACATGCACGTATAGAGTGTTAAATATGGCATAAATACTTTGTGGGGGGGGGGGATGAGCTCTTACCTGCTTTGCTTACAACGTTTGGTAAATGTGTCTGATTATTTTTAACATTTTATACATTTTTGTTTAATGCAGGGGCCAACATAAATGCACAGACCGAAGAAACACAGGAAACTGCTCTTACCTTGGCGTGCTGTGGTGGATTTTCAGAAGTTTCTGATTTTCTCATCAAAGCAGGGGCAGACATAGAACTTGGCTGTTCTACACCTCTTATGGAAGCTGCTCAGGAGGGGCATCTGGAGCTGGTGAAATATTTGTTGGCAGCAGGTACACTTTTTTTTTTTTTTTCAGAGCTACACCGATCTTGCATACTAGCATGGTTGATAGGATAGGAGAAGGAAAGGCGAAAACTACCGTATATACTCGAGTATAAGCCGTCCCGAGTATAAGCCGAGGTACCTAATTTTACCTCCAAAAACTGGGAAAGCTTATTGACTCGAGTATAAGCCTAGGGTGAGAAATTCAGCAGCTTCTGGTAAGTTTCAATCAAAAAAATTGAGGGTTTCTGCTCCCATTGGAGGTGCCGGCATCTCGTTTTTGGATGCCGGCGACCATTCTTGGACGCCGGCGAATATTCTTGGATGCTGGCAACTATTCTTAGGCGGCAGCGACTATTCTTAGACGGCGGCGACCGTTTTTGCGCTTGTCCCGAGTATAAGCTGAGGTAGAGTTTTTCAGCATATTTTGGGGGCTGAAAAACTCGGCTTATACTCGAGTATATACGATAAGTAAGCTTTATCAGAAAGGTCTATATACATACACCAGTAAACCTTTAAAGTAATGCTGATCTGAGTCCTCGGTCAAAAGAAACACAGCATTTCATTCCTTCTATTATGTACATATGGGCTTCTGTATCAGACTTCCTGTTTTCAGCATAAACATCCAGGGCTAGGGCTTGAGCATGCTCCGTTTGCTCCACTCTCCCTCCCCCTCCCTGCTAAATCACAGCAAGCTAATATGGCAGCTGCTATCCTAAACAGAGAGTTTCTAGAGCTGTTTACTCGGGTATGGTAAAGAATTCTGCAAAAAAAAAATAGTCTTATAGCTTGCACTAGTGTGGCTAATCTATTGGCAATTAACTGTCTCTGTAGCTTTCCTTCTCCTTTAAGGCTACTGTCAAGGTGAAAAATGAATCCTTTTTACCTGGGAGCATCTGATTTTTTTCAAGAATACAGCTATAGTATTTGAATGTGTATAACTGCTATTTTAAATAACAATATACTTGTTTTGCTTATACATTGTTGATCTATTCATATTGTAAATCTGAATATTCTTTTTAAGGCGCAAATGTACAAGCAACGACTGCTACAGGGGATACAGCTCTGACGTATGCATGTGAAAACGGTCACACAGACGTTGCTGATGTGTTGTTGCAGAGTGGCTCTGATTTAGTAAGTTTTTCAGGCAATTTTCTAAATTGGCTAGCCTGTTTTCATTTGCCTATTTGATTTTTAAACTATAGTTAAGCATGGCTATGATCAATGACGTTCATACAAAAATAAAAAGCAAATGTAATTTTGTTGTCTTTTCAAATGTTAGTGCAAAATGTTATTCAAATTAACTTTTGATTTCAGATGTGTTCTGGGGCTGCCTGCACTGGGAAGAAGAACCCCCTTTTCCTGTGCACTACCAACTGAAAAAAAGGGTCCTCTATTAATTTGTTTCTAAATGATAGACTCCAATTTAGCAATGGGCCTATACCGATTTTTTATCTGAAGTTACATTTGACATTCAGTTTAATGTTCGCTCAGGTTAACCACATAGTATTTACGTTGTAATTTAGGATAAAGTTACACAACCATCAAGTTTAACATTTTAGTGTAAATGAAATACAAACTTGCAGTAGGCTAGACTGGGCAGGGGGTGCTTTGTCTGAGCTGAAAATAAAGAAAAGCTTCAAAGGACATAGACCTTCTTTGCATCAGAGTAAAACATTCTGTACAGAATTCATAGCCCAAATTTTTGTTTTGTTTTAATTTCTTTTTTTTTTCTCAATTTAATAGGAACATGAATCTGAAGGTGGAAGAACTCCACTAATGAAAGCAGCAAGAGCTGGCCATCTTTGCACAGTTCAGTTTCTCACTAGCAAAGGTATGTAATAAATATACCCACAATTCGACTAGGAGGTTATTTAAGAAAAAATTTGAATGTCCAATATTATATTGGAAAGTTCCCACCCAAAAATTCTAATCGCATTCTAATCATATTAGTTTCGTACAAATTAAGTTTTTCTCCGAAAAAAAAACCTTGAATGCCAGGAAGGCTATTAAAGGAGAAACAAACCCCTTATTAAAAAAAAACCCTACTCCACATAGACCCCCCTAGCCTAGCTGCTACCCCGGGCAAATGCCCCTAACTTTTTACTTACCCCTCGGTACAGATTCAGCGATCGGCGTTCAAGGCAGCCATCTTCTGGGTCTTCGGTAATCTGAGAACAAGACTGTGCATGCGCAGTTGGAGCAATTTCCCGGTTCCCGAAAACTGCGCATGCGCTGAAATTGACGGAAATTGCCGAAGCGCTGGAAGAAGATACAAAGACCCGGAAGATGGCTGCCGTTAACTCTGATCCCTGAATCTGCGCCGGGGGAAAGTAAAAAGTTTGTGGCATTTGCTTGGGGTAGCAGCTAGGCTGGGGGGAGGAGGGAGGGGGGATCTATGTGGGGTAGGGTTTTTTTTTAATAAGTGGTTTGTTTCTCCTTTAACAGCTCCAAATGGCTCAACTGACCTCTACCATTGACTTTTAGATTAATTCGGCAGGTTTTCATTGGTGGATATTAAAATAAGGTCTGTTAATTTGAATAGGGGGATTAAATTCAAATGTGTTGACAGCAAAAAAAATGTCTATTCGACCCTTCATAAATCTGCCCCCAAATCTATTATTCCTTTTTCTGCCGTTAAATGTATTCTGCTACAGAATTTCCAGCTCAGTAAATTTTATGATCTGTGCTGCTGGTCATTTTTAAAAGATGAACCTTCATGTGCCTTCCAGTTGCTCTAATTTCCCCATTGGCACATGTCTTGGAAGCACATTAAAGGCTGCCTATTAAACCACTGTATGAGTGCTGCATTTTCAGCTACCTGCATTTGTAAACTGTCTTCCAGGAAAACATTTGGGGCTTGACACTGTATTCCTGGTAATTCTGTTGTAGAGTCCTGAATGATAAATGATTCTGCTTTATTGACTCTTTATTTTTTAGACACAAACTGAAAACCTTTATTGTAGTTTATAAATGTGTGTCGATTTTTGCATTGGTACGACATTTATTAACCAGAATGTTTGGCAAACAAGGTTTACCATATTGGCTCTTCCAAATAATGTAATTCCTGTAACTTATGCAACTGAAGAAGCCACTTGGATGAGTGGTGAAAAGTTTTCAAGAAAAAAAAAAAACTCTAAGGGGGTTATTTATCAAAATTTTAATTTATTTAATTATTTTCTAAAATATACTCCGACCAAATCCGCACGGGTTATTTCCCCATATTTATTAATCAATTTTCCCGAAACATTCCAGTTCTGAAATAAACTATTGATTAATAAATATGGAGGAAATAAACTCCCCATATTAATCAATTTGAAATGAAACATTCCAGTTCTGAAAAAAAAAACTCGAAAAAAATCATGAAATAGTACGAAAATTATAATCGATAAATTTTCGGATTTTTGCATGAAAACCACAAAAATCTACGGATTATTGCATAAAACCCAGAGCAGATCTGGATATGTTTGGGACTTCTCCCATTAATTTATATACAACTCAGCAGGTCTGAGATACTGGATTTTCGGATTCTGACTTTTTCCATCATCTGGGTATAAAACTATGAAATTAACCCATTTTCCCGAAAAACATTCCAGTTCTGAAATAAACTCGAAAGAATCGTGAAAATTGTATGAATATTTGAATCGTACAAATTTTTCCGATTTTTGCCTGAAAACCACGAAATCTACGGATTATTGCATAAAATCCAGAGCAGATAAGTATATCTTCGGGACTTCTCCCAACTTATATACAACCTCAGCAGGTCTGAGATACCGGATTTTCGGATTCTGACTTTTTCCATCATCTGGGTATTATAAATTCTGAAAAATGTTTTTGTTTTTTTTTTTCCACTGGAAATTCGGCTTTTAGTGAATTCGGAAATTTAATAAATAACCCACTTAATTTCCAATTGCCTTTGTATTAATTCTATCAGATACTGTATATCAAGAGCTGGATAAACGAGTGTTCATAGAACTAACATATGCAATATTTACTTATGCTTTATTTATATATTATTTTCCACTTGTTAGGTGCTAACATTAATAGAGCTACAGCAAATAATGATCACACTGTGGTATCACTTGCATGTGCCGGAGGTCATCTTGCAGTTGTTGAATTACTTCTAGCACATGGTGCAGACCCAACTCATCGTTTAAAGGTAACGCTTGGGGATGTTTTTTTTTTTTTTTTTGTTAATGTCAAAGTTTAAATTTTCTATTATTTTAATCTGTGTTTTCTGTGCTTTGACAACTTCAACACCATCCTGGAGTGTATTGCAGGCCGATCTATACATAAATCAATATCTTAGAGACAGAAACCAAAAACTGTGTCCATTTGCAGCTTCAAACTAGTGCTGATTTCATATCATACATTTGCTGCTTTCATTCAGTTTGGATATTTCCCCAGATTAAATTTTGCATGTTTTGGATTTTTTTTTTTATTGCCTTGTAGATATCCTTAAAGTGGACCTGTCACCCAGACAGAGCAGGGAATTACTTTCACTTTCCATTCAGCACTTTATAGATGTCACTGCACTCCCCACTTTCCCCCTGTTCTCTTAAAGGACCAGTAACCGAAAAAAACCCACCAAGACATATTTAACTTTAAATTCGCAAAGCTATTTTTTTATTTAGAAATAAATTACTTATACTCCGCTTGCATTCCTCTTCAGAAAAGGCGACAGGGCGACGATAGATCATGCAGAGATCTATTTTATCCTCCCTGGCTATCTCCTATAGAAGCGCCACAGCCACATGATGGATCGTTGTCCTGTTGCAAGCGGAGTAAAGTTTTGTTACTGGTCCTTTAACCATTTAATTGTGTAAGGTCTGGGGATGGACATCAGGTAATCAATTCTGGTGCATAAACAAGATTCTGAGATGATGCAAGGCTTGCCTTAATAACAGTGTCCACAAAATGGCTCCTGTCTGCTTGCTATAATTATGAATTCCCAGACAGAAGGAAACAAAATTAAAAATAATTTTTACAGTGTAATTACAGTTAATTTTGCTTGACTAACATTATAAAATAGGATTTGGAATACGTTTTTGGGTGACAGGTCCCCTTTAATTTTAGATTGTTTGCCTGAGGAATTAAACCATAATAATGTCATGGTTTTTTTTTTTATTTCACCTAATTACTGCCAGTAAAATCCATCACTTGCTGTAGTCAGCCTTATTGCTGGAAGATGCAAAGGAGGGCATTCTCCCACTATTTAGATGCTTCACAGAGAGTAGTGTATTTTACTTGTGATCCAATAGTTTCAGAAAAGGAGGGGGCCATTTTCAAAAGACTTGTTACCTGCGGTAGCCACAGGCTACTAATCTCTTCTGCCATTGCGAGGGTGATATTCTGAGACCATTTGCAATTGGTTTTAATTTTTGTATTATTTGTGATTTTGTTTGTTATTTAGTTAGCTAGAAAGTTAGAAGAAAAGGGCAAATAATTTAAAAAAAAATATGTAAAAATAATCAACCCCAATTGAAAAGTTGCTTAGAATTGGCCATTCTGTAACATACTTAAAGTTAACTGATCTACCCCCTTTAAGGTTAACTTTTTGAATATTCACAGAGATGCAACCAGCATGTAGTGTCAAACAAGTCCACACTATACACATGATCCACTTTAAGCAAAAGGCAGAATATGTTTGATCCCATTGTCTGTATAATAATGTCTATGACAAAGTTTGTTAAATTCAATTGCTATTAAAAAAAAAGAAAATATTGCCAACTATGACTCATGTTTGTTTTTCCTTTTCACAATTTTGTTTAAATGAATAGGATGGCTCTACCATGCTAATAGAAGCAGCAAAAGGTGGCCATACTAATGTTGTTTCCTATTTACTGGATTATCCAAACAACGTTTCATCAGTCCCAGCAACAGATATGTCTCAGATGACTCCACCATCTCATGATCAACCTCCAGTAAGTTTTATCCGCACACTCTATTTTCTACAGTTTGGGCCACTCAAAGGTTTTTGTAAGAAAAAAATCAAGAAAGGGTTTTAATTTTTCTTGATTTATACAACAGCTCTTATATTCAGAAAGACATTGGGTTGCTTGCTTTATACAGGGATCAGAACAAAAATGGTTATTAAATTTACAGTTCCCTTAAAAAAGAACTAAAGGTTTAAGTAGAGAAGTAGCTAGAGATGTTGTAAGTTATGTTTTGGGCTTCTGTACCAGCCCAAGGCAACCACAGCCCTTTAGCAGTAAATATCTGTGTCTCCAAAGATGCCCCAGTAGCTCCCCATCTTCTTTTCTGCTGATTCACTGCACATGCTCTGTGCTGCTGTCACTTACTGAGCTTAGGGACCCACTCACAATATACAGTACACATAGAATAGAAATGTCACTATATAAGGCTGATTAGTAATTAATACAGATAATTACTACATGGCAGTACAGAGACCAGTGCAGTTAGCATCAGAATTTAATAAAAAGCCCCGTGGCATCAGCTTATATTACAGACAAACTTTATGATCATTTGTAATGACCCCTAAGCTTAGCTTTTTAACAGCTGCTCAAGGCCAACTGAGCATGTGAGTGGCTTTAGACACTTTCTAAGATGGAACCAAGTTTGAAGTCCTGGATCATTGCTGCTATTGAGAAGCTGAAACGTTATGCTGGTGCAATATGTTCAGTATATAAAATAAAACTTAAAGGGATACTGTCATGGGAAAACATGTTTTTTTTTCAAAATGCATCAGTTAATAGTGCTGCTCCAGCAGAACTCTGCACTGAAATTAATTTTTCAAAAGAGCAATAGGATTTTGCTTTATTCAATTTTGAAATCTGACATGGGACTAGACATTGTCAATTTTCCAGCTGCCTCCAGTCATGTGACTTGTGCTCTGATAAACTTCAATCACTCTTTACTGCTGTACTGCAAGTTGGAGTGATATAATCCCACCCCAGCAGCCTAACAACAGAACTATGGGAAGGTAACGAGATAGCGGCTCCTCAACACAAGATAAAAGCTGCCTTCTAGATCCAAGAACAGCACTTAATAGTAAAGCCAAGTCCTACTGAGACTGATTCAGTTACATTAAGTAGGAGAAATAGCCTGCCAGAAAGTAGTTCCATCCTAAAGTGCAAGCACAAGTCACATGACTGGGGCAGCTGGGAAACTGACAATATGTCTAGCCCCATGTCAGATTTCAAAATTGAATATAAAAAAAATCTGTTTGCGCTTTTAAGAAATGGATTTCAGTGCAGAATTCTGCTGGAGCAGCACTATTAAGTGATGCATTTTGGAAAAAACATGTTTTTCCATGACAGTATCCCTTTAAGCTTTTTGAAAAGTAAACATCATTTCAAGCAACTTTGCAATGTAAGTCAATTAAAAAATATGCAGACTTTTTATGATTTTTAATGGTTTGGTACAGTTCCCTAAGCCTAGCCCCTTGCTCTCCTGCTGATCTGTCCGACTACTTTGCTGAACTGTCTGACTACTGTTACTTTGTATCAACAGCCGTCTGTCCTCAGCCTGCATCCTCCAAACCCCACAATTCCCTGCACACGTGATTTCAGTAAAGAACGGAACATCACAGTGGAATGCATTGTGGGTTATGTAGTTCATGCTGTCTGTAAGCTGTGGAGAAGTTGTTACAATTATTACACTTACACCTAAAGAACATATGCAAAATACGATCATTTATCACCCAAGATGCTGCCAAAATTCTTATTCACTCTCGTCATATCACGTCTAGACAACTGTAACTCTTTTAATTGGCCTTCCCCCCCCAGAGACTGTCACCTCTCCAGTCCATAATGAACACTGCTGCGAGGCTCTTAAACCTCAGCAACCGCTCCTCCTCTGCCTCGCCACTCTGCCAATCCCTGCACTGGCTTCCGCTACCTTTCAGAATAAAATTCAAATGAATGACCCTGACATTCAAAGCACTTCATAACTCTGCCCCACCCTACATCTCTGAACTCATCTCTATATACTCACCCAACCGCTTACTACGCTTCTCTACTGACCTGCTACTCAACTGGCTTTAAAAAGATAATCACTGATAGGTTGCTATAAGTAACTGCCCATGGCCAAATTTGCCCAGTGTTGATAAATGAGCCCCACTGTGTCTTATTCCCTTCCCTTTAGATTGTAAGCTCCTTTGCACAGGGCCTTCCTCACCTTTTGTACCAGTATTGGTTGTGATGTATGTAACTCCATATGTTCTATGTATGTAATTAATGTGATTTAGTTGTTTAAACACATTTATTTTACAGCGCTGCGAAATATGCTGGCCTTAGATTAATAAATGTTAATAATAATAATTTGTAACATAATAATTTGTAACATAAGTGTTTAGTCCCTCCTCCCCTGCCAGGATTTTTAAATGATTCAGAAAGAGAAGAACTGTTAAACAGCTGGATTTCCACTTTAAGTTGCATGAAGAAGGGTATTCTTCTTTACAAAGCTCTGACATGGCCTTGTCTTGGATTTATCATCAGTGTAATTTTGGTCTCCTGTGATTTAAAGTCATGTTATTGCAATAGAAGTATTACAGAGAAGAGTGACTAGTGATAAACGGTATGAAAGCTCACTGTGAATGTTATATTGTGTCTTTTTAAAGATTCCACGTGTACCAATGAATACGTTGGCAATGGTGGTACCCCCTCAAGAGCCCGATAAAGCTCCTGAACAATATGCACCAGAAAGAGGTATGTTCTTAAGTAGAAACTGAAATATATCTGTAGTGCAGGACCAAATCCATCATTGAGTTGATGGTAACTTGTCCCACAATTTACACTAATTCTTGGAATTGGCTATTTACGCCACAACCATTATTGGTACAGGTACCGATGTATCATATAGTACTTCCTGCTTTGTGGCTACAGTTTGGAAAGTCCTACTCTTGTTTCAGCAGGATAATAACCACATGCACACAGGCTCTTATGTAATTATAACAAAACTGAACACCTGTGGAATTGACATACCAATTGCCCAACATCAAGCTTCATAGATCTAAATGAACGCAAATCCCACAAGGCTGTTCTAGCATAAAGTGAGAACCAATACCCTTGATTTTGGAATACGGTGTTGGACAGGGAGGTATCCATGTATGTTTGGCCATATAGTGTTTAGCTGTCAAATAAACCCTAATGCTAATGAGCAGGAACTTATTAGATAAAGACATTTTAGACATAAACAAATTAGTGGAAAATTTTAACAATGTAAAAAACAGTAAGGGGCAGATTTATCAAGGATCAAATTTCCAGTTCATGGCAGTTATTTTAAACTCTCATGAACTTGAAATTCGATCGAAATGTATTCTAATATTCAAATTTTCCAAACTCTGGTGAATGGGATTGACTCAAATTCAATTTGAGTTTTTAAAGCTCAATTCGGAGTTTTTAAAACTCGATTAGATTTTTTTTTTCTCTGAAAAACAACTACAAATTGATCCCAGGACGTCTTCCATAGGTTAAAACAGCAATTCAGCAGATTTAAGGTGGTGAATAGTCGAATCCGAGTTCTTTAAAGGCCAGTGTATGATCTTATTCGAATTTTAAAGAAAACTCTAATCGAATTTCACAGTTTTGCCCATAAAAAAAACTCAAATTCTAATTTTCATTTTAACCCTTGATAAATCTGCCCCTAAAAGTGCACATATATGTTTTTTTTTTGTTTTTTCATGGCTTGCTCTTCTGCTTCACCAGGATCCCAGTTTAGCCCTAGTTTTAAGGAAACATTAGGTTAAGTAAAAATGAGTGTTGAACTTCTAGCTTGATATTCAAGCTTTGTAATGATTGGTTGTGTTATTGATACCATTTAAATCAACAGAATGCAGGTGTTCCACAGTCATGCTATCCGTTTCAATGAAAGTGTTTTAATAAAATGTTCAGCAGATTAATCCATAAAAAAACTCGAATCTAATTAAAAAAAACCTTGATTTGATTTTTTTTTTTTCTCCAAAAAAACCTCAATGTCCGGAAAGCTACAAACATCAACAAATTGATCCCTGGACCTCTCCCATTGTCCTATACAGCAATTCAGCAGGTTTAAGGTGGCAAATAGTCTAATTTGAGTTCTTAAATCTTGAAATTCAAATTAAAACTTGAATTGAGTTTGGATAATTCACAAATCGAATTTGAGAGTTTTGACCAAAATTTTTTTTTCGAAAATTCGAATTACAATTTTCACTTCGCCCCTTAATAAACCAATGTCTTATCCATTCTTAATATACAGGAAAATTAAAGCAGAAGCCAGATAACCTGAATGCGTCTGATCAGGATCTGCGATCACCTTTTCATCCATGTCAGCTATTGGAATGTATAGTAGAAGAAACGGAAGGAAAGCTTAATGAACTCGGACAAAGAATTAGTGCTATTGAAAAGGCCCAGCTGAAATCATTAGAACTGATTCAAGGAGAACCTCTGAATAAAGATAAAATAGAAGAGCTTAAAAAGAACAGAGAAGAGCAAGTCCAGAAGAAAAAGAAAATATTAAAGGAGCTTCAGAAAGTAGAAAGGCAATTGCAAATGAAAACGCAACAGCAGTTCACCAAAGAATATTTGGAGTCCAGCCCACCAAAAGAAAGTGTATTCCCACAGTTAGATTCAAATGATGATTTGTCCGAGGAGAACTGTGCAAAATTGCCTCAGGTAGGAAGTATATTGGCTAATGATGGTGATCAGAAGTTATTGCTTCAGCCAGATGTTGAACACATGGGATTTGTACCTATTCATCCATCGTCATCATTTTCTGAATTATCCAGTGAAATTGAACTCTGTGAAATTGATTCTCTTCAGCCACCAATATATGGAAACCAACCATTGCTAGAAGAGCAACAAGCAGCTAATCAGGTACTTTTATCTCAAGCACCAGATGCATTAATGATTGCCTCGCCAGCACAGACCCTAACTGAAACCCTGGATGACATCATGGCTGGTACGTTAAAAAGTTTTATTCTTTTTATGGGTAAAAAAAATGCATGAGACATTGTTCTGGGAGGTGTTGTATATTGGGTCTTGGCTGTATATATATATATATATATATATATATATATATATATATATATATATATATATATATATATATATATATATATATATATATATATATATATATAGACTATATGTATTTTGTGGTCACACCCTCATTGCACCCCCGCCTAATGGTTTTAAAAAATAGTGGTGAGCACAACTTTCCCTTGTTTGTTATATATATATATATATATATATATATATATATATATATATATATATATATATATATATATATATATATATATTACACAAAAGCCATGAATATCTTGTAAATTATATCCTTATAAACGGTGAGTAGTGATGTCATCGGTTATAAACGGTGAGTAGTGATGTCATTCTTGTCACGTGACTTACTGAAACTTGTGTATTATAATAAACAAAGTACCTACTGTTGCTAAATATGAGGATATTAGAAGTTACCTTGGAGTTCCATGACCTGTATAAAAACACTTGGCCTTCGGTAATTATATCCTTCTAATTTATAAGAGAGGGTATTTTACTCTCTCTCTCTCTCTATTTATATTTAAATGCAAGTATTCAGTATTTGCCATTTTCTCTTTAATGGGACAGAATATCATCTATAGTTCTTCAAACCAGGGCACAAGTTTTATGTTTAATCAGATTAAAATATTTGCAGGTGAACACTTGCTTGGTTACCATCCACTGTGTGATAGATTGTTGGCAAGTTTTAGTCAAACATGCTTAGAAAATGCATGGACACTGATATTTTTTTATGTATGAATCCCCCAAAGTGCCTTTTGAGAGTTTCATTCAGTTTTAACCTGGCTTAACAAGCTGAACAAGGCTGTGGGGAATTTGAGGGCTTAGTTTTCGCAGAATGCTTTAGCATACCTGGGTAAACAGCTCTAGAAGCTCTCTGTTTGTTGAGGATATGTTTATATATTTTATATTTGGAACAGTCTATTTCCTTTGACGGGCGAATGGTTAGTGTCAGAGTGTAATAATTATATAGGGTTTATATCGATTATTTAAGTCCCCCAATCATTCTGACCCCGCAATGCCAATGTCCCAAGCCAGGATATGGACAGGAAAATGGTCAAGTAGTGTTCTAGATGGACAGTGGTCACTCAGATAAATGATACTAGGCCATAGTAATAAATAATCTCCATTCTGCTATTAGAAATGCGAGTGTCGGCATGTCTCTTTAGGGCCCTGTGCAGAAGGGAGGGGGTGATAGCAATCCAACTTGCAGTACAGGAGTAAAGCTGGCTGTAGACACAAAGATCCGATCGTACGAATCGAGAATTCGTATGATTTTCGAACCGTGCGTGGAGTCCCGACATTTTTTGTCCCACGGAAATCAGTCGTTTGGTCAATTCCTGACGGCTGCCGATAATATCTCTGCATATATTGCTGATCGTATGATTTTCACTGGGAGACTGTCACTAGCTTTTGTCAGACATAACTTTCATACTATTGCTGTCAGTGGCAGAACATCGTCTGATCTGATCTTTTACTACTTTATTTGATCTGAATGGTTAGTGGCAGGTCGGGAGATGGGGAAGTCCGATCATTCGAGGATTCGAACGATCGGATCTTTGCCTGCTTGGCCAGCTTTACTGAAGTTTATCAGAGCACACGTCACATGACTGGGTGCAGCTGGGAAACTGACAATATGTCTAGCCCCATGTCAGATTGCAAAATTAAATATAAAAAAAATCTGTTTGCTTTTTTGATAAATGGATTTCAGTGCAGAATTCTGCCGAAGCAGAATCCCTTTAATTTTATCATTTCCTTCTACTTTAACCCGGTAATTCAAGACCTGTGTACATTAGGTCTATGTAGAGGGGAGAATGGAAAGAATTCCCAAACAGATCACAATTAGGATTATGATGAATGGTGTAATAAGTAGTTATTCTACAAATAATTTTGCAGCAGCTGATCCTTGATCTCCCAGATCTTACTGGCCCCAAACTCCCAGCATGCAATGCTACAAGTTGTAGTCTAGCGTTATCTGGAGACTCAGGGTTAACAGAAGCCCCTATAAGATGGTTTTGGTTCTCCACTATACTTAAACTTAGATAAATAGGCACTTGTGTATTAAAGGTATTCCTATACTGTCATTATTACCTATTAAATATTAGGGATGCACCAAATCCACTTTTTGGGATTAGGCCGAATCCTTCATGAAAGATTCGACCGTATACGAATCCTAATTTGCATTTGCAAATTAGGTGAGAGAAAGGAAAAGGTGGGAAAAATGTTTTTAACTTCCTTGTTTTGTGACAGTCACATGAGTTCCCTCCCCACACCTAATTTACATATGCAAATTAGGATTCGGTTCAACCATGCACAAGAATTCGGCCGAATCCTGGCCAAATCCTGAACCGATTCCTGGATTCGGTGCATCCCTATTAAATATATAAAACGTTCTCTTTTAATGTCACTTCGTGCTTCAGCTCATTTAAGCAAATAAGCAACGGTATCTGGTGGTGCACTCCCATATAATAATATCTGGAGCAGTGCTCACCGCAGAGGTCAACCGTAAGATCCCCAAATATCATAAAATAAAGTAATGGTAGGACACTTAAGTAGAAAAAGAACAGTACTTATTAGAAGTACACAACTAACCCATTTCAACCCCTCATGTAAGGGGTCTTCGTCAGGGTCACGGAGTGCTTTATTTCATTTAAAGTAATGTAAATTCAGAGGTGCCTCCAAAGCTTCAAAAAGCTCCAAAGTCTTAATTTTGCAAACACGGCAGATTTTCTTTAGAATGTAATTTTTTGCATGACCTGACGAGTGTAACATCAATTTTTTTGACACAAAAACACAAAGAAAAATTAAACTTTCATATCGCTAAGTCTTTATTAAGAAATAATGACGAAACTCGGCTTGCGCTCCTCTTCAGAAAAGGCGACGATCCATTGTGCAGCGCTCAATTTCTCCTCCCTGGCTATCTCCTATAAGGAAGGCAGGGAGTAGAAATCGATCACCGCACAATGGATCGCCGGGTCGGCGTTTCAGAGGAGGAGCGCAAGAGTTTTGGTAAGTTATCTCTTAATAAAGACTTAACGATTTCAAAGTTTCAAAAAAAAATTTTTTTTAAAAAAAAAAATGTGAGGTTACTGGTCCTTTTAAGTTTTCCGGAATTAAAACATTACCTGCACCCAAACAATGTTTTCTTCTTCTTTTTTTTTTTTTTTTTTTTTTAAATAAAAAAATCTTTTATATAACCCTTGGAGTGAATACGCATTTTTTTTTTTTTTTTTGAAGCATTAACTGTATGTTGATTTTTGTTTATTTTACAGCTGTGAGTAGTAGAGTGCCTTCTGTACCTGATGAATCCTCGCTTCCCACTGAATCTTCACTAAGTCTTCAGTCGACTCCAACGCCACAATCATTGCTCTCTGCTTTCCCCTCAATAGATATTGATGCACATGTAAGTATATCGGTCGTTTCACCTTCAAAAGATATTCATTTCACACAAAATATTAACCTGTTTTCTTTCTTAATGCAGACTGAAAGCAATCATGATACAGCATTAACCCTTGGATGTGCTGGAGGTCACGAAGAGTTAGTGTCTGTGTTGATCACACGGTCTGCTAATATTGAACACAGAGACAAAAAAGGTTTGCAGAATAATAATAATTAATTTTTGTTTTATCTAATGTTGCTCTTATCAGCATTTTTGATATTCTTTCTGATGTCAAACACAGGCTTAAAGGAGAACTAACTTAAGAAGTAGCTAGGAATGTTGTACATGATGTTTTGTGCTTTCTGTACCAGCCCAAGGCAACCACAGCCCTTTGGAAGTAAAGATCCGTGTCTCCAAAGATGCCCCAGTAGCTCCCCATCTTCTTTTCTGCTGATTCACTGCACATGCTCTGTGCTGCTGTCACTTACTGAGCTTAGGGACCCACTCACAATATACAGTACACATAGAATAGAAATGTCACAATATAAGGTTGATTAGTAATTAATACAGATAATTACTACATGGCAGCACAGGAACCAGTGTAATTAGCATCAGAATTTAATAATCAGCCCTGTAGCATCAGCTTATTTTACAGGCCAACCTCATTTTCTGCTGGATAATTAGTGACAAGCCCTAAACTTAGCTTCTCAACAGCTGCTCAGAGCCCACTGAGCATGTGAGTGTCACAGACACTTTCCAAGATGGTGACCCCCTGTGACTAGTTTAAAATAATTTACCTAAACATTATAACTTATTTCACTAAGGATATGTTGTTCTGCCCTGTATCTTTGTGTATGTACAGTCTTGTGAAAAAGTAAGCACACCTTGCAATTTTTCACTTTTTCAACATACATATGTCTGACCTTCATTTCAACCATATTGACAGAGGTGATATCACAAACATTTGACATTTTGTAGTTATTTTTTTTTTTTTTTTTTTTTTTTTTTTTTTAAATGTTTTTATTGAAATTTTATAACAAACAAAGAAAATAAAATACAAAGGAATTCGGAAATATAAAAGAGATTGGTGGACAGAGTCCAGTGGCAGCATAATAGTAATACACACACACAACATTTGAAAGATAGATTACCCTAGAACGGGCAATTGTGAGGAAAGGTAAACATGTTATGATACAACGTTATATCTCACACACTTGACTTAATGCAGACAACTAGTGAGAGCTGGTCCTTATCATCTGGTTAGTGCGGTGACTCCCGGGGGGTGTTCGTGGACGTTGGTCCTGTGATCGTAAGGCAGTTTGGATATATTGGTCGGTTTTACGAACAATAGCATTATTAAGTAATAGTTCCGTGTCATACCATGTAGTATATCTAAATGTATATATAGTCAAGTGTTTGGTTTGAGTAGGGAGTGATTGAATGTAACTCATCCATACCGAAAAGAATTTGTCAGTGTATCGTTCTTTGTCCGTAGTGGATTCTAGCCAGTCCATGTGGAAGATGTAATGAAGTTTTTGTTTAACCAGAGATAGTGGGGGTGTCGACGGGGAAAGCCAATGGTGTAGAATAGTTTTCCGAGTTGCAGCTATTAGCCTTTCTGCCAGCTGCCTTTCAGATCGTGAAAGTTTCAATTGTGGGGGGGGTACCCCAAAAATCGCCCAGGTTGGAGTAAAATTATTTGTTAGCTGAGTAAGAGATTTCCAGTATTTCTGAACTTCCCCCCATAATTGTTGAATATTGGGACATAGCCAAAGACAATGCATAAGATCAGCTTGGGGTTGATGACATCTCAAACAGTTATCCGAGTTTAAAGTACCTATATGATGCCGTCGAAGTGGAGTAAGGTAAGAGCCATGCAATATCTGCAGGGCCATTTCTTGATATTTGCTAACCGAGATAGCTTGCATTGCTTTTGTGTGATATTGAAGTATTTGAGAGGCCTCAGTATGTGGGAGTACAGAAGTCCATCTGAGTAAGAACGTGTCTGGTGTTTCAGTAGATAATGGGGTCCTAAGGAAGCGATAAATTTGAGAGACATTTCTAACTGTATGAGATCTAGGCCACAATAGGTTTAATGGGTTATCTTTATCTGTCATGGAAAGATGTCGCATCACCGTCGTGGCATAGTGAACAATTTGAATCATCAGCATAGGATCATCGGCCAGAAACGGGTATTTCTGAAGAAACTTGTCTTTAGGCAACACCGTGAAGGTGTCATCGACTATATCTTTGACAATTTTCAAATTTTGGGCATGCTATTCCATTAGGGTTTTGTTACGGTTCCCCATCGGAAATGCCGGATTATCAAGCCAGGACAGATAAGTGGAATAACCGGGTGTCAATTTGAATTTACGTCGAACCGAGTTCCATGCCTTATAAGTATCTATAAACAAGGGGTGTTCTCGCATGTCTTGTGGAATATCCTTTAATGGAGAATGTAGGAGGGAATTAAGAGACAAGCCTCCTGTTAAAAGTTGATCAAGTTCCGTTGAGGCATATAGATTTCTATGATATATCCAGTCCCCAACATAGCGCAATAGTGCCGCCTCATTGTATTCCCGAATATTTGGAAAGTTAACCCCACCCAAGCTTTTGGTCTGCTGTAATTTGAAGAGGCTTATTCTTGGACGTTTCCGTCTCCAAATAAAGGAACGAAACATTTTAAGTAATCTGTTATAGTCTGAAGGTTTTATACTGTACGGTAACATTTGTAAGTGATAAAGCAATTTAGGAAACAGGATCATTTTGATTAGATGAATTCTCCCCAAAAAGGTCAGATTTAGTGAGTCCCATTTGTTTAGATCTTGTTGAATGTTGTCAATAGTATATCTAATATTGAGTGAGTAAATGTCGGCATGGTTTATTTTGTAGTTATTTGTGTAACCAGATAAACTTAAAGGAGAAGGAAAGGCTAAAATGAAGTAAGCTCTATCAGAAATGTCTATATAAATACACCAGTAAATCCTCAAAGTAATGCTGCTCTGAGTCCCCTGTCAAAAGAAACACAGCATTTCTTTCCTTCTATTGTGTACTCATGGACTTCTGTATCAGACTTCCTGTTTTCAGCTTAAACCTCCAGGGCTTGAGCATGCTCAGTTTGCTCCTCTCTCCCCCTCCCTGCTTATCTCGCCCAAAGCTATGAGTGCGCAGGGAGAGACTCGGGCAGGAAGTGATGTCACACCAAGCTAATATGGCAGCTGTTATCTTAAACAAAAAGCTTCTAGAGGTTTTAACTCAGGTATGATAAAGCATTCTGCAGAATAATTAGTCTTATAACTTGTACTATTGTGGCTAATATATTGGCAATAAACTACTTCTGTATCTTTCCTTCTCCTTTAAATGCAAGTTATGCATGTGGAAAAAGAAAATATACATCTTTGTTCATTACTGCAAAAGTACCTCAATTTGAAGCTCAAGTTAAACTCTATCAAAAGCGGCCATTGCAGCAGGACAAAGAATCTAAACCATTCCAATAAATCCACCAAGGAAATTGAGTGTTCTGGATAGGGATCGGGGTCGAAAATTTCTCAACCCGCAGCCGACCCTAACCTGATAGATTAACATGTGCAAATAATCCTTACCTGGGGTGTTCTTACTTTTTCACATTACTCTACTTTCATATCTCTGGAAGTTCTTCCATTCTCAACTGAATGCAATGTTTGGCTTCAATTTTACTCTATTGGGTTTATTATTATGATGAATAGTTCACCTTTCAGTTAACTGTTAGTATGAAGTAGGGAGCCATATTCGGAGACAATTTGCAATTGGTTTTCATTTTTTATTATTTGTGGTTTTTGAATTATTTAGCTTTATATTCAGCAGCTCTTCAGTTTGCAGTGTCGGCAATATGGTTGCTAGGGTCCAAATTACCCTAGAAATTATGCATTTAGTTGAATGACAATATGGAATATTAATATGGGAGAGTTGGAACAGAAATATGAATAATAAAAAGTAGAAATAACAATAAATTTGCAGCTTTACAAAGGATTTGTTTTTAGAGGGGGGGGTGACCTCCTTTTGAAAGCTAGAAAGAGTCCTGAGAAGAAGGCAAATAATTCATAAACTATAAAATAAAGACCAATTGAAAAGTTGCTTAGAATTGGCCATTCTATAACATACTAAAAGTTAACCTGAAGGTGAACTACCCCTTTAAAAATATTCAGGTATGGGATCCGTTATCCATAAAGCTTCAAATTACTACATTTTATCCAAATAATCCAAATTTTTCAAAATTATTTTCTTTTTCTCTATAATAAATCAGTAGCTTGTTTTTGATCCAAATTAAAATATAATACATCCTTATTGGAAGCAAAACCGGCTTTTTGGGTTTATTTAATGTTTACATGATTCATAGACATAAGGTAGGAAGATCTAAATTATGGAAAGATCCAGTATCCAGAAAACCCCAGGTCCTGATTATTCTGGATAACCGGTTCCATACCTGTTCTTTATTAGTGTACTGTCTGAGGAAAATATTTTTTACTTTTAAGTATATTTCTTGTATTGTTTTTTAAAGATCTTCTAAGCTTCACGTTATTAAATATAAGACTTTTTGTTTTGTACTTTGCATCAGGTTTCACCCCCCTTATTTTGGCTGCTACTGCTGGACATGTTGGAGTCGTAGAGATTCTGTTAGATAAAGGAGCCGACATTGAAGCACAGTCAGAACGTACTAAGGATACTCCTCTCTCGCTTGCGTGCTCTGGGGGCCGTCAAGAGGTGCGTCTGTCCAGCACATTACCAAAATAAAGTTGAAAACTGTTCATATATTTGTACCATCCTTCAAGGAATTGTTCGGTATAAAAAATAAAAACTGGGTAAATGGCTATGCAAAATAAAAAATGTTTCTTATATAGTTAGTAATGTATAAAGACTGGAGTGACCGGATGTGTAACATAATAGCCAGAACACTACTTCCTGCTTTTCAGCTCTCTAACTCTGACTTAGTCATCGACTTGAAGGGGGGCCACATTGGACATAACTGTTCAGTGAGTTTGCAATTGATCCTCGGCATTCAGCTCAGATTTAAAAGCAACAGTTATGACCCATGTGGCCTCCCTTCAAGTCTCTGATTGGTCACTGCCTGGTAACCAATCAGTGGAAACCAAGAGAGCTGAAAAGCAGGAAGATGTTACACATCCAGTCACTCCAGCCTTTATACATTACATTTTTACTAACTATATTAGAAACATTTTTTTTTTTTTTTTGCTCAGCCTCTCTAAATAACCAATGTTTTATTTTTACACTAAACAATTCCTTTAACAAACTATCGATATGTTTTATATAGGTGGTTGAACTGCTTTTGGCTCGGGGTGCTAACAAGGAGCACAGAAATGTTTCAGACTATACTCCTCTCAGCTTGGCTGCATCTGGTGGATATGTCAATATTATAAAGATTCTTCTTAATGCTGGTGCAGAAATTAACTCAAGGTAAGGACATTTTTTTAAATGCTGTGTATTTCATGCTAAGGGAAATTTTAAAGAAGTGATGCTAAGTTGACCCAACAGTTCACCCTAAATCTGATGCATGAATTCTTGCAAACATACTTTCCTTTACCATTCAGGTAGTAAGCTAAGAAATTTAAGGTTGTAAAAAAAAAAATTAAGAAGCAAGATCAGCACACTCTGTTAGTGATGAAAAGATGCTTATTTATTACATAAAATAATCACCTTTTCTTAAAGGAAAACTATACCCCCAAAATGAACACTTAAGCAACAGAAAGTTCATATCATATTAAGTGGCATATTAAAGAATCTTACCAAACTGGAATATATATTTAAGTAAATCTTGCCCTTTTACATCTCTTGCCTTGAGCCACCATTTAGTGATGGTCTGTGTGCTGCCTCAGAGATCACCTGACCAGAAATACTTCAACTCTAACTGTAACAGGAAGAAGTGAGGAAGCAAAAGACACAACTCTCTGTGTTAATTGGCTCATGTGACCTGACATGTATGGTCTGTTGGTATGTTTGTGAGTACAGTGAATCCTACCATCCCAGAGGGCGGCCCTTATTTTTTAAAATGGCAATTTTCTATTTATGATTACCCAATGGCACATACTACTAGAAAAGTATATTATAATGAAAATGGTTTATTTACATGAAGCAGGGTTTTACATATGAGCTGTTTTATGCAATATCTTTTTATAGAGACCTACATTGTTTGGGGGTATAGTTTTCCTTTAAGAAAAAAAGAAATATATATATATATCTATATGAAAAATATATATATCTATATGAAAAATATAAATAAATAATTGCCTTTTCATCATTAACAGAGTGCTGATCCTGCTTCTACACACACACACACACAAGTATGGTGCACTCGCAACCCTTAAATGGCAACATCCTGGGTGCTGGTCAAAGCAATAATCTACACAATATCAAAAAAACGCACTCCCAAAGAAAAAAAACACTCTCCAAGGACTTGTATAGGTGAAAAAATAAACTTTTGATTTATTTCAACGTTTCGGCTCCCTCACTTGGGCTGTGAGGGAGCCGAAACGTGTGTGTGTGTGTTTCAATTACCTATAAAGGAGCTCTTGTTTTTTGTTTTGTTTTACAGAACTGGCAGTAAACTTGGGATTTCTCCTTTGATGTTGGCTGCAATGAATGGGCACGTCCCTGCAGTTAAACTGCTTCTTGATATGGGTTCTGACATCAATGCTCAGATTGAAACAAATCGTAATACTGCACTTACTTTGGCCTGCTTTCAGGGCAGAGCAGAAGTTGTGAGCCTTCTCTTGGATAGAAAAGCCAATGTTGAACACAGAGCTAAGGTAGGTTACGTCATTCAAGTGATTACTTTTGATCTTTTCAAAATAGTATAATGGTTTTATTTACATGCATACATAATACGTAACATATGCAGATGTATAGTACAGTATAAATTATACACCATATTATAAATATTATTAATAGGGATGCACCGAATCCACTATGTTGGATTTGCCCGAACCCCCGAATCCTTCGCAAAAGATTCAGCCGAATACCAATCCGAATCCTAATTTGCTTATGCAAATTAGGGACGGGAAGGGGAAAACATTTTTTACTTTCTTGTTTTGTGACAAAAAGGCATGCGATTTACCTCCCTGCCCCTAATTTGCATATGCAAATTAGGATTCAGATTCGGCTAGGCCGGGCAGAAGGATTCGGCCGAATCCTGGATTCGGTTCATCCCTAATTATTAAGTTGTAAAGTTCCATGACCAAGTAAAGGCACAATGCTTAAAGCTAATTAGGGAGTAATAGAGTAGTAAGACATTTTTTTGATAAAACTACCAATTGCTACCGACTTTGGGTGGTTAATGAGCCTGTTTCTTTTTTTTATTACTGTTTATCGTTTAATACTGTTTCAATATTAATACAAAGCACTAATAAACTGTTACAGTTTTAAAACCTGTTTAACCATAGGGTGAGCTAAAAGTTAGGATAATGTATGGTTTGCTTTTAGAATTGTTGCCAAAAACCATAATTATGTCGATATGCAATTTGTTTTGTAGACCGGACTTACACCACTAATGGAGGCGGCCTCAGGGGGTTATGCAGAAGTGGGACGAGTTCTTCTGGACAAAGGAGCTGATGTGAATGCACCTCCAGTGCCTTCATCAAGGGATACTGCTTTAACAATTGCTGCAGACAAAGGTCATTACAAATTCTGTGAACTGCTAATCAGTAGGTATGTAAAAGCTAATTATAGTATCTATATAGTATCTTGTATATCTAATTGGGTCGCTTGGAACGGTGTCATTAAGCCTGCAGGTTAGACAGAGAATGATTTGGGCAGAACATCTCTTCTTAATATTCCTGAAATCTAACATGAATGAAACGGAGTAGGATTTGGGAGTGAGCACTTATTTAGTGTTTTAAAGGAGAAGGAAAGGCTAAAACTAAGTAAGCTTTATCAGAAAGGTCTATATAAATACACCAGTAAACCCTCAAAGTAATGCTGCTCTGAGTCCTCTGTCAAAAGAAACATCCTATTTCTTTCCTTCTATTGTGTACTCATGGACTTCTGTATCAGACTTCCTGCCTCCAGCTTAAACCTCCAGGGCTAGGGCTTGAGCATGCTCAGTTTGCTCCTCTTCCTCCTCCCCTCCCTGCTGTAATCTGAGCTCATAGCTATGAGTGAACAGGAAGAGACTCGGGCAGGAAGTGATGTCACATCAAGCTAATATGGCAGCTGCTATCCTAAACAAACATGAGTTTCTAGAGCTGGTATGGTAAAGTATTCTGCAGAATAAATATAGTCTTATAACTTGCACTATTTTGACTAATCTATTGGCAATAAACTGCCTTGGTAGCTTTCCTTCTCCTTTAAATAGTCCTGGAACTATGGCTGAATGTCTAAAACAGCAATGTTTTTATAGGGAATTCCGAAACATTACTATAGTTAATATAGTTTCTAAATTGTAGTGTAGCTATGGGGGGGTGGGTGCCATTCAAGTGAAAAGTAGTGTTTCTGAAGCAAACACACCAGTGCAGGGCAACAGTATATTATAATTTAATAACTTTCATATTGTCATTTTTTGTGTGTTCTTTTTAAGTTTAAAATGTGAGTTAATAGCATAATCAATTACTTCATTTAAGTCTTGCTAATATTTGTGTTATGTGATCAAAAAGTCCATGGTTGGCGTTTATTAAGCATTTTCTATAGCTAAAGGATCTGTAAAAAGGTTTATGACCATTGTGATAACATCTATCTTCCAGAGGTTCACATATTGATGTTCGAAATAAAAAAGGAAACACTCCACTTTGGCTGGCTGCAAATGGTGGTCATTTTGATGTAGTACAGCTGCTCCTGCAGTTCGGGGCTGATGTGGACGCAGCTGATAATAGAAAGATCACTCCTCTGATGTCTGCATTTCGTAAGGTATGTAACAAGTATTCTGTTTCCGGTTTCAGGCATTATCTGCCTGTTTGTGGACATCTTAGAACACCATTCTATCCTTAGAGGGATACTGTCATGGGAAAACATGTTTTTTTCAAAACGCATCAGCTAATAGTGCTGCTCCAGCAGAATTCTGCACTGAAATCTGTTTCTCAAAGGAGCAAACAGATTTTTTTATATTCAATTTTGAAATCTGACATGGGGCTAGACATATTGTCAGTTTCCCAGCTGCCCCAAGTCATGTGACTTGTGCTCTGATAAACTTTAATCACTCTTTACTGCTGTACTGCAAGTTGGAGTGATATCAACCCCTCCCTTTTCCCCCCCAACAGCCAAACAAAAGAACAATGGGAAGGTAACCAGATAACTGCTCCCTAACACAAGATAACAACTGCCTGGTAGATCTAAGAACAGCACTCAATAGTAAAAACCCATGTCCCACTGAGACACATTCAGTTACATTGAGAAGGAAAAACAGCAGCCTGCCAGAAAGCATTTCTCTTCTAAAGTGCAGGCACAAGTCACATGACCAGGGGCAGCTGGGAAATTGACAAAATGTCTAGCCCCATGTCATATTTCAAAATTGAATATAAAAAAATCTGTTTGCTGTTTTGAGAAATGGATTTCAGTGCAGAATTCTGCTGGAGTAGCACTATTAACTGATGTGTTTTGAAAAAAACATGTTTTCCGATGACAGGATCCCTTTAATGTCCCTGTCGATGGTGTTTCATCCTGGCATCTCAGTAATCCAGGTGCCGATTCTGAGTTGATACATTTCTCAGTAGTATCTGTGGGAATTTTAGCAACTATTGTATCAATTCTAACAGCTGCCTTTAATGAAAATCAAAGATAAGAAATGTATCGACTAAATGTATCAATATAGATTAGTTTATAGAGTCGATGACCCCTCCCTCCTCCCTCAGCTGCTTTAGAAAATTAAACTGTACACTTGAATATTAGAAAACCGGTTACAAATAGAATGTGATTGGAAAAAAATCTTAAATTTCTGGTGAACTATCTGAAGGTGTGCAACTCCTTTAATATTGAAAAAGTAGACTGTATATGCTAGCCTGGAGTTCATAATACATAAAAGCATTATTTGCATCCAAATGTACTCACTAACATCAGCTTAGTATGGCGTCATATATTATTACATTTATTTTCTACATCATTTTCTTGCTTTTTTTTTTTCCAGGGTCACTTAAAAGTGCTACAGTATTTGGTCAAAGAAGTAAACCAATTTCCATCCGATATTGAGTGCATGCGATACATTGCCACTATAACTGATAAGGTGGGTTTTATTTGCAATTGAAATATTTTTTTTTTTAATTAACCCGGAGGGCAGTTTGTTATAGTTATATAGCACTGCATACCATCAGCATATTGAAATAAATCCTAATCTTGTAAAATACTTGTTTCTTAAATCATATTCTTAGTTTTTACTAAGCACTTATTCACATTCAACACTCGTGCAGATTTATCATGGGTCGAGGTGAATTTTCGATAAGGATGCCTGAATCCACTATTTTGGATTCGGCCGAATCCCTGAATCCTTTGCGAAAGATGTGGCAGAATACCAAACTGAATCCTTAGGGGTGGGAAGGGGGGAAAACATTTTTTACTTCCTTGTTTTGTGACAAAAAGGCACACGATTTCCCTCCCCACCCTTAATTTGCATATGCAAATTAGGATTCGGTTCGGCCAGGCACAAGGATTTGGCCGAATCCTGCTGAAAAAGGGTGAATCCCGAATCAAATCCTGGATTCGGTGCATCCCTAATTCTCGAATTCAAAAAATTTGAATTTCAAGCTATTTTTTTGTGTACTTCGACTAGGGAATGGTCCAAATTCGATTCGAATTGGGGAAAAAAAATCAAATTAGAATTTTGAAATTGTTCATGTACTGTCTCTTTAAAAATTCGACTTCGAGCATTCGCCATCTAAAACTTTTGTTTGGAAAAACTTTGAATCGAATTTGATCGAATGCGCTCTTACTTTGATTCGTATGGTTCGAATTTGATCAAAAACGGACCTATTCGGACCTATTCGAAGTTTTTCAAATTCAAAATCGACCCATGATAAAATCTGCCCCTCACTGTGCAGATTTTTTACTGGCTGAGGTTTCAAAAACCATTATAAAATTAAAGAAATATTGTTATCGCAAAGAACGGTTCAATGTAAAAATAAAAACTGGGTAAATAAATAGGCTGTGCAAAATAAAAAAATGTTTCTAATATAGTTAGTTAGCCAAAAATGTAATGTTTAAAGGCTGGAGTGACTGGATGTCTAACATAATAACCACAACACTACTTCCTGCTTTTCAGCTCTCTAATTCTGAGTTAGTCAGTGACTTGAAGGGGGGCCACACGGGACATAACTGTTCAGTGTGTTTGCAATTGAGCCTCAGCATTCAGGTCAGATTCAAAGGAACAGTTATGGGCCATGTGACCCCCCCCCCCTCAAGTCACTGATTGGTTACTGCCTGGTCAGATTGGTTACTGCCTGGTCACCAGGGTAACCAGTCAGTAGGAACCAAGAGAGCTGCAAAGCAGGAAGTAGTGTTCTGGCTATTATGTTACACATCCAGTCACTCAAGCCTTTATACATTACATTTTTCGCTAACTAACTATATTAGAAACATATTTTATTTTGCACAGCCTATTTACCCAGTTTTTATTTTCATACTGAACAATTCCTTTAATCGATAAAAGTATTCCATAAAAATACATTTTGACCATTTCAGTATTACCTCTTGATATGGTATTTGTGTCTCCTTGGCAGTGTCACAATTATGAAAGCGTGTGTGTGTGTGTGTGTGTGTGTGTGTGTATATATATATATATATATGTGGTGAGAATCATTTACTTTGATTTTTCATGTTTTTTTTTATCTTTTTTTTTTCTTCTTTATATAGGACCTTCTGAAGAAATGTCATCAATGTATGGAAACAATTGTAAAGGCAAAAGATCAGCAAGCTGCAGAAGCAAACAAAAATGCAAGCATCCTCCTTAAAGAGCTAGATTTAGAAAAGGTGCAGAAATTTTTATATATCTTTTATTTTTATTTATAGATATATAGATATATAGATATAGATCTATAGATATAATATTATATTTATATAATATTTATAGATATATATAATATTTTATAATATTATATTTCATGGGGGTGAAATTTACTGTGTTGTGAATAGGGATGTAGCGAACTGTTCGCCGGCGAACTAGTTCGCGCGAACTTCGACTGTTCGCGTCCGCCGCAAGTTCGCGAACGTCGCGCAACGTTCGCCAATAGGCGTTCGTGTCAAAATCGTTCGACCATTCGATCGCTAAAATCGAACGATTTTCGTTCGAATCGAACGATCGAAGCCATTGGATTGAATGAAATCATTCGATCCAATGGCTTCGATCGTTCGAATCGAACGATTTTCGGATGTTCGAAGTCCGCGAACTGTTCGCATTTTTTGCCGGTGTTCGCGAACGGCGTTCGCGAACACATTGTCGGCGGTTCGCTACATCCCTAGTTGTGAACAAAAAATGGAAAGGAATATGAATCCCAGCTGCTGTCAAAGCTAGCATCAGTTTGCCAGGTGCATCCAACGTCTGTGGTAACGAGGGCCTGAATTTCTCTGGCCTACGTGGTGGAGGGCCAATAATGGAAGCCAGTGTTGACCACTCACTGGTTTGGGGCAGCACACCAAAACGCAATTGGTTGGTGCTCACTGCAGGGATATCACTCATATGTGAAACATTTTAGTCATATTAAAACATACCCTTAAATCCAAATACCTCCTTCTCCTCTCTGGATAACACTGCACCCCCCCAGCACATGATTAAACACACAATTTTCAAATGCTAACAAACCCCCAAAACAATCTCTACCAGGCTCATGTCCCACTGATAGATTATGGTGCACACACAGGGAGCATAGGGCAGGCAGAGTATGGCACACAGGGAGCATAGGGAAGGCTGATTATGGCACACAGGGAGCATAGGGAAGGCTGAGTATGGCACACACAGGGAGCATAGGGAAGGCAGGAGACAGGGAAACCTATCAGGACCTCTCTAAGTGTGCTACATGCAGTGACACAAGGCTGGTGACCCTCCAGATGTTTGTATGAGTGTGAACAATGTGTACTTACAGTCTCAGTTGTGAACAGTGCAGGTGGGGGGGGGTTGCAGATGTGAATAATGCAGCAGTTTACTGTCTGAATTTGAGGTTTACACAATGCAGGGACCAGTTAATTTTAGTACTGGTACATTTTAAAAACACAAGGGAAACGTTCACAGCAGGCATACTTTAATTTGGGTGCCACACAAGCGGGGGGTGGGCCCGCATCTGGCCCGAGGACCACTACTTGTACAGCATTGCCTTAGAGTCTTTGAACTAAGAAATAGGCCGCTTGATGTATTTTGCAGCATTACACAAGATAATTTTTCAGGTGGCCTGTGATCAGTTCCCCAGGCTCATGTTAAGGGTGGTTTTTCTCTGGCTACAATACACTAGTTAAAAAGCAGTGGCACTACACTTATATATTTTAGTGATTTTCTTGTGATCAACTTGTGCGTTTACTACAGCTTTAATCATTATTCTTACATATCACTGATGCGTATGACTGAGTTATACAGCGGGTTTCTCTGGTGATTTGTTTTTACTGTGTTTCTACAAACCAGGAAGTAGAATGGTACTATTGCTACTTTTAAGGTTTTGTCCTGTTACATGCAAGAAATAACAAAAACCATGGATATTTCTTGGCTTAAACAATAAGCAATAGGTTTAACACAGGCTCTTTTTATGGAACCATTGTATTAAAAAAGGGTGACTTCCCATTTATAATGGACTTTTAAATAGTATACTGAGATGTTCATAGATTGTTCTCATTTTTTTAATTAACTTTTTTCTGTTTGGCAGCCTAGTTCATAATTTTCTAAACAGACAGCTTTGAGGGACACAGGCTTACATGAGTCTGTAATACAGTGTAAAATATTTTTGGACTGTTTAGAAAATCGAGTATCTGAGGTTTGTTAAACTGGAAATAGTATTTTCATTAGTTTTTGTCATTAAAGTATATCTATTACAGGTATAGGATCCCTTATCCAGAAACCCGATATCCAGCAAGCTCCAAATTACAGAATGGCTGTCTCCCATAGACTCCATTTTAACCAAATAATCCAAATTTTTAAAAATGATTTCCTTTTTCTCTGTAATAATAAAACAGTACCTTGTACTTGATCCCAACTAAGATATAATTATTCCTTATTAGAAGCAAAACCAGCCTATTGGGTTTATTTAATGTTTAAATGAATTTCTAGTAGACTTAAGGCATGAAGACCCAAATTACGGAAAGATCCGTTATCCGGAAAACCCCAGGTCCCGAGCATTCTGGATAACAGGTCTCATACCTGTATATTGTTATGTTGCTTACTTCTCACAATACAAAGTTAGATTGTCAAAATGCATATTCTGCTAAGTGTGTATATACCCAATAAGCATCATTATAAATACATTTGTTTTGACTAATTGTGTTTTTTTTCTATTCTGTATTTTGGCTTTTTTTATTTTTAAAAGTCAAGAGAAGAAAGCAGGAAACAAGCTCTTGCAGTTAAAAGAGAAAAGCGAAAGGAGAAAAGAAAAAAGAAAAAGGAAGAACAAAAGAAAAAACTGGGAGATGATGAAGATAGTAAAACATTAGAGATATTCGATCTACAAGATGAGGAGGGAGATGACGTAGAAGGTAAAAATTATGAAAAATTGTAAAGGTTTTGGATCTGTTATCCAAAAAGCACTGAATTATAACATTGGCATTTCCCATAGTCTCATGTAACTCTTTAAGTGTCAGCTATTTTTGCTCATTATCTTTGCTCTTTTTCTCTTTTTGGAGCCATTTGCTGCCAGGAACTTTTTGTCAACCTGGGAAATATGTAGTGTTGTGCTACAATGGTAAAACTGCTGTGTTTGCTTCTACTCTACTATAGTTTATATAAACAAGCTGCTGTGTAGCCATGGGGGCAGCCATTTAAAGCTGAAAAAGGAGAAAGGGCACAGGATACACAGTAGATAAATGATTTCTGAAGAATCCCATTGTATACTACAGAGCTTATCTGTTATCTACTGTGGATCCTGTGCCCTTTCTCCTTTTTCAGCTTTAAATGGCTGCCCCCATGGCTACACATCAGCTTGTTTATAGAAACTATAGTTGTGTTTCTGAAGCAAACACACCAGTTTTACCATTGTAGCACAACACTACATTATACTTTTTATTCCTTTAAAACACAAATTTTTGGTATTTGCGTTCCTTTAAGTTTTTGTGTAATTCCACTTCTGTAACCAAATATAGAGCTCTTAATGCCAAATAATCCAAATTTTAAATAATGATTTCTCTTTCCTCTGTAATAATAAAACAGTAACTTGTACTTGATCCAAACTAAGATATAATTAATGCTTATTGGATGCAAAACCAGCCTGTTGGGTTTATTTAATGTTAACATGATTGTCTAGATTTAAAGGAATACTATCATGGGAAAACATGTTTTTTTTTCAAAACGCATCAGTTAATAGTGCTCCTCCAGCAGAATTCTGCTCTGAAATCCATTTTTCAAAAGTGCAAACAGATTTTTTTTTTTAATTCAATTTTGAAATCTGACATGGGGCTAGACATTGTCAATTTCCCAGCTGCCCCCAGTCATGTAACTTGTGCTCTGATAGACTTCAGTCACTCTTTACTGCAAGTAAGTTAGAGTAATATCACCCACTTCCTTCCCCCCCCCCAGCAGCCGAACAGAACAATGGGAAGGTAACCAGATAACAGCTCCCTAACACAAGATAACAGCTGCCTGATAGATCTAAAAACAACACTCAATAGTAAAAGCCAAGTCCCACTGAGACTGATTCAGTTACATTAAGTAGGAGAAATAACAGCCTGCCAGAAAGTAGTTCCATCCTAAAATGCAGGCACAAGTCAGATGACTGTGGGCAGCTGGGAAACTGACAATATGTCTAGCCCTATGTCAGATTTCAAAATTGAATATAAAGAAATCTCTTTGCACTTTTGAGAATCGGATTTCAGTGTAGAATTCTGCTGGAGCATCACTATAAACTGATGCGTTTTGAATAAAAACATGTTATGTACTTAGTGCCTTTTCATTAATTAGATGTATCGTGTTAAACTAAAACTTTCTCCTGTTTTCCTGTCCCCTTCATTTAGAAGAGGAAGAGGTCCCTATAGAACCTCCAAGTGCCACCACTACAACCACCATTGGAATCTCTGCAACGTCTGCCACTTTTACAAATATCTTTGGAAAAAGAGCTAATGTTGTAACAACCCCAAGCACAAACCGAAAGAATAAGAAAAATAAAAGTACCTCTCCAAAAATGGAAATAATTATGCAAGATCAGCACATGTCTCTAGCTCAAAAACAAGCAGATAAGAACAAAATAAATGGAGAGCCAAGAGGCGGAGGTACAAACCGAAATAGCGACTCTGAGAACTTGGATAATGACTGCAACAGCGAGAGTAGTGCTGGCGATAAAAGTCAAGAGCTTTCTTCTTCCGGGGAAAGTCAGTATTCATTGCTGCTTAACCAAGAAGAAAAACCAAGCACCCTTGCTTCCAAATTCCCCATAAGGTATGTTTATAATATTTCTTTTTGCCCAACTTCCAGCCTTGTTGCTCACTCAGGATTTGTGGAACAAAAGAGGGAGCGGGTCATGGTCATATGGCTGTTGTGCATATACATGGCAGGGGTTGAGGCTGTGCGGATCAATAATGGGCATGGGTAGGGTGAAAAACTTGTCGATTTGGCTAATTCCACACATGGCGTTTAAAGGAAAACGATACCCCCCAAACAATGTAGCTCTCTATAAAAAGATATTGCATAAAACAGCTCATATGTAAAACACTGCTTCATGTAAATAAACCATTTTCATAATAATATACTTTTTTAGTAGTATGTTCCATTGGGTACTCCTAAATAGAAAATTGCCATTTTAAAAAATAAGGGTCGCCCCCTGGGATCGTACCATTCACTGTACACACAAACATACCAAACAAACTATACTTGTTAGGTCACATGAGCCAATTAACAGACAGAGTTGTGTCTTTTGCTTCCACACTTGTTCCTGTTACAGTTTGAGCTGCATTTTTTCTGGTCATGTGATCTCTGAGGCATCACACAGACCATCATAAAATGGTGTCTCAAGGCAAAATATGTAAAAGAGCAATATTTATATAAATATATAGACCCGTTTGGCAAGATTCTTTAATATGCCACTAAATATGATGTAAACTATCTGTTGTTTAAAAGTGTTCATTTTGGGAAAAGGTGTTTTGTAGGAAAGGCTCTGCTTGTGATAGGCCTATTGGTGACAAGAGGAACACCGGTTAGAAATCGTGATGAGCGAATAAATTTGCCCGCCATGGATTTGTAGTGATTTTCCAAATATAGGCATGTGCGAATTTTCTCACGAAACTGCAGCGAAATTTTTGTCACGAAAAAACACGCATAAGAAAAAACACCAATTCACTTTAATGCATTTGGAGAAAAAAGTCGTCATACGAAAAAAAAGCCCATTGACTTTAAAGGAGAAGGAAAGGTTAAAACTAAGTAAGCCTTATCAGAAAGGTCCATCTAAATATACCAGTAAACCCTCAAAGTAATGCTGCTCTGAGTCCCCTGTCAAAAAAAACACAGCATCTCTTTCCTTCTATTGTGTACACATGGGCTTCTGTATCAGACTTCCTGCCTTCAGCTTAAACCTCATTGCCCTGGGCGTGAGCATGCTCAGTTTGCTCCTCTTCCCCCCCCCCCCCTTCTCTGCTGTAATCTGAGCCCAGAGCAGGGAGAGACTCAGACAGGTGATGTCACACCATGTTAATACTGCAGCTCCTATCCTAAACAGAGAGTTTCTAGAACTTTTTACTCAATTATGGTAAAACATTCTACAGAATAAATATAGCATTTTCTCTGTCGTCTCTGGGGGACACAGGGACCTTAGGGGTTTAAGCTCCATCCTCCAGGAGGCAGGACACTTATGAAAATTATTCAGGGGGCGTGTCTGGACAGCCAGCTTAACCCCACACACATACGAATTCCAATCAGTTTTTTAAGTGTCCTGCTACCTGGAGGATGGACTATGCTGATGGGGAAAAACCTTATTCTTCATCAGAAACTGACAGCAGGTGATTTCGGAAGCAGTGATAAAACTTGCTTGCCTGAGAACACACCTCCTACGAGGGATTCCACCGTGGGGTCGACATCACAGCCCGAAAACGGCTGAGCAGACCCCCCAAGACACAACCTGTTCCCTATAGGTTCAGAGGTCTGACCGGTGGACAAGGCTGAGGGAGGTAAGGGTTGCTGGGTAAGTATAATCCCTCTTAACCCAGGGACCAGAACTCGGAAAAGGTTCTCCCCACACCCCCCAGCCCACAGTGCAATCAAGCTCTACCTACACAGCTTGATACGCTACAATTGCGCCGCCATTCCCCACCCCTCTCTCCTCATCACCGCTTGCCAGTCTAGCTGCGTCTCAGGTCCAGCTGCTGACCTCCATTCTGGGAGGGAGGAGGATAGTTTTTCTAGCGCTGCGGCTGGCGCGCCCTCTCCTCTCCTTACACTGCAGGGGGAAAAAGGGCGCGCAGTCGCGGGGAGGCGCACGGCGCCATCTTGGTTGAGGGAAAACTTCTGTGAGAAGCGCGCGAAACGGCGCCATCTTGGCGATCACTCGGCGCGAACTCCAGCACAGTACCTCTAGCACCGGTGCGCTCCAATAGCACGCACAACACCCAGTCACGGCACCATAACCCCAGACTGAGGTTAACCCGTTCCTTACCACAGGGAAGGCAGTGTGGACGACCACAGCCAACAATCCCACACGCCTACCTTTTCCAACAGGGGTGAAAAACCCCAGTGTTGCACTGACTGGCAGGATGGCAGAAGGTAAGGCAGGGGGACTATTCCCTAGGGCGGGGGGGAAAACCCCGGCAACGGCGCAGGTTTCACATTATGCCTGCACAAATTGTCAGACAAAATTTAGGGGGGGTCAGAGTGAACCGCTGTGCACATCCTGCTCAGCAGCGCAAATGTCAACCTCCACTCAAGTGTCTCTCTCACAACAGAGCCCCCTGCTCTTAGATCCTCAGGGCACTTCCCAGGATACTGGAGAAACTGTTACCCAGGAGGAAAATGCACCACTTTGGGCTTTACATCTTTCTCAGTCCCTAGCCTCCCTGCAGGGACTACCCGCCATCGCAGATAATTTGGGGAAAGTTCTCTCCAAACTCAGCCAAAAACACAAGGGAAAACGCAAGAGAGTAGATAGCCCTAAGAATCCTGTCACTGCTCCCTATATGTCTGCTGATTCATCAGAAGATCAGAGCTCCTCTCAGTCATAAGGGGAAATTCCCCCATCTGATGCACCATCGGAAGATGAGGAACCACAAGGGGACAGTACTGACAAAGATACACAACACGACGTTGATGGTATCATTAAGGGAGTTCTCGAGGTACTTAATATCTCCCCGGCACAGGAGGTGAAAGGTCAGTCCACAGGTCTATTCAAACGGAAACAGAAATCCGTAACCTGCTTTCCCGCACACGATCAACTGACCAACTTGATACAAGAAGAGTGGAATTTTCCAGAACGAAAATTTCAAGCCTCCAAGAAATTTTTTCTAAATCCTATCCCTTTCCTAAGGAATTGGTTGATAAATGGTTCACCCCTCCAACGGTGGATGCTCCAGTATCCCGTCTGTCCAAATCCACGACTCCCGGTTACCGATGCTGCAGCATTTAAAGATTCTGCCGACAGACGAATGGAAGGAACACTTAGAGCCATTTACTCCGCCTCGGGGGCCGCACTACAACCATTACTAGCTTCAGCGTGGGTCTCCAGAGCCATACAGGCATGTGCGGAGGCCCTTCTCCGAGATATACAGGAGGGAGTACCCCGATCGGAACTCGCAGCATCCCTCCTTTCTGTCGTAGATGCATCAGCTTATCTTTGCGACGCAACCCTAGACGCCGCCCAATCTACAGCCAGGACCTCAGCGCTATCAGTAGCAGCGAGAAGGATTTTGTGGCTTAAAAGTTGGTCAGCGGACGTCGGCTCCAAGAAGTCTCTTACTTCACTTCCATTCAAAGGACAACGATTGTTTGGCGAAGAGCTGGAAAAAATAATTTCCCAAGCGACTGGGGGGAAGAGTACTTTTCTCCCACAAGCCAAAAGCAGACCAACCTCTTCTTCCAGGCGAGGTAGATTTTTTCGAGGCCACAGCGGTCGTTTTCACAGAAGAAACCAGTCCCCTCCTAGATCTCACTTTCGATCAAAACCCAACGACAGGGGACGTCCAACCTGGAAGTCCACCAAGACTCACAACAAGCCCTCAAATGAGAAATCCACAACAGCCTGACTAATCCTTCCGGAATCAAGGGAACTCATAGGAGGAAAGTTACTGCGATTCCGGGAGGCATGGATTCGACACTCTTCAGACGCTTGGGTCAAAGAAATAGTGTCAGAAGGGTACCACATCGACTTCCTTGTCACTCCTCCCAACAAATTTTTCATGTCCAGAGTGCCCTGCAACAGCACCAAGGCCCAAGCCTTCCTCAAATGCATCACCGATATGGAAATAGCGGGAGTCATAGTGCCTGTGCCCTCTCAAGAACGATTCTCGGGGTTCTACTCCAATCTTTTCATAGTTCCAAAGAAAGACAGAACCTTCAGACCCGTTCTAGACCTCAAAATTCTCAACAAATTCATCAGATCAACTCGATTCAAAATGGAGACGTTACGCTCAGTGATCAGGGGCATGGAAGAGGGTCAACTATTGATGTCCTTAGACATAAAGGACGCATACCTCCATGTACCGATTTGGCCCCCGCACCACCGCTATCTGCGATTTGCCTTTGCCAACAACCATTACCAATTTGTGGCTCTTCCATTCGGACTGTCAACAGCTCCGCGAGTATTCACCAAGTTGATGGCAGTTTCGGCAGCGGCCTTACGTCTACAAGGGATATCAATCACTCCCTACCTGGACGACCTGCTCATAAAAGCCAGAACTACAACAAAGGCAAAACAAGATCTATCTCTGGCAATCTCTATGCTCCAAGACTTCGGTTGGACAGTGAACTGGTCGAAATCGAACCTGCACCCCAGTCACCAGATGACATTTTTGGGACTGGAATTCAACACAATCACTCAACTAGTCTGTCTCCCTCACGACAAACAGACGAGACTCCGAGAACAAACAAAACGCCTCCTTCTACCCCAAAAGATCACGATACAGGCAGCCATGCGGGTTCTAGGTGTGATGGTCTCCGTCATAGAGGCAGTACCATTTGCACAGATTCATCTTCGTCCCTTACAGTCCAACATACTTGCTGTTTGGAAAGGGGGACCACTATCCCGAACATTTTCGCTCTCCCAACAGACCAGGAGGTCTCTTCTATGGTGGTTGAAGCCATCCAACCTCAACACGGGTCTGTCCTGGGCGACACCAGACTGGACAGTCGTTACCACGGACGCAAGCTTGCAGGGATGGGGAGCGACCTGGAACAACCTATCCGCACAAGGGCTGTGGTCCGCAGAAGAGTCGAAACTCCCAATCAACGTACTAGAACTAAGAGCTGTGAGACTGGCACTCGGAGGATGGACCCAGCCTCTTCAAACAAGGCCTGTACGGGTACAGAGCGACAACGCCACAACAGTGGCATACATCAACCGCCAGGGAGGTACCCGCAGCAAAGCGGCACTAGCGGAGGCTCAGCAAATATTACACTGGGCAGAGGTCAACAACGTGAGGTTGTCTGCAATCCATATTCCGGGGGTATCCAACACAAAAGCGGATTACCTCAGCCGAAATCAAATAGAGCCCGGGGAATGGGAACTGCACCCGGAAGTCTTTGCCCAGCTAGTACATCAATGGGGATGTCCACAAATAGACCTCATGGCATCCAGACACAATCACAAGGTACCCCGGTATTTTGCCCGCTGTTGGGATCCGACAGCAGCAGGGACAGATGCGATGACTCAATCCTGGCGCTTCAGCCTAGCGTATGTCTTCCCTCCTCTTCCAATGCTACCCCGGGTACTAAAGAAGATCAGACGGTCACAAATCACCGTAATCGTCGTGGCTCCCTTTTGGCCACGACGGACATGGTTCTCAGACCTGCAGGAGATGTCGGTGGCCCAACCGATGCGACTGACTCCCAGACCAGACCTTCTCCTTCAAGGGCCCATAGCCCACCACAACCCGGGCCTGTTCCTTTTGACGGGGTGGCTATTGAATCCGACATCTGGAGAAAACAAGGCCTGTCGGAGGACGTCATTTCCACCATGCTAAAAGCCCGAAAAACAACTTCATCTAGATCATATCACCGAATTTGGCGTTCCTACCACGACTGGTGCACCGAGGCGGGGTTCCCATTTCTAGAACTCAACATCCCTAGGATACTGTCCTTTCTTCAGAGGGGTCTTCAACTTAACCTTAAGTTCAGCTCTCTCAAGGTACAGATATCCGCCTTGTCTGTACTCCTTCAGTCGAGATTGGCATTAGACGACTCCATTCGGACCTTCATGCAGGGAGTGCAAAGTCTCAAAGCTCCATTCCGATCTCCAGTCCCAGGGTGGGACTTGAACCTTGTTCTCGAAGCGCTACTCGATCCGCCGTTTGAACCCCTGGGATCTGTTCCCGAATCAATTATGACTAAGAAAGTCCTGTTCCTGATGGCGATATCCTCAACCAGACGGGTGTCTGAACTCGGCGCTTTGTCATCTGATGAACCATACCTCATATTCCACAGGGACAAGGCCGTACTCAGAACTCTACCTTCCTTTCTGCCTAAAGTGGTAACTCAATTTCACATCAACCAAGAAATAGTAGTACCAACCCTCTGCCCTAATCCAAAGAACGACAAGGAGAGCAGATTGCATAAATTAGATGTTGTCAGAGCACTTCGGTGGTACGTGGAACGTTCAAGACCGTTTAGGCGTTCTACTTCCTTGTTTATACTGCCAGCGGGCCCTAAAAAAGGTCTTGCAGCATCAAAAGCAACGCTTGCGAGGTGGATCAAAGAAACGATACGACAAGCCTACTTATCCAAGGGGAAGGTTCCGCCCTTGAATGTACGAGCTCACTCTACAAGAGCAGTCGGAGCTTCCTGGGCATGGCGCAACTCTGCGTCGGTTGAGCAGATATGCAAAGCGGCCACCTGGTCCTCCGTTCATACCTTCTCAAAATTCTACAATCTTGACACGTACTCCTCAGCGGAGGCGGCATTTGGCCGCAAAGTGCTGCACTCTGTAGTGCAGTAACATGTGTCCTCACTAATTTCAGTTCAATTCCTCAATCCCACCCGTTTACTGGGGCTGCTTTGTTAAGTCCCCTAAGGTCCCTGTGTCCCCCAGAGACGACAGAGAAAACAGGATTTTTTGATACTTACCGTTAAATCTGTTTCTCTGTAGTCGATAGGGGGACACAGGGCTTCCCGTCCCTTGAGGAATGTTGACCACGTTGGTCTATTGGGAATACTCTTCCTGTTTTTTCCTTCCTGTTCTGCCATTCGGCTATGGTTTTTATAGTTATTATAGCAGTATCTTTGGTACAAACTGATTGGAATTCGTATGTGTGTGGGGTTAAGCTGGCTGTCCAGACACGCCCCCTGAATAATTTTCATAAGTGTCCTGCCTCCTGGAGGATGGAGCTTAAACCCCTAAGGTCCCTGTGTCCCCCTATCGACTACAGAGAAACAGATTTAACGGTAAGTATCAAAAAATCCTGTTATAATACACAAGAGCCATGAATATCTTCTAAATTATATCTTTATAAACAGTGAGTTCTGATGTCATTTCTGTCACATGACTCACTGAAACTTGTGTATTATAATAAAGTACCCCCAGTTGTAAAATATGAAGATATTAGAAGTTATCTTGGAGTTCCATGACCTGTATAAAAACACTTGGCCTTCGGCCTCGTGCTTTTATATGGTCATGGAACTCCTCGGTAACTTATAATATCCTTATATTTTACAAGAGGGGGTACTTTATTCACTATCTATCTTGCACTATTCAGCTAATCTATTTGCAATAAAATGCCTCCGTAGCTTTCCGTAGGAAAGGCTAAAATTAATTAAGCTTTGTCAGAAAGGTCTATATAAATACATCAGTAAACCCTCAAAGTAATGCGGCTCTGATTCCTTTGTCAAAAGGAACACTGCATTTCTTTCCTTCTATTATGTACACATGGGTCTCTGTATCAGACTTCCTGTTTTCAGCATAAAGCTCCAGGGTTTGGGCTTGAGCATGCTCAGTTTGCTCCTCTCTCCCCCTCCCTTTTCCTCATCCCTCCTCCCCTCCCTGCTGTAATCTGAGCCCAGAGCTATAAGTGAGCAGGGTGAGACTCAGGCAGGAAGTGATGTCACACGAAGCTAATATGGCAGAATAAATATACCGTATATACCCGCGTATAAGCCGAGTTTTTCAGCATCCAAAATGTGCTGAAAAAGTCTACCTCGGCTTATACGCAGGTCAGCGGTACCCGACCCGAGTAGCTGAGATTGCAGTCACTTTTAATCATTCCTATACCAACAGTTCACTTGGGGAGAGACTGCAATATCCCACAATGCCCTCTGTTGGTTATATGAAAGAATAACAGTGTGCCCTCTGTTGGTTATATGAAAGATTAACAGTGACTGCAATATCACACAGCGCCATCTGTTGGTTATACAAAAGATTAAAAGTGATGGCAATATCAAACAGCACCCTCTGCACATGGTAGTGGGACAATGCACACAGTAATCCGTTTGGCAATTCTCTGTCACCATCAGCTTTGCAAAGAAGTCCGGTTGATCGCTGGGGGGGTCGCTTTGGCAGAATGTGCGCTGCTGGGAGACAGGGCTGTAGTTGTGTCTAGGCTTATACGCGAGTCAATAAGTTTTCCCAGTTTTTGTAGGTAAAATTAGGTACCTCGGCTTATACACGGGTCGACTTATACACGAGTATATACGGTAGCATTTTAGCTTGCTCTATTTTGGATAATCTATTGGCAATAAACTGCCTCTGTAGATTTCCTTCTCCTTTAATGCATTTGTAGAAAAAAGTCGCCATAACAAAAACGGGCATTGACTTTAATGCTTTTGGAGCAACAAAAATTCTTGCGCGTGTAAAAACCCCCATTGACTTCAATTTGTTTTGCGAAATATCGACTTTTCGTGCGTTTTTCGCGAAGCGAAATGGGACAGATTTGCTCATCACTAATTAGAAACAATCACTTCAGCCTGTAGTCCATTTTCCTTGGATGTGGAAAAGGTTTAGCTTGATGGCATTTGTATTTCACATCTTGAATAAGAATTCTTACTGGAAATCTCATTTATATCCAGCATACGGGGTAAAGCACAGGTCAGTGACTGACCATAGTAATTTAGTCATCTCTTCCAGCTCAACTGTTAGGGGGTTATCAAAATCCGCATTTCTCTCATTACTTTCTGAAATATACTCCGACTAAATCCGCACAGGTTATTTCCCCAATATATTTTCCTGAAAATTTCATGTGTGGGGGAAAAAAATTGTGAAAAATTCAAATTGTACGAATTTTTCGGGTTTTTCCATCCAGAAACAGTTTTTTTTGCCCGAAAACCATGAAATATTCGGATTATTACATGAAAAGCGCAGATCTGGATATCTTCAGGACTTCTCCCAGTGACTTATATACAACCTCTGCAGGTCTGAGATTTCGGACTCTTTCCATCCTCGGGCTATAATAAATCCCGAAATGGTTTTTTTCACCAAAAATGTGGTTTTATTTGGCATTGGGACTTTAATAACCCCTTAAATGTTTATTCTTTTTAAACAGACTTGAAAATGATTTGTGCCACAATGCACTAGCCAGTTACAAAACTGTGAGCGTGCCACCAATTGTGAAACTGAATCTAACCAGCCCTAAAAGAGGACAAAAAAGAGAGGAAGGATGGAAAGAAGTTATTAGAAGGTTGGTAATGGAATACAAATGTTATGTGTTATTCGGACTATGCAAGCTTTTGCCTTTTCTATTATACTACTCTAATCTTGATTTCCTATAGAATAAAATCCTTAAATTAGGGATGCACCGAATCCAGGATTCGGTTCGGGATTCGGCCAGGATTTGGCCTTTTTCAGCAGGATTCGGCCGAATCCTTCTGTCCGGCCGAATCCTAATTTGCATATGCAAATTAAGGGCGGGGAGGGAAATTGCGTGACTTTTTGTCAGAAAACAAGGAAGTAAAACATGGTTTCCCCTTCCCACCCCTAATTGCATATGCAAATTAGGGTTCGGTATTCGGCCGAATCCTTTGTGAAGGATTCTGGGGTTCGGCCGAATCCAAAAAAGTGGATTCTGTGCATCCCTACCTTAAATTAATACAAGAGCAAATCAACATTACTATCTTAGTTCTGTTTTCCTTCATTAATAATTGCTATAGTTATGGGGGTCACAGCACTGATTTTCACGACTGTTACACGATGCACTTGCCTGGAAGGGAATTTTCCTGCAGGATGTTGAATACATTGTACAATACAGAAATTAAATCGCACTAGATGCATTTTGTAATTTTTACTGGAAAGCCATGCAGATAAATCCAGATATGGGGGAAAATTCACAAAGCGCCTAACACTAGCGTCAATTCGCTAGCGTTGGGCATTTTCGTTACTTCGCAAATTCACTAACGAACGCTGGCGTAAATTCGCTAGTGTTACTTCGCACCCTTACGCGCGCAGTGTACTGAACGCTACCTTTTACGCTAGACTTCCTTCGCCACCTCCGACCAGGTGAAGCGCAATAGAGTAGATAGGGATTGTTTCAAAAAAAGTTCAAATTTTTTCTAAGTCCCAAAAAACGCTGGCGTTTTTTCTATATTATGGGTGATAGGCTGAGAAAGATCGAAACAATTTTGGGGGCTCCCCTCCTTCCCCCTACATTTCCTAACTCATGGCAACTTAACTATACAGTGGGCACATGTGTAGGGCAAAATAAAAAAAATATTTGATGTTTTGAAGGTTTCCCAGGCATTTGTAGTGATTCTACGTATTCCTCCATTGAAATTTGAATTTGGCGCCGTATGCAAATTAACCATCGCTAGCGTAACTTCGCTTCGCGAATCAACGCTAGCGCAATTTCACAACCTTATGCTACCCCTGTGCGCAACTTCGGATTTTAGTGAATTTGCGGAGCGCTGGTGCAACTACGCCTGGTGAAGTGCGGCGAAGTTACGCCTGGCGCAACTACGAATCTTAGTGAATTTGCCACCAGGAGTACAAATTCACATCAATCCCAGAGATCCCCCCAATAGATTGAAACAGTCACAGTTCGAATTAATCTTGGTAACTCTCCTCCCCAGTGGTAGTATTGTCTGTATTGGCGATCCTTTCCCCAGCAGAGGTATACTCACGGGGGTGTCTGTCACCTCCCCCTGCCCTTGTGCTTACCCATTCTCTGGTGATCTCTTGCTTCTTTGGCAAATCTCCTGCTCTAAGTTCACCCACTCATGTCCCTGTGCTGGCGGCTGATCACAGCAAGATTACGAACCCCATTAGCTTCCTCCTTAGAGCCTTAAGCTGCCTGACTAAACAATCTGGCCCTGCTTTTATCTCCTAGAGCTACTATAACAATGTTAACTATACTGAACTGTAACTAAGAGGCCTGGACGCAATCCTGCACGGAGGAAGAAAAACCCTGAGCACGTGTGTTCTCCTTTTATACTTTTAAACACTGCCACCTACTGGGCAAGCCTTGACCTAGCTCCATTACAATTGACCCAGGAAAAGGGACAAAGCTGCCTGGGTGAATCCAAGGACCACTTAGGTGTCCCAAATACAGGAGAAGCTGCCTGAGTAAAACATACCTAAACCTCAGGGTCTCTACACTAGAGTAGTCTTTCTTAAAGGGCATGTAAAGGCAAAAAAATAAAATCCCATTTTAACTTTCTTTATTGAAAAAGAAACCTATCTCCAATATACTTTAATTAAAAAAATGTGTACCGTTTTTATAAGAAACCTGACTGTATGCAGTGAAATTCTCCCTTCATTTAATGATGTGGATAGGAATTGTCAGGGAAACAATCATACTTATGAACAGCAGGGGGACCCCCGCCTTACTTCCCAGCCATGCAGAACTCAGGCAGCTTTGTTTATGATGATCCCTAAGCAGCCCAGACCACACTGAGCATGTGCACAGTCTTAGTCTTGCAAAGATGTTTAACAAAGTTACAAGATGGTGACCCCCTGTATAAATTATTTGTTTGATTAGGCTTGTGGTGCAGTAAGTTCATGTTTATATTTAGTATACAAAATACAGCATTTCTAGCCTTATTCTATTTTAGACTTTACATGCCCTTTAAAGGACCAGTGACAGCAATTTTTTTAATTAAAAAATGCATTGGTGTAGAACAAAAAAAAAAACAGACATATTAAACTTTTAAATCGCAACATCTTTATTTGCGCTCCTCTTCAAAAAAGGCAATCCATCGTGCGGCGCTCGATTTCTCCTCCCTGCTTTCCTTATAGGAGATAGCCAGGGAGGAGAAATCGAGCACCGCATGATGGATCGTTACCTTTTCTGAAGAGGAGCGCAAGGGTAGTTTCGGTAAGTTATTTCTTAATAAACACTTAGCGATTTAAAAGCTTAATATGTCTCTTTGTGTGTTTTTTTTTTTGGTTCTACACTGATTTTTTTTATAAAAAAATTGTTACTGATCCTTTAAGCAAACCTATAACTTTCACCAGCAGTGCATTTTATTTTAATTACTTTTTGGTGTTACTTTTTTGTATACATTTTGTTTTATAAACCAAGAAAAAAGCAGACACAACCAGAAGTTTTCACAAAAATGCTGATTTTTTTTTTTTTTTAAAAAAAAATGTTTTTGCCCCACCACAGGTCAAAGAAGCTTTCTGTACCTGCGTCTGTAGTTTCCAGGATAATGGGGAGAGGAGGATGTAACATTACTGCTATTCAGGATGTGACTGGTGCCCACATTGATGTCGACAAACAAAAGGACAAAAATGGAGAGAGAATGATTACAATCCGGTATGTTCTAATAGTATCTGGAAGCTGCAAGTCCCACATTTCTCCTTGAGAGGACAGTTGTAATCCATTCACCGTACATTGATTATTGTGTGTTGTTTTTTATTTTTATTAAATTTACACATATGTGACCCAGAAAAAGTACTGAGTAACATGATAGTATAACCCTTCCATAGGAGCAGTACTGTGCTGTTGCAGGCTGAGCAATAACTATATCAAATGACATGGGGAGTCATTAGCCAATGGACTAGCCTGCTTTGGCTGTATGTTTTGAAAAGTATCCGTAAAGCAATATTTTTCTTTTTAATGGGGTACTTGTTAGCAAGTGTAAATACTCCACGTTTCACCTGACCAAATGTGACATGTAAAGCAAACAGATCATTAACGTTCTCTTTGTTTTTCAGGGGAGGTACAGAGTCGACCAGGTATGCAGTGCAGCTTATAAACGCTCTCATTCAGGATCCCGCAAAAGAACTTGAAGACTTGATTCCAAGAAACCACATCCGCAATCCTATCAACTCGAAACTAAATTCCATGTCTCAGTCGGGAGCAAGCAACTTATCCTCAAACAAAGCTGCGTTTTCTCTGAGTACTGCCACGGTATCCACGTCCCAGCCTATGGGTTTACCAGTGTTTCCGACCCCCAATAGACCAAACAAAAACATGCAAACAAATGTACGTTCACCTTTCAAAGTAAGTCTCCCGGTATCTTATTCTCATCCTCATTTTGCCCTTTTGGCTGCTCAAACAATGCAGCAAATCCGACATCCACGTTTACCCATGGCCCAGTTTGGAGGAACCTTTAACCACGCCCCGAGCACATGGGGTCCTTTCCCTGTGAGACCAGTCAGTCCTGGTAGTGCAAACAGTTCTCCAAAGCACAATGGTAATGGGCGTTCAGCTCATCAAATGGGAAGCTCCATGTTCACAGACAGCACAGCAACATCAATGAGTAGCCCAGTTGCAATGTCTCCCTTAGCTCAACATTTGTGCATGGCCGATAGTGCTTCTCCCTCTTCCAGAAAACAACTGACCTTCTGCCCTAAAACCAACAACGTGTCCTCTGTGACTTCCCTGGCATCCAGCATCACCCCTCTTCCTCCGGATTCATCAAATAGTGGGACAATCTCCAGTGCACTTTCACCTCCCAGTGTTGCACAAACAGAGCACTTTATTTTATCTAAAAGTGAAGCTTTTTCATCACCCAAAGAAAAACCTTCCAAGATAGATCAGCCAGCGGATGTGTTCTCTTTATCTCCTGCCAGGTTCAACAACTCTTTGTGTAATAATAATCGAGTAGGCCAGTCCCACCAAAATAGTAGAAAAGATGAAATGCAGCTTTCTGGCATTTCAGATATGAGCCAGCCAAAGACTGTGTCCCTTATGCCTAATGTAGATTCCTCCTCAGTATCTCCATCCTCCATAAGAGCTGCAGTACAAGGAGGTGGGGAGTCTCCGGATAACGGCAGCATTTTACAGCTAACCGCTGCTTCGGTCGCAGCCCCAAATGGCTCTCAGAGAATGCAGTCTACAGGTACTTTCTACTCAGTAGGTCCTTCTATGACGATGCAACAGGACAACCAGGCTATTTATGGGACAGATCAACTTTCAAATACCCCTCAGGAAGCACAAAAACAACTAAGCCAACAGCCTGCGGTGCCAATGACCCCTGTTATGAACAGTTCACAAATGCATCTTAATGTGGCCAATAAACATTTGCCTCCTTCGTTTGGACCAGCATTTCTCAATCACTTTTCTAGTCTTTTTGATAGCCGGGTATCATCAATGAACCAAAACTGGGGGGGATGCCCAGTGGCTCCACAAATGGGCGATCCAGCTTTTCACACCCAGTCTCCTTTTATTGGACATATGGACGGTATGCATTCTTCAGAAGGTTCCAAAGCTCCAGGGTTTAGGTCATCTCAGAGAGCGCCATCTGGTTCAATTGGTGAGTTATTGTAAATACTTTAACGGGAAACTATTGCGTAAATTAAAATTTAATAGAAGCTTCAGCACACTGAAATAAGAAACTTTCTAAATACAATTAATTAAATATTCTGTACTGTTTCTGAAATAATCAAGTTTATCTTCCCTATTCCTCTCTCAGCATCTGTTTCTCGTCATTCTGTCTTCATGCAGCAGTTGGGTGTCAGATATTCATTGACAGTTAGATCCTATATATCTTATAGGGGGGCTCCTTTTGCCTAGAAGATGTATTAGAGCTCACTCTATTAAAATCACCTACATCATGTCTCTCTACATGCAGAATTTTAGCAAAAGGCAGTTATTTTGTCAGATTTTGTTTGTACTGGAATCAGTTACAAACTGTTTCTTTGACCATCAAGAAACAGGAAGTGCTGTCATTGTAAACCGGAAGTGACGTAATTAGAAGTAGGCGTGATCAGAAAAAAGGAGTAAAACTCGCTATTGAGAAGACCCATGGCCCGAACCGCTAACCCCCGTCTATACCCGCTCTGCCTCTACCTGCTGGTAACCCGTGGGTACCCGACCCACTGCAGGCCTCTACTACAAGGGTCATAACCAGCAGTGCAGGCACAGACAAAAACTAATTATTAAAAATAATTAATGAATATACAATGGATACGTTTTCCTAGGGAGGAGTGGGAGTATAGTGCCGAGTGTGGCCTGTGTTTCAATGTACAAATTTATTTTCTGTTTATAAACAAGTTATATAATTTTGGATATTTAAAGGAGAAGGAAAGCTACCACGGCAGTTTGTTGCCAATAGATTAGCCACAACAGTGCAAGCCAGAAGACCATTTTAATTCTTTAGAATGCTTTTCCATACCGGAGTAATCAGCTCTAGCCACATTCTCTGTTTGTTTACTAGCTTGCTGTGACATCCGTTCCTGCCTGAGTCTCTCCTTGCTCGCTCATAGCTCTGGGCTCAGATTACAGCGGGGGGGGAGAGAGGAGCAAACTGAGCATGCTCAAGCCCAAGCCCTGGAAGTTTGAGCTGAAAACAGGAAGTCTGATACAGAAGCCCATATGTACACAATAGAAGGAAATACACGTGGTGTTTCTTTTGACAGAGGACTCGGAGCAGCATTACTTTGAGGGTTTACTGGTGTATTTATATAGACCTTTCTGATTAAGCTTACTTAACTTCCTTCTCCTTCAAAAAGATAAACCACATATATTCCATTTTTATTTTTAGCTATAGCCTCTTTAGAGACATCGGACCCTTCCTCTTCTGCACCCCTGATGGCGTTTTCATCAAGTGTCCATGCAAATCAAGCCTTTCTGCAAGGTCCTACAGGGACACCCAACTTTAGCAGGCAACATTTTTCCCCGCATCCTTGGACGAATGCTTCCAATACATGTATGTACCTTACAGGTATGGGAATTTGTTATCCAAAATGTATGGAAATCTGTTATACTAAATGCTTAGGACCTGGGGTTTTCCAGTAATTTAGATCACAGGATCTTAATTCTATTGAAAAGTATTTAAACATGAAATCAACCCAATAAGATTGTTGTACGCCATTTTGAATCCATGCAGCTCAGTTTCCTTTCAGGTACTGTTTTGTTGAAACCGAGTCATAAGCTTAAAATAGAATCCGGGATGGGCTTCTTGTAATTCACAGCTTTCTGGATAACTGGTTTCCAGATATGAGATCCTATACCTTTTTATTTGTTTTTTTTATTATGTGGTCATAGAATATGTTGCTACGTAACACACCTCAAAGGGCTGTCTATGAATTTGACTCAACACGGTTGCTACAGAAACTTTGGTGTACTATGGATGAAATGTCCCTTACCAGTGATGAGCGAAATTTTTTGCAGAGTTTCGACATAAAAACGACGGCCATTGATTTGACGTGTGAAAAAAAATACTTCATTGCATTTCCCGAGTTTCGCAAGTTCTTAGCTAAGCGAAATGGGTCAGATTTGTCCACCCCTAGCCCTAACCAATTATTATTCTTGTTTTGGAACTTTGCCAATGGGAAAAGAAAGAACACTCCCATGGGTTTTATTGCTTCTCTTGCTATCTAATAATATCCCTATGGCCGTGTGCATTTAGGCTATGGCATAACCAAATCTGAACTGTCATTTTTGTGACACTTGCTATGGGCAAGAAATTGACTGCGATTTCATAATCGCAGTCAGAGGAACCTCAGACCTGTAATTACATGGTTATACATTTACTTTTGAGGCCTCTGCTAGTGTAGACAAACAGTGTACATTAATATTTACTGTTATGATATTCCAGAATAGCAGTTGTAGGTTTGTTTTCCTGAATATTGATATATGATCAGGTGCCGAGAGTTGCAAGGGAATAAATGCAGCAGTTCTGGGACGATTTATGACCACGTCCTGGGAGTTGCAAGGGAATACATGCAGCTCTTCTGGAACAATTTATGATCAGGTGCAGGGAGTTGCAAGGTAAAAATTCAGCTCTTCTGGAACAATTTATGATCGGGTGCAGGAAGTTGCTAGGGAATAAATGCAGCTGTTCTGGGACAAATTATGACCAGGTGCTGGGAGTTGCAAGGGAATAATGCAGCTCTTCTGGAACAATTTATGATCAGTTGCAGGGAGTTGCAAGGGGAAATGCAGCTGTTGTGGGACAGTTTATGGTCAGGTGCAGGAAGTTGCAAGGGAATAAATGCAGCTTTTCTGGAACAATTTATGATCAGGTGCAGGGAGTTGCAAGGGGAAATGCAGCTGTTGTGGGACAGTTTATGGTCAGGTGCAGGAAGTTGCAAGGGAATAAATGCAGCTCTTCTGGAACAATTTATGAGCAGGTGCAGGGAGTTGCAAGGGGAAATGCAGCTGTTGTGGAACAGTTTATGGTCAGGTGCAGAGAGTTGCAAGGGGATAAATGCAGTTATTCTGGAACAATTTAGGTGCAGGGAGTTGCAAGGGAATACATGCAACTGATGTTCTAGAAATGTATAACATATAATAACAGATACAGGGAGTTGCAAAGGGGGAGGGGTGAGTAAAGTCTTCAAGCTAATACAGATGATTTTGATCTAAAAGGTATTGAAATTAAAACAATTTCTTCTATTTTACATGGTTTTATGCATTGTGAATGTTTATGCTTTATGTCCCCTTTAAGGAAATTGTTCAGTATAAAATAAAAACTGGGTAAATAGGCTGTGCAAAATAAAAAATGTTTCTAATATAGTTATTTAGCCAAAAATGTAATGTATAAAGGCTGGAGTGACTGGATGTGTAACATAATAGCCAGAACACTACTTCCTGCTTTTCAGCTCTCTTTGTTGCCACTGATTGGTTACCAGGCAGTAACCAATCAGTGACTTGAGGGGGGCACATGGGCCATAACTGTTTGCTTTTGAATCTGAGCTGAATGCTGGGGATCAATTACAAACTCACTGAACAATTATGTCCCATATGGGCCCCCCCTTATAGTCACTGACGAGTTAGAGAGCTGAAAAGCAGGAAGTTGTGTTCTGTTATGTTACACATCCAGTCACTCCAGCCTTTATACATTACATTTTTGGCTAAATAATTATATTAGAAACATTTTTAATTTTGCACAGCCTGTCTATTTACCCAGTTTTTTATTTTTATACTGAACTGTTCCTTTAAATTTTCACCATCGCTACCTTAAAGTGGAGAAGATGTTTGACACACAGGAATGTCCCTTTTAAAATATCACAGGTTTGCACAATACAAAAAAGCTGAAATAATATCCCTTATGAAACATGGGTGCAGTACACGAAGGTCGAATTTATTTGGGGCCATAAGCATAGCATTCCTGGGCAATATAGTGAGTTGCTGGACACTGTATTTTAGATAAAAAAGGACACGACTGTGCACTCGTTGGGAATAAGAGGCATATTTTTTACACTGGCAGCATTTTGGGAAATACTTGGTACTTTACTAATCTTCACATTTTTCAGGTGAGTGTCCAGTTTCGTCTGGAGCACCGTCTCCATTGTCCTCTGTATCAACATCTTCGTCCCTGGGTCAGCAGATACCACCCAACTTGACTTATGACCGCAAAATACCTCCTCCAATTGGAACAGAAAGGCTTGCACGGATACGACAGGGAAGTTCAGTGGCTCCTGCTGCTTTGGGAACTGGGTTTTCAGCTCCAGTTGGGAATGCCGGCATTTGGTCATTTGGAGTAAACAATGAATCTGGTAGGTAAATGCCAGGTTAAAGGAGAACTAAAGCCTAACTAAATGGTGTACATTATGTTTTGGGCTTCTGTACCAGCCCAAGTAAACCACAGCCCTTTAGATCTGTGTCTCCAAAGATGCCACAGTAGCTCCCCATCTTCTTTTCTGCTGATTCACTGCACATGCTCTGTGCTGCTGTCACTTACTGAGCTTAGGGACCCACTCACAATATACAGTACACACAGAATAGAAATGTCACAATATAAGGCTAATTAGTAATTAATACAGGTAATTACTACATGGCAGCACAGAAACCAGTGCGATTAGCATCAGAATTTAATAATTAGCCCTGTAGCATCAGCTTATATTACAGGGGAACCTCATTTTCTGCTGGATAATTAGTGACAAGCCCTAAACTTAGCTTCTCAACAGCTGCTCAGAGCCCACTGAGCATGTGAGTGTCACAGACACTTTCCAAGATGGTGACCCCCTGTGACAAGTTTGAAGTCCTGGATCATTGCTGCTATTGACAAACTGAAACTTTAGGCTGGTGCTATGGGTTCAGTATATAAAATGAAATTTTTAGCCATATTCATTTTTATGGTTAAGTTCTCCTTTAAAGAGACAGAATGGAATTGCCCACCTGTTGCCATGTTGGTTTCGTTTTTTTTTAATATACCCAAGCTTAAATGCAAGTTCATAGATCTCTCACATTTCTGTGGGACACTGACCATAAACCTCTGGTTTTAGCAGTCAGCTCTCCATGTAGAATACGTCTGCTCCTACTGTACCTGACTGTCTAAATTTGTATGGTTCCCCTTTTCTTTCTATCCAGCTGCCTCCTCCATATTTATTGTATATCCAATGAATGAATGCATGTTTTTATTCTTTCAGAGGATTTCTCTGGTTGGTCCCACCCAGTCATAGGCAGCCATCCTATACACAAGGCTCATCCAGACAGCGTGGCCTTTTCACAGCATCAGCAGATGGAGCGAGACGAATCGGGAATGCTGAATCCTTCCAATTTATTTCACCAAACCGTGTCAAATAATTTTGTGGATATTTCAAAAGTAAGTTTGCATGAGACTATTCACTTCTGGCTGCCTCCATCTCTTAACATTTTTTCTCAGCCATGTCCTGTTGCTTTTCCTTGCTGTCAGATACACTGCCTTGCAAAAGTATTCACCACCTTGGCCTTTTACCTATTTTGTTACATTCCAACCTGTAATTTAAATGTTTCTTAATCTTATTTTATGTGATTGATCTGCACAAAATAGTCTAAATTGGTGAAAAAAAATATATAAAATATGTATAAAAAAGAATTTAAAAACAAAACTGCAAATTGCCATGTGCATATGTATTTACCCCCTTTGCCATGAAGCCCCTAAAAAATCCTGGTGCAACCAATTACCTGCAAAAGTCACATAATTAGTGAAATGAAGTCCACCTGTGTGCAATCGAAGTGTCACATGATCTGTCAGTATAAACACACATTTTCTGACATGGTACCACAACAAACCTACCAAGAGAGGGCCGTCCACCAAAACTCACAGACGGGGCATGGAGGGCAATAATCACAGAGGCTGCACAGAGACCAAAGGTTACCCTGAAGGAGTTGCAGAGTTCCACAGCACAGACTGGAGTATCTGTCCATAGCACCACAATAAGCCGTAGGCTCCTTAGAGCTTGTGTCACATTCGGCACCCTAACTCCAGAACCAATGCTAAGCTCCCTGGTCCCGGCTCTTGCTTCTGCCTTTAACAGCTGCCTTTCACCTCGGGAGGAGCCCTCAGCTATTTGGATGCCGCCAGGTCTTACTAAGAGAGGAGCAAAGCTACAGGTTTTGAACGAGCAAAGGGGTACGATTGTCTCACCAAGGATACTGGATGGAAGAACACAACTAGGAAGACAGACCAGACAATATAGCATGAAACAGGCAGGCTGGGCCAGCACAAGCAGAGTAGAATAGTCCGCCAGGCCGGAATTGGGATTGGAGAGTGTAGAATAGTCAGACAAGCCGGAATCAGGATTGGAGAGTGTAGAATAGTCAGACAGGCCAGAATCAGGATTGGAGAGTGTAGAATAGTCAGACAGGCCGGAATCAGGATTGGAGAGTGTAGAATAGTCAGACAGGCCGGAATCAGGATTGGAGAGCGTAGAATAGTCAGACAGGCCGGAATCAGGATTGGAGAGCGTAGAATAGTCAGACAGGCCGGAATCAGGATTAGAGAGTGTAGAATAGTCAGACAGGCCGGAATCAGGATTAGAGAGAGTAGAATAGTCAGACAGGCATGGGTCAGTTTGGAGAGGTCAGAATAAACAGGCAAGGTAAGGGTCAATAACCAGAAGAACAATAGAATATACTTAGAAATAGCACCAGGAACAATGGGCAATATGTTTAATTACAAAGCCCCTTTATATAGAATTTTGTGCCGTTGCATGATGATGTCATCACATCGGTGCATAAACCCGAAATCGTGCAGTCAAACGCACCATAGGAACACCGGCTCTGAAGGGGATTATAAACATGCGGCTGGTTGTCCCCACTGAAGGCACAGCGTTCGCCCCGCATGCCAGCGAGTGGACCACTAGACCACCAGGGTAACTATTTGTCATTACAGCTAAGCTTTATAGAAGAGTGGCCAGAAAAAAACCATTACTTAAAAATAAGAAGGCACGTTTTGAGTTTGCCAAAAGGCACGTGGATGACTCCCCAAATGTATGGAGGAAGGTGCTCTAGTCAGATGAGACTAAAATTGGACTTTTCGGCCACCAAGGAAAATGCAATGTCTGGCGCAAAGCCAACACATCCCATCACCCCAAGAACACCATGGCCACAGTGAGACATGGTAGTGGCAGCATCAGGCTCTGGGATGTTTTTCAGCAGCTGGCACTGGGAAACTGGTCCAAGTTGAGGGAAAGATGGTGTTAAATACAGGGATATTCTTGAGCAAAACCTGTGTCAGTCTGTCTGTGATTTGAGACTGGGACAGAAGGAGCTGGAGCAGTTTTGCCTTGAGGAATGGCAGAAATCCCAGTGGCAAGATGTGGCAAGCTCAGACACTTATCCTAAGCCACTTGCAGCTGTAATTGCCACAAGAGGTGGGGGTGAACAGTTATGCACAGTGAAGATTTCTGTTATTTTGTCCTAATTGTTGTTTGCTGCACAATATAAAAAAAACAAAAAACATCTTCAAAGTTGTAGGAATGTTCTGTAAATGAAATGGTACAAACTCTCAAACAATCCATTTTTATTCCTGATTGTGAGGCAACAAAACATGAAAAATGCCAAGGGGGGTAAATACTTTTGCAAGGCACTGTATTACCTCTTGTGTCTTCTCTTTTATTTTCTTTCATTGATATGCCACTGTCTGGCAGTAGCCTTCGTTTCTCTATGGCTTGCTCCATATTTACTCTGTTGCGCTGTACATTATGTATGAACGCCTCCTCTTCTGTTTCTGCAGCCAGATTTTGAAATGAAATCTGTTGGAAAATAACTCCATTCAATTTGGCCTGTTCTCAACCTGGACAATAAAGTGCAGATAAAAACCAATCTCACTCAGGACTGTACAGATTGCTTATTACTCCTGGATATTAAATAGAAAAACACTTTTGATTTCAATAGGGTCTCCCCATGTCTTTGTATGGGGGCACAGTGATCCCTTCACATACACAAATGTCGGACGCTCCTGATTGTCCCGTATTTAATGGAGTTCACCCACAAGATGCTGCTGCTGCTGCTACTTGGAGTCCAATGATTAAGGTGGTGCCGAGTTCAGCCGAATGTACGGATGCCCAGAAGGTACAATTTACTTAATCTGTGTTTTGTTTCGAATTCAAATCATTATTTGTTTCATTATTTAAAGGGGACATGCATCCACACAACTACCCTGCACTTTGTACAGTTTTAAAATGCCACAGGGTTTGGAATCTGTGCTGAGGGGCATATTAGTGATAATTGGGGCTAGTAACCTGCCCTCACCCCAACCTGAGATTGAGCCGTGCCTCTGCAATGATTTCTCGAGGAAATGCCCCTATTTTTTTATATACAGATTCAGGCATTGGAGTTCCACGCAGCCATCTTCCGAGTGAGAGACTGGTAAAGCGGCGCATGCGCAGTTGGAGCAATTTGCTGGTATGCGACAACTGCACATGTGCCGAAATGGACAGAAATCGCAGAAGTGCCGGAAGAAGACGAAGACCCGAAGATGGCTGTGTGGAACGCCGATGCCTGAATCTGCGCAGGCGGATAAGTATAAAGTTGGGGGTATGACCCCGGGGGGCAACTATGCTGGGGAGGGAGGCGGGTCTACGTGTTTGGGGGGTAGGGGTTTTTTTGACGGCATAAAACTGCAAAAAATAGTAGGAATGCACCGAATCCACTATTTTGGACTCGGCCAAACCCCAAGAATCCGTTTAGAAAGATTCAACCGAATACCAAACCGAATCTGAATTTGCATATGCAATTAGGGGTGGGAAAAATTTTTTACTTCCTTGTTTTATGACAAAAAGTCACACAGGATTCAGTTCAGCCGGGCAAAAGGATTCCGCCAAATCCGGATCCTGCTGAAAAAGGCCGAACCGAATCCTGGATTTGGTGCATCCCTAAAAAATAGAAAAGAAAATTGCAGTAGTGCTTAGTCAGTGGTTTCATTTTAGCTTTGCCTCTTGAATCTTTGGGGGGGGGGGGGTTTTCTCTTTCACAAACTCCTTATTTTTGTTTTTGCAGTGGTTTCAGATTTTATTCACCCTGTTCAGTTGTTGCTGACAATTTCCCCAGAGACAGGGACACTTTTGACAGTAACAGTTGGTGAGGGGTGGGACAGAGGCTGATGCAGGGGAAATAGGTTTTGTTCTCCTTTAATTTCCCTAGCAACTAGACCGCAGTTGGAAGATGAATTGTCTTGAATAAAAACCTATATAACAAAAACTGTAAAAATAAGACTGCAAAGCAGAATGGTGAGGGGGATAGCGATTCAGCAGCCATGAAAATAAAGCTTGAAAACTTGCTTAGAATTGGTCCATGTATAACCTACTAAATAGGGATGCACTGAATCCAGGATTTGGTTTGGGACTCTGCCAGGATTCAGCCTTTTTCAGCAGGATTCAGCCGAATCCTTCTGCCAGGCCGAACTGAATCCTAATTTGCATATGCAAATTAGGAGTGGAGAAGGGAAATAGTGTGACTTTTTGTCACAAAACAAGGAAGTAAAAAATGTTTTCCCCTTCCCACCCCTAATTTGTATAAGCAAATTAGGATTTGATTCGGTATTCGGGCAAATCTTTTGCGAAGGATTCCGGAGTTCGGCTGAATCCAAAATAGTGGATTCAATGCATCCCTAATACGAAGTGGCAGATTTATTAAGGGATGTATGGTAAATTCGAATTTTCAAATTGTATTTTTGGTCAAAACTCACAAATTGGAATTGGGAATAATCCAAACTCGATTTGAATTCGAAATTTGAGATTTATGAAGCCTTGACATCTGCCAGAAGCCGATACAGCAAGACTGATTAATAATCAAAATATACAGACTGCACTGGGTCCTGTGTTGTCATGTAATCTAATGTGGATTTATAGTTTTGTATTGTTTAATACAAACTTTCTCCAACTCTGCAGAACCAGTGGCTACAGCAAAATAAACCTCCAAATAGAATCCCAGTTTATTTGTTATAAGCTGCTTGAGTTCTGCATGGCTGGGAAGTAAGGCGGGGGCTCCCCCTGCTGTTCATAAGTATGATTGTTTCCCTGCTCAGCAGTTAGGGACCGTCTGACAATTCCTATCCACCGCAGTAAATGAAGGGAGAATTTCACTGCATACAGTCAGGTTTCTTATAAAAACGGTGCACATTTTTTAATGTATATTGTAGATATGTTTCTTTTTCATTAAAGAAAGTACAAATGGGGTTTTATTTTTTTGCCTTTACATGCCCTTGAAAGATGATCTCCTCGTCATTCAATATTGTCTGACAGTTTCTTCTTCTTTACAGATGTGGCCAGGAACCTGGACACCCCATATTGGAAATGTGCATTTAAAGTACGTTAACTGAATAAGAGGAAACCGTTCAACACAAAACTGAAATACTTGAGCGCACCGGGGAGTTTGGTTTATTTCGTTTTTATGGTTTAGTTTTCCTAATGACACAGTTCTAAGGTGGGCCGGAAACAGAGTCCCGTTGCTTCAGAACAAACTTTCCGTATTTAATAGCGAAATTGGGTTGAGTCTGGTCATGTGAAGTAAAAATCCATGACGCAATGCAGTGGTTATTGGCCAAGCATTATTAAAACATGGCGGCATTCAGACAAGAAACATTTACCAAAAGGGGATTTCCATTCATAAAGTGAAAACATAACATTTTGCATAAAGTTTAAGAAAATAATAATAAAAGAGTTATCGGTCTGATCTTTTCTATTCTCTGCAGCAGAAACAAATCAGTAAGAGTCGGCTCTCCTCCTGCCAAGACTCCAGGTATTGCGGGGACTCCAGTCTTACCAGGAGGGAGTTGACTCTGCACTGCTGCTCCTGACTGTTGAAACATCAGAGGATTGAAAGGAACGGGGGGGGGGTTCTGATTTCAGTTGCATTTACAAATAAATCTATAAAAATCAAAAATGTTTTCAATGCTTTATTTCATTATGTAAAATGTAATGGTTCTCATTGTTTGGCCGGAGTTCCCTTTCAAGACGGTAAATGTTTTGCGGGTTTTCAAACCCACAACAAAATCTGAGTGCAGCTTCCTGTTGTTTAGTTGTTCTGACTTATGTAGCCTTTATTAATGTGAACTATATTCCCAAATATACAATAAAAAAGTGCTTACACCAAACTCCAGCTTTAGCCGTCATTTTCTGTAGTATCTTTTTTAGGGTGAGGAGCCTCCTATTCAAGTGTATGTTATTAGGGGCATATAAATAATAAAACTTGTCAGCCATTGCAGTCCTTTCCCAGGTCATTTGCCTTTCTTTCGTTTATACAAATCGACATCCACAATCCTCGCTGTCGCCATCTGAAGTGAATGTTGTCTGTCCAGCCAGGCCCAGAACAATGTGCAGGTTACAAGATAACCCATCTCACTGATTCCTGAAACTGTCACCATGTTTCTGTGCTGCTCTGCTTCCAACTGGCAACACCATGCAGGTGGAAAAACCAGACATTGTTTTATCTAATGGTTAAAAGAGAACAGGGGAATGTGGGGAGAGCAGTGACATCTAGGAATGCCGGGATGGCAATCGAAATGCTTAATTTTCTAAAGTCGCCCGAAGTTTACTTATGAGGCGACTTTGGAAAAGAATGCGATCCAAGTGCCATCCCGCCGGCAATTTAGATTCTAGCCGGCGGGAAGGCAGTTTGGGGCAATTAGTCGCCTGAAGAAGTCGATTTGTCGCCCGGCGACTAAATCAGCCCCGAATCTTCGCGTGTGTCTCTGTCCTAAGATGCAATGATCCATGAGATGAAGGGCATTCTTCCCCTTTACAAATATTCAGTACAGCAGTCAGTATTCCACTCTAGAGTACAGAAAAGGGATATTAATGACAGAAATAAATAAGCGAAAGTCCACAGGCGTGACTAAGCTGATAAAGGGTACGGAAGGTCTCAGGTTAGAAAGGTTTTATTATAGTGAGAGCTGTGAGGTTGTGTAGTGGTAGTACTGGCAGCTACATTCCATCATTTCATGGTCACATGTCTTCTTAACAACAGAGAAGATACAGACTGGCCTGAAATGAACTCTTAGTACAGACTGGCCTGAAATGAACTCTTAGTACAGACTGGCCTGAAATGAACTCTTCGTACAGACTGGCTTGAAATGAACTCTTAGTACAGACTGGCCTGAAATGAACTCTTAGTACAGACTGGCCTGAAATGAACTCTTAGTACAGACTGGCCTGAAATGAACTCTTAGTACAGACTGGCTTGAAATGAACTCTTAGTACAGACTGGCCTGAAATGAACTCTTAGTACAGACTGGCCTGAAATGAACTCTTAGTACAGACTGGCCTGAAATGAACTCTTCGTACAGGCTGGCCTGAAATGAACTCTTAGTACTGACTGGCCTGAAATGAACTCTTCGTACAGGCTGGCCTGAAATGAACTCTTAGTACTGACTGGCCTGAAATGAACTCTTAGTACAGACTCGCCTGAAATGAACTCTTAGTACAGACTGGACTGAAATGAACTCTTGGTACAGACTGGCCTGAAATGAACTCTTGGTACAGACTGGCCTGAAATGAACTCTTGGTACAGACTGGCCTGAAATGAACTCTTAGTACAGACTGGACTGAAATGAACTCTTGGTGCAGACTGGACTGAAATTAACTCTTGGTACAGACTGGCCTGAAATGAACTCTTGGTACAGACTGGCCTGAAATGAACTCTTAGTACAGACTGGCCTGATCTTGAAGTCAGGAAATAGCCAGTAATCACAATTTTCCATTTTAGGGAGGCAGGTGGCAGAAAAGCAAAGTAATTCAGTGATTTTATGTAGACTATATTAGTTCTCAGTGGCAGCTCTCAGCCCATATACAATGTTCAGAATAATAGCAGTGTGTTTACAAAAAGTGCATAAAGCTCAAATTACTTTTAATAACTTTTATTTCCATAAAACTGCATTGGGGACACTGCACATTGTATTCCAAATCAAAACATGAGGTAAAATGTATCAAATTACAGAAAGTGAAAAAAAGGGAGTATTAGGCTGTTCCAAAAAAAACTAGCAGTCTCTGCATTCTTCTTTACAAACTCAAACGTTCACTGTATAAACTAAAAAATGTCTCAAGATTTTGCTTTCCTTTGAATCACTGAACTGATATTTAGTTGTATAATCAGTGTTTCAGAGAACTGCTGCACATCTGTGTTACATGGAGTCCACCAACTTTTGGCACCTGTTACATTCCACAATTCTTCTGCATTTCTTGGTTTTGCCTCAGAAACAGCATTTTTGGTGTCACCCACAAGTTTTCTATTGGATTAAGGTCTGGGGATTGGGCTGGCCACTCCATAATGTCAATCATGTTGGACTGGAGTCAAGATGCTGCTCATTTACTGGTGAATTTGGGGTCATTGTCTTGTTGAAACCTCCATTTCAAGGACATTTTTGGCATAAGGCAACTTGATCACTTTGCGGAGGTTTCTTGCCAATAGCTTGGCTTCACATAAGAGTCTTCTAATTGTAACAGTATCACAGGTAACTTTACACCTTCTCTGATCTTCCTGGAGATGAGTCTTTGCCCACTTTTGCTTATTCTTCTATCCATTCAAATGGTAGTTTTCTGGGGGGTTTTTCAGGTTTTAGTGCCATTTTAAAGCATTTGAGATCATTTTAGCTGAGCAGCCTATCATTTTCTGCACTTCTTTGTATGTTTTCCCCTCTCCAATCAACTTTTTAATCAAAGTACTCTGTTCTTCTGAACCATGTCTGGGAAGGGCCATTTTCAGAGAGAAATGCACAATAACCAGCAGCATTACATTTGCTCCTTCCTTCCTTAAATAAGGGCCGGAATTGACACTAATTGAACTCCACACTGCTATTATTATTATTATTATTTGGAACAAGCCTCAATGATACAAAATCTTCAGCATGTCATTATTGTTGGGACTGTTGGTTTTCTATTAGTCTAGTACACTTACTAGTAAATTGTTTGTTATATAGAAATATAATTTCTACCAAAAACACTGATGGATCAGGTTAGTGATGTTGGACTGCTATTATTCTGAACACAACTGTGTATTATATATGTATGTATATATGTATTAAAAAACAAAAAAAACAAAAAAAGAGTAACATTAAAAAAAAAATTAAAGACAACAATTATTCCTACACAAAAAAAAAAAAACACCAAGACACCTTTAACTTCAAAGTTGCAAAGTCTTTATTAAGAAATAACTTACCGATTCTCCACTTGCTCTCCTCTTCAGAAACGCCAACAGGGCTAATTTTGTAGGCAATTATGAGTAATATATGGTGTTGCTTTTACATGGTGCTAAAAATGAATATTATCTTTAAAAAAAATAGCCCCTGTATTGGAGCTCCCGATAGATGTTCTGTCTGTGTTTCAAATGAGAGGTGGGCGTGTCCTAACGGTCCCTGCCAGAAGCCCAGTAGGAACCAATCACAACCCTGCAGTCACACAAGCACAGACAGGCTTCAGTTCCCTATCAGGTCCTGCTAGCTGCTGATTGGTTCCTGTCCTACAGTGTAGTGAGCTGAGTGCTGCCAGCTCCCCTGCACAGCCTGGGAATTCAAGTGGAAGGGAGGGAATATTAGGGTTTTTGCAGAAATATTCAATAAATCAGCCTGAAACACTACTTTTTTAAGCACAATTCTTCTATATCTAAATGAGTACAATGCACTGGTACTTTCTTATATTTTACACAAAATGTCTCCTTTAAAAAAGAAAGGTCTGCCATTTGCATCAATATAAAGTAAAAGCCGTATTATCGATCATTAAACAGACAGATCGACGGTGGTGATGGCTTTTTGCACTTGTTCTTGTTTAACAAGTAAATATTGTTCCAAGGCAGGTTCCAAGCATTACTGTTATACTTTACCGTTCTATACATCCGACACACAAAATCTCATGTTGTCAATTTAAAAATAGTTTAAATATTGGTTTCAATAAGAATCTACAGTATAAAAGCAATTTAGAAATACAAACATCAGCAATTCATTTGCACCAACTGTGACAGGCAGTTCCAATAAAATTCTTCTGCCAGTTGGTCGTTTCGGGTGTTTGTCAGCGGAGAGTCTCGCTGGTGTAGCATCGTGATTTTTATGATGTTTTTATTTCTAAATTATACTGTTTACACTGCAAATAATTCACTCTACAATATAAAATTTCATTCCTGAACCAGTAAGTGTATTTCTTGGTTGTAATATGTGTGTAGGTGCATCTCAGGTCATTTTGCCTGGTCATGTGATTTCAGAAAGAGCCAGGACTTTAGAATGGAACTGCTTTCTGACAGGCTGTTGTTTCTTCTACTCAATGTAACTGAATGTGTCTCAGTGGGACCTGGATTTTACTATTGAGTGTTGTTCTTAGATCTACCAGGCAGCTGTTATCTTGTGTTAGGGAGCTGCTATCTGGTTACCTTCCCATTGTTCTGTTGTTAGGCTGCTGGGGGGAAAGGGAGGGGGTAATATCACTCCAACTTGCAGTTAAGAGTGAGTGAAGTTTATCAGAGCACAAGTCACATGACTGGGGGCAACCATATCAGATTTCAAAATTAAAATATAAAAAGAAAATCTGTCGAAGGCGTTTCACTACTCATCCGAGCAGCTTCTTCGGTTCAACCTGGTTGAAACTTACAGCTCCTGAAGTTTCCTCAAGAGACAACTTCCGCCTACCTTGTAAAAATAAAGTGATGTGTTGGCTTTACCACCGGGGATTTCAATTACTGCCAGTGGAGAAGCGTTTTTGGAAGAGTTGACATCCGCGTGGGTTCCTTTTTTTTTTTTTTTTTTTTTTGAAAAATGCTCAGCCACGACCCAGTTTTTGAGCTATGCTTTTACATGGGTATATTAGCAGTGTTTTTTTTAAATTACCCAGGATTTTTTTCTGCCCTCCATAAACCTTTGCCCAAATTCACAGATCCCAAAAATCAACCACACACCTCAATCTGAGTGGTCACACCCGCGCATAATGCGCAATAAAAAGAAACCATTTGCAGCAATGCATACTGTACATAATTGAGCCTGTGTTTATATCGGGAATGATTTACAATGGACATGGAGCCTGAATGAAAGACATTAAATAGTATTACAGGTAGAAGAAGACCAGTTATCCAGCATGCCTGGGATCTGAAGTTTTCCTCATAAGGGATCTTTCCATAATTTGGATCTCCCTACGTGACGTCTACTTAAAAATACATTTAAATATTAAATAAACCCAATAGGATGGTTTTACCTTGGTGCGGATGAATTGTAGCTTAGTTGGGGTTGAGTTTACTTTACTATACTTACTATTTAAAGGAAAACTATACCTCCAAAATGAATACTTAAGCAACAGATAGTTTATATCAAATTGAATGACATATTAAAGAATCTTACCAAACTGGAATATATATTTACATAAATATTGCCCTTTTACATCTCTTGCCTTGAACCACCATTTCGTGACCATATCTGTGCTGCCTCAGAGATCACCTGACCAGAAATACTACAACACTAACTGTAACAGGAAGAAGTGAGGAAGCAAAAGGCAGAACTCTGTCTGTTAATTGGCTCATGTGACCTTACATGTGGTTTGTATGTGTGCACAGTGAATCTTACGATCTCAGGGGGCGGCCCTTATTTTTTAAAATGGCACTTTTCTATTTATGATTACCCAATGGCACATACTACTAAAAAAGTATATTATTATGATAATGGTTCATTTACATGAAGCAGGGTTTTACACATGAGCTGTTTTACTCAGTATCTTTTAATGGAGACCTACATTGTTTGGGGGGTATAGTTTTCCTTTAAGAAAAAATTGAAATGTCAGTGGTGGGGGAAGAGAAATACTCGACCCATACACTAACCCTCCCAACATGCACCAGGCCCAGCTCCCCCCTCTATTTATAGACCGCAGTGACGTATATATTTAGGCACCAATCCGAAGATTTTGTGAAAGAGCTGCTTGAACTCTCCTGACCCAGGGGTTTCAGGCCGGAGCGCACATCACTATTGAGGGATATCATACAGTCTATTGAAGATGGCCTTCCCGTATCTTGGAGCTTTCTGGATAGTTGATCTCATACCTATATTGCTGCAATTCTGTAGTTAATGGCACATAATGTCAAGATCTAAATACATTTTAGCAACCATCTTCAAATATGGCACTTTTATAAATCAGATGTGGCAGCAATCCAGGCACATTCATTCATGTCGATGGCTTTCTGACAACATGACAATTAGTGTTTTATTATTGTAATGCTTATTTGGCAGTTTTATTCCACATTGGAACTTTGTAACACAGTGAGAAAATGTCATAGCCCTTTAAAGGAAAGGCTTGGTGCACTTCGGGTGCCAAATGTTAGGTACCCCAAGTGAATGAAGAGGATCGCTCCGTGGTGCTCACTGGTATAACCTCGGGCCGGTGCAGTTTTCTGCTGATAGGAGCACCAGCCCAGGGTTTCAGGTAAGTAAATACATTCACTTGGGGGTGCCTAACATTTGGCACACCAAGCCTTTCCTTCTCCTTTAAAGGAGAACTAAACAATTAAAATGAATATGGCTAGAAATGCCATATACAATGTTGTGCTGCTACACTCACATTCTCAGTGGGCTCTGAGCAGCTAATGAGAAGCTTAGGGGTCGTCAGAAATCATCAAGCAAGAAATGAGGTTTGTCTGTCATAAAAGCAGATGCCAATTGTGCTGGATGCCAATTACCAATAATTACTTACCAATCAGTCTCAGACTCAGTATATTTAGCTTTAGTTTACCTTTAAGCTAAGACAATATTATTATATTGCCTATAAATAAGGAAACATATCATTTAATGTGTTCTATTAGTTGTGTTACAGTGTTTAATATTCACAGAATGCTGCATGAATAAATTCATAATCAAGAAAAACAAACACATCAGAAATGACATTTAATGTAAGCATTTCAAATATATAAATATTTAACTTTACATAATAAGTTTGTGTAAATAATCAATTTACATGCATAAACTGCCAACAGCTTAGACGTGGTCACATTGATATAACACACAGGGCATTTCACTCACCACTAATTGCTAAAGAGAAGCAACGTAAGAAAAAAAAAGTAAGAAAAAAAAAGTAAGAAAAAAAAAAAAAAAAAAAATGACAGGAGATAATACACAGAAATGAGACGAAATACAAATGCAGAATTCAGAGTTTGGGACAGGCAAGTGTTTGTAGGTCCCAGTATTTTCGATTCGGCTAAACCCCCGAATCCTTCTTAAAGATTCGGCCGAATACCAAACCGAATCCTAATTCGGTTTTACAGATTTGATTTTTTTTTTTTTTTTAATAATTAACCCCCCCAATCGAATTTAAATAAAATCATTTAAAAAAACTCATTCATTCAAAATTCACCCCTTGATAAATCTGCCTGTATATACTGCCAATAGCAAACAATTGTTTTGTTCAGATGTTAAGAGCAGTTATATTAATGGCTCCCACTCTGCTGGCTCCTAATACTGCAAAAATCACTGGTATTTGGTAGGGATGTACCCAATCCACTATTTTGGATTTGGCTAAAAGATTCAGTTGAATACCGAATCCGCATATGCAAATTAGGGGTGAGAAGGGGGAAACAATTACTTCCTTGTTCCTTCGATCGAACGATAAAATCCTTCGAATCGAACGATTCGAAGGATTTTAATCCAACGATCTAAGGAATATCCTTCGATCAAAAAAAGTTAGGCAAGCCTATGGGGACCTTCCCCATAGGCTAACATTGACTTTGGTAGCTTTTATCTGCCGAACTAGGGGGTCGAAGTTTTTTTTAAAGAGACGGTACTTCAACTATCGAATGGTCGAATAGTCGAACGATTTTTACTACGAATCCTTCGATTCAAAGTCGTAGTCGAAGGTCGAAGTAGCCCAAAAAAACCTTCGAAATTCGAAGTTTTTTTACTTCGAATCCTTCACTCGAATTTAGTGAATCGGCCCCTAAATGTTTCAATACAATGTATACATTTCGTGGACACAGGCTTACTTTGTCGAGCAATGCTTCCTGTTTGATTTTGTCGTTTTTGAAGTGTTCGTTAACATCCAAAACCAAAATGGGCATGTGCTGCAGGTTTTCAAAATCCACCCTGAGACAAATAGAAAATGAGACACCACATTCTGCATGTTATACAGGCCAGTAACATTACTTTTATCTAGGGATGCACCCAATCCACTATTTGGGATTCGGCCGAATTCCTGAATCCTACATGAAAGATTCAGACAAATACCAAACCCTAATTTGCATGTGCAAATTAGTGACAGGACGGTAAAAAGTGGAAATTTTTTTATTTTTACTTCCTAGTTTTGTGACAAAAAGTTACGTGATTTCCCTTCACTCCCCTAATTTGCATATGCAAATTAGGATTCTGTTCAGCCAGGCACAAGGATTCAAATGCTGAATTAGAATGCTGCTGGAAAAGGCCGAATCATGAATTCGGTGCATCCCTTTTATCCATTCTTGACAACTGGCTCATTAACATCAAGAGATGGTTTCTTGAGCTAAATTAGGAGCAAATTGGGAACAGAAGCAATGCCATGTTTGGTCCTTGTGAGTTGTACAATTAGATTTCCAATGCAGAGTGGACTGGTAATGTATTAATCTACCTCAATAGGACCAAACATGGAGTAGCGTCAAATCTAGATTATCTGAAGAAATAAAAAAAAAAAAAAAAGATTTTTTTCAATTAAAACAAGTGTATATTCAGCACAAGCACTAAAATATTGTTCAATAAAGGGGTACATTGACTGACCCTATAAGGGGGAGTTTATTTACCAAACAAAAACCACAACTTTTTAAAAGGAATGTAAAGGCAAAAAAAATTAAAATACATTTCTTTTTCATTAAAGAAGGTAAAAATGTTATCTCCAATATACATTAATTATAAAATGTTTTTATAAGATGCCAGACTGTATGATGTGAAATTCCCTCTTCGTTTTACTTGCTCTGACAGCTGCAGTTAGGAAACTTCTGATGGTCTCTAACTGCTCTGCAGGGAAACAATCATACTTTCAAACGACAGGGGGAGCCCCCCACCTTACTTCCCACAACTCGAGCAGCTTTGTTTGTTTCCCTGTAACAACTGTGTAGATTTGTATCCACAGACCCAGTACAGTCTGTATATTCTGATTATTAATCAGTCTTGCTGTATTGGCTTCTGGTAGATATTATTTGACGTGTGCTGTTTTGATCATTTATGATGATCACTAAGCAGCCCAGACCACACTGAGCATGTGCACAGTCTTAGTCTTGCAAAGATGTATAACAAAGTTACAAGATGGTGACCCCCTGTGGCCAACTTTGAAAGCATAAATCATTTGTTTGATTAGGCTTGTGGTGCAGTAAGTTCATGTTTATGTTTAGTATACAAAATACAGCATTTCTATGGTTTCAATTCTTATGGATTGCCCTAGGTGCCACACAGCAGTGTGGAAGATGAATAGGGGGGAAAAAAAGCATAAAAAGTTAAAACCCTCACTTCTATTTGTTGCTAGGGCGACATACAACTGCTGCAACCTAGAAAAACAATACAAAATAATTTAGACCAACTGAGAAGATGGCAAACATAAAAACTTTAATTTTGACGCGCAACTTTTTTTTTTTTTGGCGCACAAAGCTAAAAAAGTCTATCATTCCCACTGCAAAACAATTCTCCCATCCCTAGTGCTCAGTAATGAGTGGTGCAGTTGCGGATACAGGCAATGGGTTTTAGGTCACAGATCTAAATGCCTGGTCTCTATAAAAAGGGTCAGTTAGCTAACTAATTGAATATTATATGAAGAGCAACTGCTGCTTGTATGTAGACATAGTGCTAGGAAAGGAGCCCCACCCCCTAAAAGATATATTGGATCTAACTGTCAATCCGACACCCAACTGCTGCATGAAGAGAAAATTAAGAGAAACAGATGCCAAGAGAGTAATAGTGAACATAAACTTGAGAAATGATGCAGGATTTTTAATTTAGAAAAACTTCAAAATTCGAATAAAAAAAGACCAAGTGAAATTAAGTTGAAGCTTTTTTTGGCCGAATAGGTCCGTTTTCCATTGAATAGGTCCATATTCGGCCAAATTCAAATCGTACGAATTGAAGTAATAGTGCATTAGATTGAATTCAAATCTAAGTTTTTCCAAAAAAACCAACTGATTTTTCAAAGTCCACCAATTGACTCCAAATAGGTTCTAGGAGGTCCCCCATAGGCTAAAAAAAGCAAATTCAGCAGGTTTTCAATGGCGAATGGTCGAAGTTGAATTTTTAAAGAGACCGTACATGAAAAATTTTTGATATTTAAATTTGATTTTTTTTTTCAAATTTGAATCGAATTTGGACTATTCCCTAGTCGAGGTACACAAAAGTAGAATTTTTTTTAATTCGAAAATTCACCTCGACCTTTGATAAATCTGCCCCATAATGTAGAAATGAAGAAATCGACTGTTCCCACCAAGACGTGAGGGAGCTGCCAAACGAGACGAACAAGAGGGCATCATTTAAAACTTCCAAAGATAGAATTTGCTTTGCTAAACAAGGAAGAAATCTGGTAATTTTTCTATTACTATTAAATCATATTATATTTTTTATAATTTAAAATATTTTTATGACATTTATTGCTGGGGGGCGGGGCCTCAAATGGGTGGGGCGTGGTGTCAAAATGGGTGGGGCGTGATGTCAAAATGGGCGGGGCCACGCAAAGGACACCCGCGGACGCTAGAAGAGGCAAAAGAAAAGGTAAGTTGCAGGGGATTGGGGGCAGGCCGAGGGCTCCTTTTGATTGTATTACAAATTTACCGGCAGCTACATTGCCGGTAAATTTGTAATACCGGCCCCCGCCTTGGCAGGTATTTTACTGGCAACCCTAAGTACTGGTCACTCTGTACGTCGAGAACCTCTACACCTCTATCCCACATGATGGTGGTGTGAACAAAGCCGGATTTACATAGTGGGCACCTTTATGCCCGCTGAAGTCCATCGCCCCCATCCCCTCCTTTTTATTTGCGCAAATTTTCATCATCGGGACCAGAGCAATGGGGATTGGTGCACAGGAAATTTAAAAAACTGTTGTATCTCCTGCGCATCCCCACTGTTTTTGAACCAATGTGGCTGTGGTTGGGCAGCATGCGCCCCCTAAAATTTTGCTGCCCTAGGCCCGTGCCTTGGTGGCCTCTCCACAAATCCGGGCCTGGGTGTGAAGGCTGTCTGCATCGAGCTGGAGCAGGATGAGTTTCTAGATGGCTCCCAAAAAGATTTTGTTTTATGTTGTTTGGAACTGGTATTACGAAACTCTTTCTGACTCTAGAGAGCATGAGCCCCCATCTTTTTTTTTTAACCATGAGCCACATTCCAATGTAAAATGCCTGCAAGCACGGATCTTTTATCATCATGTCAAAGTTCTCGATTAATAAATGTAATCTAAGCAGTTAGATGACATGTTCATCAGATTTAAATAAAATAGCTTTAAAGGAGAATTCAACCCTAAAGTTAAAAAACTCCTGCCCCCCTACCCTACATAGACCCCCCTCTCCCCAGCCTAGCTGCTCCCCCTGGGCAAATGCCCCTAACTCTTTATTTACCCCTGCGTGCAGATTCTGTCCAGCAGAGCCATCTTCTTCTCTTCGGTAATCCTCGGAATGAGACTGGCGCTTTGGCAATTTTTGTGACTCCAACTGAACATGTGCCGCTTTGCCGGTCTCATTCCAAAGATTACCGAAGAGATTACCTTGAACTCTGCTGGACAGAATCTGCATGGAGGGGTAGATTTAGGGGCATTTGCTTGGGGGGGGGGCAGCTAGGCTGGGGGGGGGTTGGGATGGGATCTATGTAGGGTAGGGTTTTTTAAATTAAGGGTTTGTTTCTCCTTTAAGAAATGTATTGTTGCCAAAGATACTCAGCACACCCAATCAGAGTTCAACTTTCATTGTCTAATTTATACATGTGGTTTTTGGCGTTACATGGAAATCTGATGCATCACGCATACTGTGTTCTATAGGTTTGAGCTATGTTTTGCCTCTGACTTAAAAGGATTCTGTCATGATTTTTATGATGTATTTTTTATTTCTAAATTACACTGTTTACACTGCAAATAATTCACTGTACAATATAAAATTGGTACTAGGGGTAAGCAGAAGAGGCATGTGCCTAGGGCACAAAGGTGGAGGGGTGTCGGACACCGTACCTCTTCTTCTTCCTTGCCCCTAGTTCAGACCCTTGTTTCCCCACCTGTGGCAGCAATCTCTTCCTCTGGGACGTGCACAATCTTCTGCGCATATGCACACACTTGGCTTCTTTGCGTGTCCCTGGGATGTGTGCGATCTTGTGCGCATGCGCAAACGCTCGGCTTCTGTGCGTGTCTGTGCACTTGCACACACACACACGCATCAGGATGGGGGCGATGTAGTCGGCCAGGTTGCCTTGGGCGAGCTGCCAATTTGGCCTGGACAGTGGTGTAACTACCGGGGGAGCAGGGATTGCGATTGGGCCAGGGTCCGCACCTCCTCAGGGCCCCCGAGAGCTTGTGCGCCACGAATTCCGGGCGCTTCTGGGCATATGGAGGGGGCGGGGGGGCCTGACTGCGCATCCCGTGACAGGGCCCACCCCCTTCTAGTTACGTTACTGGGCCTGGTTCTGGATGATATCACGTAGAAATTCACCGGCACACAGGAATTAAGTTATCAGGGCAAGCCCCTGCAATTTTATTAATGCACATTAATAAAATTGCAGGGGCTTGTCCTGCTAACTTAATTCCTGTGTGCCGGTGAATTTCTACGTACCTTAGAGGTTGCCGATTCCTCAACCACCGGCACCACGACACGCGCGGTTCCTCCAATTCTGCTTGGATCTGGATGATATCACTCCAACTTGCAGTACAGCAGTAAAGAGTGACTGAAGTTTATCAGAGCACAAGTCACATGCCTGGTAGCACCTGGGAAACTGACAACATGTCAAGCACAATGTCAGATTTCAAAATTAAATATGAAAAAATTCTGTTTGCTCTTTTGAGAAACGGATTTTCAGTGCAGAATTCTGCTGGAGCAGCTGATGTTAATTGTTTTTTTTATTTCCCTTAAACGTTTGTCACCCTGCCGTATAGAAACCTGAGACCGGCACCAGCATCAAAAAAAAAAAAAACTATCCCACGCAACACCACAGAACATTTATGTGGGAGGAGACACCGGGTGAGGGCGTGGTTTAGTGGTAGTCTCTATGCGCATGCGTTGTTCAGAGAGCCTTATTACAAGAACGCTGTGATTGTTTCAGTCAGACTGCGGCGCAACTTCATCGAGCGGTAAGATTAGGCCACGGGCTGGGGGTGATTTAATCTCCGTATTTACATGGAGTCTTCATTCAGAGAGACAGAGTGTTCTTCTCTTTATTAGCCGCCTGCTTTGTTACTGGGCCCGTCTCCTCGTTCCGTCCTTTGTTATAATGTTGGTCGCTATGATTAATGGACTGAGTGTAACCGCTGGTTCAGACATAATCATTGATCGAATCATTTATTCAGACGCAACACGAGCGTAAAAAATGTTTTCTTTATATAATTCTCGCTGTGTAACGAGGAAGCTCACCCTGTATTTATCTCCCCGACTTTGAGAGCTTTTTAAACGTTTATTATTATATAATGTGTATATTGCCTCAATACTACAGGAGCGACTCGTATAAATATTACGCGGTGCATTGTGTCCAAGACTAGCGTGTAGGCCGCTCATTTCCGCGGTCGCCATTTTGTCTCGCTAATCATTGCAGTCACGTGTCTGTTTCAGTTAACTCCTCCCCCTAAACGTATCAGCGGCAAAATGTCCACCTCCGAATGCTCCGATGGGTTTGTGGTGAAAGTGCGCGGCCTGCCCTGGTCCTGTTCTCACGATGAGATCGAGAATTTCTTTTCTGGTGAGATTTGATTTATTTATTTTTGGGGGGAGGGGGGGTGTTTACTCTATGGTCTCTGTTACAGTATTTAGCTGCTCTTTATCTTCCACAGAAAGCAAAATTGCCAATGGATTAAGTGGAGTTCACTTCATCTATACACGGGAAGGAAGGCCGAGCGGCGAGGCTTTTGTCGAGTTTGAAACTGAAGACGACCTGCAACTGGCCGTAAAGAAAGACAGAGCTACAATGGCCCACCGATATGTAGAAGGTAATGTATGTGTTGTGCTTGTAGCACGCCATGTTCCCAGCAACACACATGCTGCAATTTGGGGAGATTAGTCGCCCGGCGAAAAATCTCATCTTCTACGGGGGCGACTAAACTCCCCAAACTGCCTCCCTGCTGACCAGAATGAAGGATGGCGGTCGGAGCGCTTAGATTTCCAAAGTTGCATCATGAGGAGACTGTGGAAAACAAAGTGCTTTCGACTGCCATTCAAGTCATCGAGGAGGCAAGTTCGGGGAGAAGTCTCCCCAAATTGCAGAGTGTATGTCTGCCCGTAAAGGGAATTCAACCCTCAACTAAAAAAAAAACACCCTACCCTATGTAGACCTTCTCCCCCCCCCCCAGCCTAGCTTTCTACCCTGGGCAATTGTCCCTACGTTTTTACTTACCCCTTGGTGCAGATTCAGGGATTGCAGTTCACAGCAGCCATCTTCCAGAACCTTCTTCCGGCGCTTCGGCAATTTTCATCCATTTCGGCACATGTGCAGTTGTCGCAAACTGGGAAATTGCACATGTGCAGATTCACCGGTCTTAATCACAGATTACGAAGACCCGAAAGATGGCTGCCGTGAACTGCAATCCCTGAATCTGCACCGAGGGGTAAGTTAAAAGGGGCATTTCCCCTGGGGGAGGCAGTCTACCTATGGTAGGTGTTGGGTTTTTTTTTTTTTAGTTAAGGTTTGAATTCTTGTTTACCCTTTGTTAAAGGATAAGTAAACCTTTAAAATAAGTGTAAAACTGATGAGGGGGCTATTCTAAGAACTTTTGTCATTTAAATTCATTATTTATTTTGTTTACATTCCAAGATATTAAGGGATACATGTACTGTTAATATGAATGAATTTTGTTACAACAGCGCCACCTGCTGGTCAGTTTCCCACCAGTCTGACCAGCAAGTAGTCAAGGAAGTTCAGGAGAAAGAAAGAAAGAGGCTGATGTTCTTCTGCTTAGGAAAGATGTAAGAAAGGTTTCTAATTTTATTCCTAAGCAGAAGAACATCAGAGCAGCCTCTTTCTTTCTCCTGACAACTTCCTTGACTACTTGGTGGTCAGACTGGTGGGAAACTGACCAACAGGTGGAGCTGTTGTAACAAAATTCATTCATATTAACAGTACATGTATCCCTTAATATCTTGGTATAAAAACAAAATAAATAATGGATGTAAATTATAAAAGTGCTTAAAATAGCCCCCTCATAAGTTTTACATTCACTTGTTTTAAAGGTTTACTTATCCTTTAATGTAGGTTCTTTTATTCTAATCTGCTATCTGACTGACCCATAGGGCAAGGTCACACATGCAGTTGTCCAAATTAGGATTTGGCTTCGGTTTGGCCATGCAGAAGGATTTGGCTAAATCCGGCTGAAAAAGGCAGAATCCTGCATTCGCTGCATCCCTACTAAACATACAGTTCAATGCACAGAGAAGGCTATATGCCTTATAAAGATCTATATAAAAATATATATGAAAAACTTCACAGATGGTAAAGTTTGTCTTTATAAAAACAATACAACTGTCTATTAAGAACACAAAACACTTCAGCAGCCCTGAATTTATTATCAATATCAAGCGTGTTCTAATCAGATGAAAAACTTTGGCAACTGCCTTTCTTTATACAGTAATATTACCCATCCTTTCTTTATACAGTAATATTACCCATCCTTTCTTTATACAGTAATATTACCCATCCTTTCTTTATACAGTAATATTACCCATCCTTTCTTTATACAGTAATATCACCCATGTGGCACGGTTTGTATTATCAATGTTACCTGCCGCTTACTTTGTCCCTACATAGACTTCGTTGTCTCTAGTTGTTGCTTGTGTATTTTGCCCCCTCTCCTTTTATGAACACGTATTTATAGAGTGCCGACATATTGTGCAGCGCTTTCTCAATATTAGCTGCTGTGTGATGCTACTTGCTTGTTGTAACAATTCTTTTTCTTTTATTACAGTTTTCAAGTCAAATAGTGTTGAAATGGACTGGGTTCTAAAACACACGGGTCCTAACAGCCCAGATACGGCAAATGATGGCTTTGTTCGTCTCCGCGGTCTGCCCTTTGGTTGTAGCAAAGAAGAGATTGTACAGTTTTTTTCAGGTATGCAGAAAACGTTAAAAGTTGAGTTGCTAGGGAGGTTTATCTCGTGTTAGCAGAAACTTTATTTTTTTGCAGTCACCAGGGGTAGATTGTGGGGAAATGCCCTGACTCTGTTTGAGTAGCTTTTGGGAGTGATTACAAATAGAACATGCTTTGTTTATAACGGTGCCCATGTTCACTAGGATTATAGCCCTTTACTATGCAATCTGTAAGAGACCCAGCCACCTGTCTCACAACACAGGAGATGGACTGTAAGCATCAGATAAGAGCAGAGTTGTGACAATTTGCTCAAATGCAGTTCCCTATAGCAACTGGCTTTTTTTTTTTTTTTTTCATCTTGTACTTTTTTAGGCTGTTTAAATGTCTGGTTGCTATGGGTAACACTGGTGCAAGGTATCTTCTATGTTCTTTAAAAGGACCAGTATTTGAATCATTTCTTTTTTTTGTACCATGTTTTCCTTGTAGTGATTTTCTATCAAGTCTTGTGGATTTTTTTGTACTCTAGTGAACTATGGATGGCATGTAACTTTTTTATACTCCTGTAAGAAGAAATCCACTGCGTTCTGTCCCACTTGTTCTTTATATAAACATGGCAGATTTTAAATAGGATGCCTGATCTCCCCCCCCCCCCATGGCTACCATAGCAACTTATTTAAAACCTGTATTGTTTCTGAGCAGTGCAGGTTAACTGACGTTTATGTGAAACCTTTCATTTCTTGCCCTTTCTAATGGGTATTTACCCATTGTGTTTAGCGAGTTACATTTTCTTAGTAAGGTGAATGTGGCAGTGGTGAAAATCTAATTTACTTGTTTATTTTTGTGCACTTCTGAAAGTCCAATTGTCCATGTCCAACCTGCATTTGAAAATTTTAACTTGGCTTGTCCCAGATTCATCGTCTGGCTAGATGTTATGTCGAGTTCTGTAGACAAAGTATTTTATACTCTAGGAAACTGTATCTATTTCTCAAATGTTACAAATCACAGCTTGTGTGACGTGACCATGGAACTTCTGTCCCATAAATATGGCCCAGTACAGTTTTGTTGCAGATTAAAGGGATCCTGTCATCAGAAAACATGTTTTTTTTTCAAAACGGGTCAGTTAATAGTGCTACTCCAGCAGAATTCTGCACTGAAATCTAATTCTCAAAAGAGCAAACAGATTTTTTTATATTCAATTTTGAAATCTGACATGGGGCTAGACATTTTGTCAATTTCCCAGCTGCCCCTGGTCATGTGACTTGTGTCTGCACTTTAGGAGAGAAATGCTTTCTGGCAGGCTGCTGTTTTTCCTTCTCAATGTAACTGAATGTGTCTCAGTGGGACCTGGATTTTACTATTGAGTGCTGTTCTTAGATCTACCAGACAGTTGTTATCTTGTGTTAACTAGCTGTTATCTGGTTAGCTTCCCATTGTTCTTTTGTTTGGCTGCTGGGGGGGGGAGGGGTGATATCACTCCAACTTGCAGTACAGCAGTAAAGAGTGAAGTTTATCAGAGCACAAGTCACATGACTTGGGGCAGCTGGGAAATTGACAATATGTCTAGCCCCATGTCAGATTTCAAAATTGAATATAAAAAAATCTGTTTGCTCTTTTGAGAAATGGATTTCAGTGCAGAATTCTGCTGGAGCAGCACTATTAACTGATTCATTTTGAAAATAATTTTTTTTCCCATGACAGTATCCCTTTAAGCATTGATGCGTTTGGTATTATGACCAAGTCTTACTTTCATCTAAGTCCATCTAAATGTGTGGAACCAAGGGTGGTGTTTTCTGATCAGTATAAAAGTTTTCATTATTGAAGCAGAAAATAATACATTTTTCAAACTAATTGTTGATAGGTGGTTCCTCCCCCTCCATCTATGCAAACTTTACTCAGGTTAGTTGCTGGAAATCTTTGAGGTGCAGCTGTATTAAGTGATGTGAAGTCTAAATGCTAGTGTATACATGTGGGTAATTGTTTTCAACTATTCTATGTGCTTAATGGAGCAGTAACATCAAAAAAGGTATTTGTTTTTAAAGTAATGCACTGGTAAAAACAGTGTTTGCTTCAGAAACACTATTACAGGTATGGGATCCGTTATCCAGAATTACAGAATGCCCATCTCCCATAAGCTCCATATCAAAATAATCCAAATATTTAAAAATGATCTCGCTTTTTGCTGTAATAATAAAACAGTAGCTTGTACTTGATACAAACCAAGATATAATTAATCCTTATTGGAAACAGAACCAGCCTATTGGGTTTATTTAATGTTTACCTGATTTTCTATTAAGGTATTAAGATCCAAATTACAGACAGATCCGTTATCCGGAAAACCCTAGGTCCCGAGCATTTTGGATAATAGGTCCCATACCTTTATATAAATAAGTTGAGTGTTGGGCAGGTTTTAAGAAACTATTGAAACTATTTATTTAAGGAGGCAATATTGAAAGACTAAAAATCTGAGTACCACACCAAAGAACATTTGTTGGTGGTCCAATGTGTTTATATATGACATTTTCAACTCCCATAGTACCTTCCTGTGACCATAATGGCAGGGAAAAGCCAGCTTTTTGTATTATAAGGCTTGTAAAATTAGCCACCTAAATGCTCCAAAACCCTTTCTTTTAAAGTCCTGGACTTTTCTGGATAACGGATCTCTCTGTAATTTGGATCTTCATACCTTACATCTACTAGAAATCGCATAAAATTAACCCAAAAAGCTGGTTTTGCCTCCAATAAGGATTAATTGTATCTTAGTTTGGATCAAGTGCAAGCTACTGGTTTATTTTTACAGGAAAAAGGAAATATTTAAAAAAAAAAAAAAGTGATTTGGATAAAATGGAGTCTATGGGAGACAGCCTTTTTGTAATTTGGAGCTTTCTGGATAACTGATCCCATAAGTGTATTATGCAACCAGAATATATATGTTGTGCCATACCAAACAAACTTTTAGCTGGTTACTACAAATAAGCTGTTTCAATTTGGGTCCAGTAAATCAGTGGTTGTACTTAGCGTTGCACAATCTTTACACTGTCCCAGCACTGATCTTGCAGAGACTGGCATCTGGTTAGCAATTTGTGCAAATAATTGGGTTATTTGTTAACTTAAAAGGTCTGATATCCCAGCTGTGTTTAGTATTCCCCCCCCCCCAGTCTTGAATTTGTGTATCCAGATTAGCACTTAATTTGGGACTAAAGTTCATGGTCTGAAATAAGTACTTGTATAGGAAATACAGTTCACTACCTAAAGCATTTGTCCTTTCTTCTTTGTATAGTGCATCTGGCTTAACATTTTTGGGGATGCTTTAAAATGGCCGCCATCCAATGCAAAAAATGTTCTCCCTTAAAGCATAGCCAATGTAGCCATGTATTTAAGGATGTACCAAAATTAATGTTTGCCATTTCTCGGACTTTCTGGTTTGACTTTTTAAAACCGTTCCTTGTTTCTTTGGCTCACTGATACTCGTGACCAGGCATCTGTCTAAAGGTCTGCTAAAAATAAGGCCCCGAAATGACTGCAGTCTGCTTACTTGTTAGGGAACCAAGCAGTTGGTTAAAGTTAGGGATGCACCGAATCCAGGATTCTGTTCAGTATTCGACCTTTTTCAGCAGGATTCGGCCGAATCCTTCTGCCCAGCCGAACCGAATCCGAACCCTAATTTGCACATACAAATTAGGGGCGGGAAGGGAAATGACGTGACTTTTTGTTCAGAAAACAAGGAAGTAAAAACTGTTTTCCCCTTCCCACCTCTAATTTGCATATGCAAATTAGGATTTGGTTCGGTATTCGGCCGAATCTTTAGCGAAGGATTCGGGGGTTCGGTCGAATACAAAAAAGTGGATTCGGTGCGTCCCTAGTTAGTTACTTTATGAAATGTATTATCCAGAATGCTTACACCCATTACAAGCATAGTTATCAAGTACAGGCATGGGACCTGGAGCTTTCTATAATTTGAAACTTCATACATTCAGTCTACTAGAAAATCATATAAACATTAAATAAACCCAATAGGCTGGTTTTGCCTCCAATAAGGATTAATTATCTTAGTTGGGATCAAGTACAAGCTACTGTTTTATTTTTACAGATAAAAAGGAAATCTTTTTTTTTTTTTTTTTTTTTTTTTTTTAAAACTTGGCTAATTTGTATAAAATGGAGTTCATGGGAGACAGGCTCTCTGTAATTCAGATTTTTCTGGATAGTGGGTTTCTGCATAACTAAACCCATACCAAGCAATTATTATGAATAATTATTTACACTCTTAGTATGACCCCCATCTATCTGACTTAGATGGAACATGCGTTTTCATGCTGAAGGTGCCTCTTGAAAGGCGGGGCAGACAATTACTTTCACTTTCCATTCATCACTTCCTAGATGTCACTGCTCTCCCCACATTCCCCCAGTTCTCTTTACCATTTAATTGTGTAGCTAGGACATGGGGATGGACATCAGGTCCCCCATTCTGGTGCACAAACAAGATTGAGATGATACAAGACTTGTCTTAATAACAGTGTCCACAAAATGGCTCCTGCCTGCTTGCTATAATTATGAATTCCCAGACTGAAGGAAACATGATTCAAATAATTTATATAGTGTAATTACAGTTAATTTTGCTTGAATAATGTGATAGGATTTTGAGAATTTTTGTGCGACGGGTCCCTTTAATTTCTGTACATGGCCTTTTGTTTTTTGTTTGTTATAACTGAAGTAAATGCTACTGAACTTTCAAAACAAATGTATGTTCAACTTTATGTAAAGCAATGAGATGTATGGGCTTGTGATTTTTAATCTTAAACCCCCACTGGGGTTATTTGTCCTTGGGTTGAAGGGTTGGAAATCGTGCCAAATGGGATAACATTGCCGGTGGACTTCCAGGGGAGGAGTACGGGGGAGGCCTTCGTGCAGTTTGCTTCACAGGAAATAGCTGAAAAGGCTCTAAAGAAACACAAGGAGAGAATAGGGCACAGGTGGGGATGGATGGTTGGTTGCTTGTCACTTTTCTTATGGTATAGTTGCTTTATCCATTGCTTAACAAAATATTTTGTACTTTAACAGACCTGGAATGCACATTTTAATGTTCTCTTACTACGGTGTTTAATTTAGGCAATTCGTGAAATGTGTAAAGGGTCGGAATGTTTCTAAAAGTAATTACTAGATTAGTATTACCATAAGAAAATGTGATATGTGCTAAACTTTCATTTACTTTATTATATGGTGTCTTCTGTTTAGGTAAAATGCATATTTACTGTCACAATGGGTTGTTACATACCAGTGACTTGTTTTACCCATAAACATGTGCAGTAAAGTTTTTATCTTGGTGTACATAACATTTACACTGTTAAGATGCACATGTGGTAACACTGCTGATGTGCTTTATGAATAGACCCACTGCAGACGTTCTCATCTGCCGTCACTAATGTTAAAATATTCAGAATTTTGCTATAGCCGTTACCGTAACCTGCTTATTTTTATGTTCTACTTCTAAACATCTTCTTTAGCTCTCTGCATTCAAATGTTTTAGGTATATTGAAATCTTCAAGAGCAGTCGGGCTGAGGTTCGTACAAACTATGATCCTCCCAGAAAACTCTTTGGTATGCAGCGACCGGGCCCATACGACAGGCCAGGAGCCGGCAGAGGCTATAATAATTTAGGCAGAGGTTTTGACCGAATGAGACGTGGAGCATATGGAGGAGGTATGTATTTGTGTATTACTAACTGTTACCTTTTACTGGTAAAAGTTATATAGTGAATAAAATACACCCTCTTGTTAATTATAAGGATATTATAAGTTACAGAGGAGTTTCATGACCATATAAAAACACGAGGCCAAAGGCCGAGTGGTTTTATACAGGTCATGGAACTCCAAGGTAACTTCTAATATCCTCATAATTTGCAACAGGGGGTACTTTATTTATTATAATACACAAGTTCAGTGAGTCATGTGACGGAAGTGATCAGTACCGTTTCTAAGGATATAATTAACAAGTTATTCATGGCTTTTGTGTATTATATAGAAATATCCATGTCTTATAGGGGTGGTTCACCTTGAAGTTCACTTTTAGTATGTTATAGAATGGCTAATTCTAAGCAACTTTTTAATTGGTCTTAATTGTTTATTTTTAATAGTTTGAATTATTTGTGGCCTTCTTCTGACTCCTTGAAGCTTTCAAATGAGGGTCACTGACCCCACCTAAATAAATGCTCTGTAAGGCTACAAATGTATTGTTGCTGCTTTTTATTTCTCATCTTTCTCAAAGTCAGCTTGGGGGACACAGGGACAATGGGGTATAGCTAGTACCATTAGGAGGCAGGACACAACTACAAAAAAAACAACTGGCTCCTCCCCCACTGGCTATACCCCCAGCAGGCTGGAAAAGAGCTCAGTTTTAGTTGTGTCCTCAGGAGGTTAGGACAGAAGAATTTTTTATTTTATTATTTTAGTCAGTCCTGCTGACACCAGAGGGTTGCTTGAACCTTTACACTGTGTAAAGTACCTCATTGGCACCTTCCATCGTGGGATCTGTCTCCGGGGTCCCAGGTGTTTCACACAGACCACCCAGCCAACATTCCTCTCCTCCCTTTACAGGAGGAGACCAGGCTGGCCGGCAGACAGTAGTGGGAGAGCGGTCACCAGGACAGGTAAGTCCCAGTGGGCTCTCTTTCCACCTTCCCTTCTCCCTCCCCTATCCATGGAGGGCAGATTGGGATTTTGCCTGGGCCCCTCACAACCTCATTAGAGAGGTGAGAAGGGGGTTTCTTTCCCTGGCTCAGGTTTCCCCCTAAGCAGCAGACCCCCTACCTAATGGGCGCTATAGCTGCGGAACATTCAGGCCTCCTGTCAGCACCGAGCGGGTCTACATTACATGCGGCTCCGCAGCAGCCGCAGGGATCCTTCTCACTAGCCGCTCCGATGCGCTACGCATGCGCACATTGCAGACGGGCGCCATTTTCTTTAGGAGCGGCGCCTTTTTTCCTTTTGCGGAAGTAGAGGCCCGCGTTTTCTGTTCTCGCGCGATCCTAAGCGCGCCTTCTACCTAGCGGCCGCCATTTTGGATCGCAATACAGGGGAATACCCACGCTGCTCCCAGACTGCTAATCTCTGGCGACGGAGACACAGGGCACTACTGCAGGACTGACAACTGGTCTTCCTGCTACTACAGCTAAGTGTCAGGCTTATTGGTTTATTCCCCAAGCATTCCCTGGGGTTGGTGCCACTTGCAAATCCCTTCTTTTCACTATGTCTGAGGGACCCAGTGCTAGCCTCTTTTCTAGGGGGGCAACCTCAGCCCTGGTCACTTTTCTGTCCTGTGCCACATGCCGCAAACATTTGCCCTCAGGGCACAAATCACCCTTATGCAACCAGTGTGCTCCACAGGTTTCTGAACCCTCACCACCTTCTCCACCTCTGGTGAATCAGGCTGCCCAGGGGGATCCCTCAGTATCTAGCCCCGAAGCTTCCCCACACAGAACACAGGCAGCACCTGAGTGGGCAGCCCAACTAGCCACGGGCATTCCTAAACTAGCGCAGTCCCTCGACAAACTGCTCTCTCGTCTTGACAGCCATAAGCCTAGACCCTCCAAGCGCAGGGCCCCCTCCCCATCCGAGGTCGACAGCGATTCTCCTCCTAGGGTCTTTTCGCCTCCTGACTCTGGTGACGAACAAGACCATTCTGACGGGGAGCTTCTTTCGGATTCAGAAGATGATTCTAGAACTTCCTCTGACACTGTGGACTCCCTCATTGCTTCGGTACTGGAAACTCTCCACCTTCAGGAGCCGGAGGCCCGTGCGGAGTCTTCCAAGTCTCTCTTTAAGCGACGCAACAAGACTTCACCTATGTTTCCTTCCCACAGCCAGCTTGATCAAATTATCCAACAAGAGTGGGACAAACCAGAGCGACGTTTTCAAACAAACCGTCGTTTCTTAAGGTTGTATCCTTTTCCACCTGAGCTTACTGAAAAATGGGCTTCTCCTCCATCCGTGGACGCCCCAGTATCTCGCCTCTCTAAGAACACAGCCTTACCAGTCCCTGACGCGTCCTCCTTCAAGGACTCTATGGACAAAAAGTTAGAGAGTTTGCTTCGCTCTTCATTCGCAGCTTCCGGGTCCTCGTTGAGACCTGTCCTGGCTACGGCGTGGGTTAGCCGAGCCATTCAGTCATGGTCTGACACTCTCATCACCGCTATTGCGGACGGAGCGCCGCGTCACGAACTCTCTCAGTTGGCATCTCAAATCAAAGAAGCCAATGACTACCTGTGTGAAGCCTCACTTGACGCTGCTCAAGCTATCAGCAGAGCCTCCGCTCTCTCGGTGGCAGCTCGCAGATCCTTATGGATGAAACTTTGGTCAGCAGACCTCTCCTCCAAGAAGTCCCTGACTTCCATTCCGTTCAAGGGGAAGCTCCTCTTTGGTCCTGACCTTGATAAAATCATCAGTCAAGCTACCGGGGGTAAAAGCACCCTTCTCCCCCAACCCAAGGCACGCCCCTCCTTTCGGAAGAACAAGTTTTTTCGTGGCTCTCAGTCCAAGAGCACGAGATCCTCTCCCCCAAGGCAATCCTTTTCGAACAAAGGGCGTTTCGGCAACAAACCACGTACTCCCTGGCAGAACCGAAAGCACTCCTCCAAACTCGCCGACAAGTCCACTTCAGCATGACGCCATCCTGCCCGGGCCTCTTTGCATAGGAGGGAGATTGTCCCACTTTGCAGACACGTGGGTATCTCTTGTTCAGGACACCTGGATTCACGAGGTGGTTACTCAAGGCTACCACCTCGAGTTCTCATCTCTCCCACCTCACCGATTCTTCATGTCACGACTTCCTCGAGACTCAGGCAAGCGTACAGCTTTTCAGAGGGCCGTTTCCAACCTTCTCCTCGCAGGAGTGATTACTCCTGTCCCTCCCGCCGAACACTTCACGGGCTACTACTCAAACCTGTTCATAGTCCCCAAAAAGGACGGCTCCGTCCGGCCGATCCTAGACTTAAAGGAACTGAACAAGCTCATTCGTCCGAGAAAATTCAAGATGGAATCCCTCCGATCGGTCATTGCAGCGATGTCCCCAGGGCAATTCCTCATGTCCCTCGACATAAAGGACGCTTATCTTCATGTTCCCATTTTCCCTCCTCATCAGAGATTCTTGCGCTTTGCCTTCCAAAGTTTCCACTACCAATTCACAAGTCTACCATTCGGCCTCACTTCGGCTCCCCGGGTCTTCACGAAGATCATGGCGGCTGCCACTGCTCTGATCCGCAACGAGGGGGTCTCCATCACCCCGTATCTAGACGACCTGTTGATCAAAGCGCCTTCGCTCCAGGAGGCTCAGCGGTCACTTCAGGTCTCCATGGAGAAGCTACGGGACCTAGGTTGGGTCCTCAACCTCCACAAATCCTCTCTGATTCCCAGTCACTCCATGAACTTCCTAGGCATGGATTTCAATACTCTGTCCCAGAGGATTTCCCTCCCGCAGGAGAAGATCGTTCATCTCCAAGCCCTAGTTCGATCTCTGCTGCAGAAACCGAAACATCCCGTAAGATTCTGCATGAAGGTGCTCGGTGTCATGGTTTCCACCATGGAAGCGGTTCCCTTCGCCCAATTCCATCTCCGGGAACTCCAGTGGAACATTCTCAGCACCTGGCGACGGAAGTCCTTACTTCAAGAGATACTCCTCTCTCCTCAAACGCTGACGTCCCTTCGGTGGTGGCTCAACACCACTCATCTCTCAAGGGGAAAACGCCTCGGGGACCCCAGTTGGCGCATCCTCACAACGGACGCAAGCCTCTTCGGCTGGGGAGCAGTGCTCGAAGGCAGGTCAGCCCAGGGGCAGTGGAACCTCACAGAAAAGAAGTTGCAGATCAATCTACTCGAGATCCGGGCAATTCGCCTCGGCCTCATCCACTGGCAGCGGGACCTGACGGGACAGGCGGTGAAGATACAGTCGGACAACTCCACGGCGGTGGCCTACATCAACCACCAGGGCGGCACAAGGAGCAGGGCGGCTCTAAGCGAGATAAAAATCATATTCCAGTGGGCCGAGGAGCACAGCGTTCAGCTGTCCGCCATCTTCATTCCGGGACTGCTGAACTGGGAAGCCGACTTTCTAAGCAGGCAGTCCCTGGACCCCGGCGAGTGGTCGCTAAAGGACGAAGTGTTTCAAGAAATAACTTCCAGATGGGGCACTCCAGAGGTGGACCTCATGGCGACCAGGCACAACAGAAAGGTACCAGACTTCCTTGCTCGTTACCGGGACCCACTAGCCCTGAACGTGGACGCTCTGACGGCCAACTGGCCTTTTCGCCTGGCGTACGCCTTTCCACCCACTCCTCTCATTCCCAGAACGATCAGAAAGCTTCAAAGAGAAAGGTCCACCCTCATCCTCATAGCACCGAGGTGGCCTCGACGGGCATGGTTCACAGACCTTCTCAACCTCTCCGTCGCAGAACCGTGGCCTCTGCCACTTCTCCCGGACCTTCTCACTCAGGGTCCAATCCTGCATCCAAACCCGACCTACCTCAACTTGACGGCGTGGCTCTTGAGACCAACATTCTGATTCAGAAAGGGTTTTCCAGGGCGGTGGCACGCACTATGTGTGCGGCACGGAAGCCAGTTTCGGCCAGGGCCTATCACCGGGTTTGGTCCACCTACCGGCAGTGGTGTTCCTCTCACAAGGTTAATTTCCGACTTTTTTCTCTACCGACTCTACTGGAGTTTCTGCAGGACGGCCTTTCCCTCGGACTGTCCTTAGGGTCCCTCAAATCTCAAATCTCGGCTCTGTCTGTACTTTTCCAGAAAAGACTTGCCCTGCTTCCTGACGTAAGGACCTTCATGCAAGGCGTGGCTCATGTAACTCCACCTGTCAGGGCTCCTGCGCCTACCTGGGATCTCCCGTTGGTACTCCGGGCTCTTCAGCTTCCTCCCTTTGAACCCCTGGGGTCGGTGCCCATTCAGTTCCTGACCTGGAAGACTGCTTTCCTCCTGGCTATTGCTACAGCAAGACGGGTTTCTGAGCTCAGCGCTCTTTCCTACAAATCGCCCTACCTTGTCTTCCATCAAGACAGAGCGGTCCTTCGTACCATTCCATCCTTCCTGCCTAAGGTGGTCTCCGATTTTCACATCAACCAAGAGATTGTGGTTCCTTCGTTCTGCCCTTCTCCGGCAAATCAGAAAGAAAGGGCGCTGCACGCTCTGGACCCTGTGCGGGCCCTCAAGTTTTACCTCTTCAGAGTTCAAGACTTCCGCAAGTCCGATTCCCTTCTGGTGCTTCCCTCAGGCCCCCGTCGAGGTGCATCGGCTACCAAGCAATCCATTTCTCGCTGGCTCAAACAAGCTATCCAGGGTGCCTACAAAGCCCGGGGTCGGACACCTCCGTCCAGGGTCACTGCCCATTCAACCAGGGGTGTGAGTACGTCCTGGGCTTTCAGAAACCAGGCATCAGCTGAACAGCTCTGCAAGGCAGCAACCTGGACCTCTGTCCATTCGTTTGCAAAATTTTATCATTTTGACACCTTTGCGGCATCTGACACTCGCTTTGGCAGAAAAGTGCTTCAGGCCGCGGTGGCTGATACCACATAAGCCTCTTTTTCCCACCCGGTTGTTAGGGGACAGCTTTGGTACGTCCCCATTGTCCCTGTGTCCCCCAAGCTGACTTTGAGAAAAGGAGATTTTGTGTACTCACCGTTAAATCTTTTTCTCTTCAGTCACTTGGGGGACACAGGGCTTCCCTCCCTGGATTGAGGCTTTCACTTCCGTCAGACATGTTACCTTTTTTCCTGTTAACTGTTATTGGCTTTTTTGAAAGTTTTATTCTTGTTGTGTCATATCCTGTTGACTTTGGTACAAACTGAGCTCTTTTCCAGCCTGCTGGGGGTATAGCCAGTGGGGGAGGAGCCAGTTGTTTTTTTTGTAGTTGTGTCCTGCCTCCTAATGGTACTAGCTATACCCCATTGTCCCTGTGTCCCCCAAGTGACTGAAGAGAAAAAGATTTAACGGTGAGTACACAAAATCTCCTTTTCTATTCAGGCCTCTCCTATTCATATTCCAGTTTCTTCTTCAAATCAATGCATGGTTGCTAGGGGAATTTGGGCCCTAGCAACCAGATGTCTGAAATTGCAAACTGGAGAGCTGTCGCATAAAAAGCTAAACTTGAACCACAAATAATAAAAATAAATAAATAAAATCATTTGCAAATGGACTCATTCTCTACATAAGGGGTCTCCAACCTTTTTACCCTTGAGCCACATACAAATTTAAAAAAAAAAGTTGGAGAGCAACATGCATTTAAAAAGTTCCTGGGCTGCCAAATATGGGCTTTAATTGACTATTTGCCCTCTGTTTGGCAGTACACCTGGTTTTTATACAACCAAAACTTGCCTCCAAGCCACGAATTCAAAAATAATCAATTGCTTTGAGGCCACTGGGAGCAACATCCAAGGGGTTGGAGAGCAACATGTTACTCACGAGCTACTGGTTGGGGATCACTGCTCTTCGTCATACTAACAGTTAATTTAAAGGTGAACAAACCCTTTAAGACTTATGTGGTGTGTGAAGCGTGGCAGTTTAGGATCCAAATGTACATGTACAATCGAAATCCATATACAGTACACCAAAACTGAATGTGAAGAAAAACAAATCCTGGTTATAATAAAGAGAAAATTCTCACAAAGTACCGGTAAAATGAAAAACATCAAATCTGGTATTAAGGCCCTGAAGAAAACCTTTTCACACCAGATTTGATATTTCTCATTTTATATAAATTCGTTTTTTTTTTTACTTGGTGAGAAATCAAACTTTTTTTTTTTTTTTTTTTTAACTCTTGATTTTTGTTCACATTTTTCCGTTTTGGTGTATTGTATATGGATTTCTATGTACGGAATTTTGACTTTATTTTTCTTTGTTTTTCTATATACATTTTTTTGGAAAAGGGATTATTTAATATGAATGCCTATTCGCATCTATGGAACCACAAATAATTAAAAAAAAAAGAGAGAGAGAGAGGATATAATTTATTCACCAACAGAGGGCGTTATTCTACGTATCTGTATATAGAAATTATTCTTTTGGATCATCTGTTGTATATGTCCATTATCAGGCATTTTCAGATAGTCATTCACCAGCAGAGGGCGTTGTGATTTAGGCCTGTTCTTAATTATGAATAAAAAAAAGTAAGCTTTTTTTTTTTTTACTCTCTTACATATACGTTTGTGTGTGTGTGTATATATATATATATATATATATATATATATATATATATATATATATATATATATATATATATATATATATATATATATATATATATATATATATATATATATATATATATATATATATATATATATATATATATATATATATTGTTCTTTTAAGCCTATGATTAAAGGGGTGGTTCACCTTAAATTGCCTTTTAGTATGATGAAGAGTGATATTCTGAGACAATTTGTAACTGGTTTTCAATTTTTATTTGTGGTTTTTGAGTTATGTAGCTTTTTATTCAGCAGGTTTTCAGTTTGTAATTTCAGCAATATGGTTGCTAGGGGACAAATTACCTTTGCAACCATGCACTGATTTGAATAAGAGACTGGAATAGGAGAGGGTCTAAATAGATCAGTAATAAAAAAATAGCAATAGGAATCCATTTGTAGCCTTACAGAGCATTTGTTTTTAAATAAGGTCCGTGACCCCCATTTGAAAGCTGGAAAGAGTTAGAAGGAAAATTATTCAAAAGTGATAAATGAATAAATAATGAAGACCAACTGAAAATTTGCTTAGAATTGGCCATTCTATAACATACTAAAACTTGAAGGTGAACCACCCCTTTAAGGGCTGAAACGCGTCAGGTGACACACTGCATGCTGTTTTAATGTGGATTAATAAAATACATTGTTTTATGCTACACCATGTTTTGGTAAGTAGATAATTCGATAAGCAGAGCAGATAACCCCTCTACATAATGGGCTTCTGTTTGTGTGGACTGGCCATCTATCTAATTTAAGATGGCGTATCTTTAGTTTCCCTCAATCTTGAGTTAAACTGAAGAAATAAAAACCATATTTTCTGTGAAGCATAACGTTTGTTCAGCACAATTCCTCTTTATTAACCCCAAGTGGGTGTACTGCCTCTTTAAGTGATTCTACTTCTGTATCAGAGTTGGGTGAACAGTACTGAATAGGATTTTAATACTTGGTACAGTGTTGAACCAGGGGCCATCTCCACATCTAATTTTTATTTATTTTTGGCCAGTGTTATGGAATACCTATCTCTGTGCATGTGTTCTTTAAAGGAATTGTTTAGTGTAAAAATAAAAACTGGGTAAATAGGCTGTGCAAAATAAAAAATATTTCTAATATAGTTAGTTAGCCAAAAATGTAATGTATAAAGGCTGGAGTGATTTGATGTATAACAAGTCAGTCTGAACACTACTTCCTGCTTTTCAGCTCTCTTGGTTTACACTGACTGGTTACCCTGGCTACCAGGCAGTAACCAATCAGAGACTTGAGGGGGGTATACTGAGAATCCATTACAAACTCACTGAATAGAAATGTCCCATGTGGCCCCCCTTCAAGTCGCTGACTAACTCAGAGTTATAGAGCTGAAAAGCAGGAAGTTGGATTCTGGCTGTTTTATTAGACAACTGTTCACTCCAGCCTTTATATATTACATTTTTGGCTAACTCACTATATTAGAAACCTATTTTGCACAGCCTATCTATTAACCCAGTGTTTATTTTCACACTGAACTATTCCTTTAAGGGCTAGGGCACATTCTGCTTTTTCCCCTACTTGTTGCACATATGAACCAAAGCTGTCTGTCATCACATTAAGAGCTTGGGTCACCCCTCCATGTGCAGATGTTACTAGTCACAACCTTACAGTGAATGGACTGTGATCTGCAGTGGCTAGTGATTAACGTTTTATTTTTTTCTCTCCTGGCTTCTTTATTAGGTTACAGTGGATATGAAGATTATAACGGATATGAGTATGCTTTTGGTGCAGATCAGAGATTTGGGCGTGGTAAGTATTTGTCACATTAGATGTTCAGATATAATGTGTTGTTTAGACTCCCATTGATTTTTCTCTTCCTCGTCTGATCTCGTGTGCCGTTCTTTTAGTTGAAGGAAACATTACCCCTACAAGCAGCTGAGCGGGAATTGCTACACTACCCATCTCTATTACAAGGATAGTTCACATTCAAGTTACTTTTTAGTATGTTCTAGTATGGCCAAATCTAAGCAACTTTTCAATTGGTCTTAATTAATTATTTGCCTTATTCTTTTAGCTTTCAAGAGAGTCGCTGACCCCATCTAAAAACAATTGTATTGTTATTGCTACTTTTTATTAGTCTTTCTATTCAGGCCTCTCCTATTCATAATCCAGTCTCTTATTCAAATGCATGGTTGCTAGGATAATTTGGGCGCTGGCAACCAGAACGCTGAAACTGCGAACTTGAGAGCCACTGAATAAAAAGCTAAACTCAAAAAACCACAAATTAAAGAAAATGAAAATCAACTGCAAATTCTCTCAGAATATCACTCTACATCATACGAAAAATGTAATTTCTCTTGCCTAATTGGGGGACACAGGCACCCTGGGGATGAAGATCCTGCAGCTGGAGACTGGACACTAAATAGTTAACTTTAAACTCCTCCTCCTCCTGCTCTGGGCTTCATCCCCTGCCTCCTCCTACAATCTCCAGTTTCGTTAGTGTCCTCAGAAGGAGAAGACACATAGTTAGTGGCTGGAGCAATTGATCAGGACTGCGTGTTAGGATCATGCCACATTATGGGGGCCACTGACACCGCTCAAAGCGCCTCTCCAGCTGATAACTTCACTACCCTATAGCCTTCCCGCTCTACGGAGGTCTGCAGGCTCGCTCCTATTTCCCTACGCTGTCTTCCCGCTCCACGGAGGCCTGCAGCAGCGCTCTACACCTCTTAGGTGTATATCCTTACACAGACAATTATATATGTGAATCACATATATTCTTGTTTGTGTCTGTGACTGGGAAACTTATTAACAGGGCTCAGTACAGCTGGCAACGGTGGTGAGTACATTCCACCCTTCTACCCTCTCTCTCTAATTAGGCCCCCCATGCTCTCTGTTTATCCAACTGCCTATGTGCCCCCTCTCTGTATCGCCTACTTCTTTTGCGCCTCACGACTCTTTGCGCGCCTTTTTTCACTGCCCTGCCGTCGACGCCAACGTGCGTTCCACCTTGGAACGCTCTTCCGCCCCTTCCTTAGGCGCAACAGGATCTCCCGCGCCCGCACTGAAGCGGCTCTTTTGCGCCAACAGCCCTCTCTCACTAACGGCTGCTGCCTTCTACCCCAGCATCTCAAACCCACGCTGCCTCTACTCGGGGCCCCTGCTTCTCCAGCGACCGCGCTCCTCTGTCCAGGCAGACATCTACAGGCGAGTATTCTCTCTCTTAAAGGGGTATTACACCTGATACACATGGTTTTCCCCAGGGGCTCTAAACCCTCTATTTTCTGTCTCCACAGCACCTACTAATAGGAGGCTTTTACCCTTGCATCTGCCGGATTCCCCTGCCTCAGCAAAAATAAATAATTAATACAAAAAAAAAAGAAACTTTTTTTCTCAAAAAGGGAGAAAGAGAGCATTATGGCAGATAAGACAGAAGAGCCCAGGACCTTTAAGTCCTCAGCTCACACACGCCAAAATACTCAAATCACTTTTCTAGCCTGCACCAAATGCAAGGCTAAATTTCATTCGGCTTCGGCTGAATCCGTGTGTATGGCCTGCAGACCTTCAGATCCCTCGCCACCTCCCTTGGCCAGTACATCTGAGTCTGAGTTGATCAGGGCCCTTTCCCTCTCACTTGCAGGCATCCAAAACCTGGCACGCATCCCAGAGCACCTTTCTCAACCCGCTAGAACTGCCGACCTCCCTTCAGGTCCAAAACGCCTTGCACCTTCGCCACCTGATTCTCCCGGGGAACCACTTTCTCCCTCCGATGAGAAAGGCCAAATCCTTTCCCAGAATGACTCAGATCAGGAACACATTGACCCAGATCTAGACACGCCTAGAACCCAGAGGGAGGTGGAAGGCCTTATACAAGCGGTGCTTAGTACTCTTAACATAGAAGAGCCTGTCTCTGCTGAGCCAGCGAAAAATATCTTTAAGAGACAAAAGAAGAGCTCTTACGTCTTCCCGGCTTACGAGCAGTTGGACGACCTAATCAAGGCCCAGTGGAAACATCCAGACCACAGGGTTCAAATATCACGGCGTTTCTCACAAACTTATCCCTTTCCTCAGGAGTGCACTGAGCTCTGGGCTTCGCCCCCTGCGGTAGATCCCCCAGTCTCCAGGCTTTCCAGGAATACCACCATCCCGGTGGCAGACGCAGCAGCATTCAAAGACCCTATTGACAAGCGTCTGGAGGGATTTTGCAAATCTTCCTTCACAGCGTCCGGATCTGCCTTTAGACCTATCTTTGCTATTGCCTGGGTCGCCAAGGCCATGGAGGTCTGGGTAGAACAGGTTGCACAACTTCTCGGGTCCGAGGACCCCTCGACCGACAATCTCCTATCTCAAATAGCTGACGCTACCAACTACATCGGAGATGCGGCTATCGACGCAGCAAAGATGGTGGCACAGGCCTCAGCCCAGTCTGTGGCAGCTCGCCGTTTCCTTTGGCTGAAGACATGGTCGGCCGACCTCACATCTAAACGCTCCTTAGTCAGCCTGCCCTTTCAAGGGAAACTACTCTTCGGGGCCGAATTAGACAAAATCATCTCACAAGCTACTGGCGGTAAGAGCACACTACTCCCACAGACCAGAACCAAAAGACCTGCCTTCAAGAGACGTCCCTTTTTTCGACCCTTTCGGCAAGGTCAAAGGTCTAAAACAGAGTCAGAAAAATCCAACACCAATTTTCGCTCCCGCTATCACAATAAACAAAGGTCCAGTTGGTCCTCCAACAAAGCACCGGCCAAGTCCTCTCAGGACAAGTCCGCTTCCGCATGAAGGGGTGCCCACCCCCGAAGGGATCCCACTAGGAGGCCGCCTCCAATCCTTTCGGGAGGTGTGGGAACTCAAGATACGGGACCGTTGGGTGCTCCAAGTCATCTCTCAGGGGCTACTGATAGACTTTACCCAACTTCCCCCCCACAGATTTTTCATATCCAGACTACCACGACAACCACACAACAAGAACAAATTTCTCTTGGTCATCCAAGACCTTGTCAAGGCGGGAACCATTCGACCAGTTCCTCAATCAGAAAGGGGAAGAGGTTACTATTCCAACCTTTTCATGGTACCCAAGAAGGATGGTTCCCTGAGACCAGTGCTGGATCTCAAAGATCTCAACCCCTTTGTCCGGCGCTGCCACTTCAAGATGGAATCAATCCAATCAGTTTTGGCATCCATGGAAGACGGGGAGTTCATGACGGTCATCGACATCAAAGATGCCTACCTCCATATTCCCATCCACCCAGCCCACCACAAGTTTCTCAGATTCTTTGCGAACGGTCACCACTGGCAGTTTGTCGCACTCCCATTCGGACTGTCATCAGCCCCCCGTACATTCACCAAGGTGATGGCGGCTGCTCTAGAAGAACTAAGACTGCAGGGCGTTCCGGTCATTCCTTATTTGGACGATCTTCTCGTCAAAGGCGAATCGGCAACAAAGGCCCTTCACCACACGTCTCAGGTCCTCAAGACTTTGACACAACTGGGATGGACTATCAACTTCAAAAAATCGACGCTCATCCCGACTCAAACGATAGAATACCTCGGGCTGATCCTAGATTCCAGGAAAGGGAGAGCCTTTCTGCCGAGAGACAAGATCAGCACCCTCCAGGGCAGGATCCAAACCCTCCAGAGTTCCTTCAGGGTCCCTCTCCGGACGGCCATGCAAGCCCTGGGCACGATGGTGGCGTCTTTCCCAGCAATCCCCTATGCACAATTCCACACCAGAGCCCTTCAACATGTAATTCTGCTGCACCAACGCACAGATCGAACCAATCTAGACCGCCGGATAGTCCTCCCGGAACAGGTAAAACGCTCTCTCACCTGGTGGACACAGCCACTACGGACAACAAGGGGGCGACCCTTCCCTCCTCTCCACTGGACAGTTCTTTCGACGGACGCCAGCCTAAGGGGATGGGGAGGCGCGTTGGGCCAGACGACAGTCCAAGGTCTTTGGAATCAGGAGGAACGTTCTCTTCCCATCAACCTTTTGGAACTGAGAGCAATTCGCTACTCACTGGAACGCCTAACCCCCCTCCTCCGCGGCCACGCCACCCGGATCCAGTCCGACAATGTAACAGCAGTCGCGTATATAAACCACCAAGGCGGCACGAGAAGCCCGGCAGCCCAAAGGGAGGCACAACACATTCTACTGTGGACGGAAAAACACGTTCCGGCCATCTCTGCGGTACACATACCGGGAGTGGACAATTGGCTAGCGGACTACCTCAGCAGAGAAACTCTAGATCACGGGGAGTGGAGTCTGCATCCGGACGTCTTCCAACTCCTAGTGGACAGATGGGGACTACCAGAGGTGGATGTGATGGCATCTCGAAGCAACTGCAAGGTCCCCCGATTCGTGGCTCGGAGCCTGGACCCACTCGCACTCGCCACGGACGCCCTAGTGATCCCCTGGCGTTTTTCCCTGGCCTACATCTTTCCTCCTCTGGCTCTGCTTCCAAAGGTTGTCAAAAAGATCAAACGAGAAGGCACCCCGACTATCCTGGTGGCTCCATACTGGCCCAGGAGGTCGTGGTTTGCAGACATCGTGACGCTCGCGAAGGACGCTCCGTTTCCCCTTCCTCTACGGCACGATCTACTCACCCAAGGTCCAGTCGTCCACCCGAGTTCTCTTCAGTGGGCTTTAACGGCATGGCTCTTGAAGCCCTAGTGTTGCGAAGGGCGGGAGCCCCGTCGGATGCCCTACCTACCATGCTCCGTGCACGCAAGCCTGTCTCTTCCAAGATATACCATAGGGTTTGGAAGACTTTCATCATCTGGTGCGAACGCAGAGGTTCAGACCCGCAGAAGGCTACGGAGTCAGAGGTTCTCTCCTTCTTACAGGAGGGTTTGCAGAAGGGGTTGGCCTTGAGCTCTCTCAAGGTGCAGGTATCAGCATTGTCCATTCTTCTTCAGAAGAAACTGGCCCTACGGAATAATATCAGGACGTTTCTTCAGGGGGCTATCCGGTTAATTCCACCGTATCGCTGTCCAGTACCACCTTGGGACCTCAACCTCGTGCTCTCAGTACTCCAAGAGGATCCATATGAACCCTTGGACGAGGTTCCTCTGTATACCCTTACAGAAAAAGTGGTTTTTCTTCTGGCCATCACATCTGCTCGCAGAGTCTCAGAATTGGCGGCGCTCTCCTGCAAGTCACCCTTTACCATTCTTCACAAGGACAAGGTGGTCCTCAGACCTACTCCGGATTTCTTACCGAAAGTGGTGTCGGAATTTCATCTTAACCAGGAGATCATAGTACCTTCATTCTGCCCCAATCCCAAGAATCCAGGAGAGCGCAAGCTTCACAACCTGGATGTTGTTAGGGCTATCCACACCTATCTACACGCGACCAAGGAGGTCAGGAAAACAGACGCACTGTTCATCATTCCCAATGGCCCCAAACGGGGTGCCAAAGCTGCCAAGTCCACACTTGCCAAGTGGATTCGGGCTACCATCATCAGAGCTTACGCCCTTAAAGGTAAAGAATCTCCGATTCAAGTGAGGGCACATTCTACTCGCTCGATTAGCACTTCCTGGGCAGTTCGGCATCAAGACTTGGCGGAACAGGTTTGCAGGGCGGCCACCTGGGTCTCCATTCATACATTCACGCGCTTCTACAGGCTACACACACAGGCTTCAGCCGAAGCGGTCTTTGGGAGGAAGGTGTTACAGGCTGTCATTACTTAAATGCCTATCAGGGCTTACAGTGTCCCACCCTCATGGGTTGCTTTGGGACGTCCCCAGGGTGCCTGTGTCCCCCAATTAGGCAAGAGAAAGAGAGATTTTTGTACTTACCGTTAAATCTTTTTCTCTTGTCCTATATTGGGGGACACAGGCCTTCCCTCCCTGTACCGACACTGTTTGATTTTGGTTTACCGACTCCCGTTGGAGCTTGGTTAGGTTATTATGTTGTTCAACCTTGTTTTTGAAAGGTTTGGAGATGGTAGAGGTCCTCCTCTTCTGTTTTTGGTCATCATGCTCCTTCTTCGGTCGAAACTGGAGATTGTAGGAGGAGGCAGGGGATGAAGCCCAGAGCAGGAGGAGGAGGAGTTTAAAGTTAACTATTTAGTGTCCAGTCTCCAGCTGCAGGATCTTCATCCCCAGGGTGCCTGTGTCCCCCAATATAGGACAAGAGAAAAAGATTTAACGGTAAGTACAAAAATCTCTCTTTAAAGGTGAACAGACCCTTTGAGTTAACTATTGGTATAGGTATGGGACCTGTTATCCAGAATGATTGGGACCTGGGGTTTTCCGGGTAACTCATCTTTCCGTAATTTGGGTCTTCATGCCTTAAGTCTACTAGAAATTAATTTAAACATTAAATAAACCCAATAGGCTGGTTTTGCTTCCAATTAGGATTAATTATATCTTAGTTTGGATCAAGTACAAGCTACTGTTTTATTATTACAGAGAAAAAGGGAATCATTTTTAAAAATTTGGATAAAATGCAGTCTATGGGAGACAGCCATTCCATAATTTGGAGCTTTCTGGATATCGGGTTTCCGGATAATGGATCCTATACCTGTATTATGTAGCGATTGAGTTCACCATTTGCAAAATGTCTCTCAATTTCAAAGGGGTTGTTCACCGGTTGTTCACCTTTAAATTACCTTTTTAGTATGATGTAGAGTAATATTCTGAGAGAATTTGCAGTTGATTTACATTTTTTATTTAGCTTATTATTCAGCAGCTCTCCAGATTGCTATTTAAGCAGTTTGGTTGCTAGGGTTTAAATTTGCCTAGCAACCATGCATTGATTTGAATAAGAGACTGGAATATGAATAGGAGATGACGCAAATAGAAAGATGAGTAGCATTAACAAATGTGTAGCCTTACAGAACATTTGGTTTTTTTTTTTTACATGGGGTCAGTGACCCCATTTGAGGGCTGGAAAGAGTCGAACGAAAAAGGCAAATAATTAAAAATAAAGCTATTAAAAAATAAAATTGAGGACCAATTGAAACCTTGTTTATAATTGCCCATTCTAGAACGTGCTTAAAGTTAACTGAAAGGTGAACCACCCCTTTATGGAAAATGTCAGACCTTTAAATATATTCTACTAAATATAAAATTGTATAGAAATAATAACATACTGAATAGTGATGTGCGGGCTGACCCGATACCCTCGGACAGGTTTGTGTCGACCTCTCACTGCTCCTCGCAGGTTCGGGTTGAGCTCTTCTCCTGCTCTCCCTGACCACCACCTTCAAATGCCGACTTCCGGTTTTATAGTCTCATGTCTGCCGCCCCTGTTGTGAAGTCATCGGCGGGTCTATAAAAGGACCCTAGAGGTGCGGGCAGGCTGGGGCAGGTTAGGGTCGGGTGTGAGTCAGGAAAAACCCTGACCTGCACATCACTAATACTGAACTATAGGTTGCTTGACTCCTTTAGTTCTTTCCTGCCATTCAAAACTCCATTATTCATTTTGCAAAATGTTTCCACAGAGATCTAGTAGAAATATGCAGTACTGATATATCACTAACTGAAATTACTGCAAACTTCATTCTGGGTTTCCCTTTAATATGAATTGCCCTTTTGACAGCCATGCAAAATAGTGTTGTTCTCAAAATGATTTATATGCTCCACCATTAGGCTGCCGAGAGAGATTCTGTATATAAATTTTTTTTTTTTTTATTCTTTCTTCCATCAGTGTCTGATAATAGATATGGAGATGGCAGCACGTTTCAGAGCACAACTGGCCATTGTGTACACATGAGAGGACTTCCCTACAGAGCGACTGAAACAGACATTTACACAGTGGGTTTTGGTTGCTTTGTTACTTCTACTGTCAAACATTCTGCTTTATTTGAACTTTTTTTTAATTAATTTTTTTGTTTATTTAGTTCTTTTCTCCTCTGAATCCAGTGAGGGTTCACATTGAGATCGGTGCTGATGGTAGAGTAACTGGAGAAGCAGATGTTGAATTTGCAAGCCATGAAGATGCAGTAGCAGCAATGTCCAAGGACAAAGCAAACATGCGTAAGATGCTCGTCTGTGTACAGTGTCTAGTCTCACATTAGAGGCAGAAATATGGGGGCTTTTAGCTTCTCATTGTGACCTTTAAAGGACCAGTAACGTCAAGTTTTTTTGTTTTTAAAAAATTTGTTTATACATGGAAAAAAAAACACCAAGACAAATTAAACTTTAAAATCACAAAGCCTTTATTAAGAAATCTTACCGAAACACCTCTTTGCCGCCTCTTCAGAAAAAGCTTGCGCGATCTATCATGCCACGCTCTTTCTCCTCCCGGTCTTCCTTATAGGAGAGAGCCAGGGAGGAGAAATTGAGCGCCGCACCATGGATAGTCGGCTTTTCTGAAGAGGAGCGCAAGCGGAGTTTCAGTAAGTTATTTCTTAATAAAGGCTTTGTGATTTTAAAGTTTAATTTGTCTTGGTGTTTTTTTGTTTCTATGTAAACTAACTAATTTTTTTTTTTTGATATTACTGGTCCTTTAAAGGGATGGTTCACCTTTAAGTTTGTTATAGAATGGCCAATTGTAAGCAACTTTTTAATTGGTCTTTTATTATTATTTTTTTTTTTTTATAGTTTTGTAATTATTCTTCTGACTCTTTCCAGCTGTCAAATGGGGGTCTCTGACCCCATCTAAGAACAAATGCTCTGTAAGGCTACAAATGTATTGTTGCCACTTTTAATACTCGTCTTTCTATTCAGAGCCTGTTATTTATATTCCAGTCTCTTATTGAAATCGGTGTATGGTTGCTAGGGTAATTTGACTCCTAGCAACCAGATTGTTGAAATTGCAAACTGGAGAGCTGCTAAATAACTCAAACCAAAAATTAAAAAAAAAAAATGAAATCCAATTGCAAATTGTTTAAGAAATCACTTCCCTACATCATACTGAAAGTTACCTCCAAGGTGAACAACCGCTTTAGAGCTTTTGTTTGCCTAAACAAGTTTGTCATTAGATATGTAACTAAGCTTGTACTAGCAATCTATTAAGAGCCATCTGACAGGTCTGGGGTCCCCCCCCCCCCCAAGTTCCTGCCCCATTGGATTTATTTGAATCTTCGCGTGTTAAACACTTCACAATCATTTTATTTAATTTTGAAATCTGACATGGGGGCCAGACATAGGTCAGTTTCCCAGCTGCTCCCAGTCATGTGACTTGTGCTCTGCTGAACTTCAATGACTCTTACTGCAAGTTGGCGTGATATCATCCCCCTCCCTTTCCCCCCAGCAGCCTAACGGAACAATGGTAAAATAACAAGATAACCGCTCCCTAACACAAAATAACAGCTGCCTGTTAGATCTAAGAACAACACTTTATAGTAAAATCCAGGTCCCACTGAGACACATTTCAGTTACATTGAGTAGGAGAAACAGCCTGCCAGAAAGCCGTTCCTTCCTAAAGTGCTGGCTCTTTCTGAAAGCAAATGACCTGAGATGCACCTACACACCAATATTACAACTAAAACAAATACACTTGCTGGTTCAGAAATTAAGTTTTATATTGTGGAGTGAATTATTTGCTGTGTAATTTAGAAATAAAAAATATATCACAAATCATGACCGAATACTTTTAAGCTTTAGATAAAATGTTTGATCCCAGAAATGACATTTTATTTTTAAGTGCTTTACAAAATAGCTTTCATTTATTGTTTAGACCCTTATGGTAATGTATGTTTGAGGAGATTCTCTGCTACATCTTATCTCCTTTTTCAAACTGTGTTTTTGGGTTATGGGTGCTGTTGGAAACTTTTCAGATTGTGTGAACGTTTTGCAGTTTGCAAATGTAATTTATCTTCTTTCAGAGCACAGATATGTGGAGCTGTTCCTGAATTCGACAGCTGGAGGATCAAATAATGCATATAGCAGCCAGATGATGGGAGGATTAGGTATGTGATCGATTTTATATTTTTCTCTTGCCTCCACAGACAAATCTGTATCGAGTAGTGCCACAAGGGTGGGTTTTATGGCCTGCCTATAAATGCAGGACAAGAACTGTCTGCGCTTCTGTCCATTGTGTCTACACAAACACTGGGTTTGCCTCAGTACAGACATACAATGTTGTTTTTTAACAAAATACCTACATTATGAGTGCAGGCACCAGAATGGGCGGAGGCCTGACAATCTGCCCTGTGTGGAGCTGTCCTTAGGAGCATATTTACTGTGGAGACAAACTTTATTGGTGATATTGCTCTTAGCAACCAATCCTTAATCTTTGCTTTTGTTTTCTGACTAGTAGATTACTGTACATGTCTAATTGCTCATTGGCTGCTATGGCCAACTGAACAGGTGGTTTGCCTTCAGTGTTAATAAATATTTCCCTTAGTTTTTGGAAGGAGGAGATGGGTGGCTTTTCGTGAACATCCTGTGTGTATCGTTTTAAGCCCTCCATGTACTTTTTATTGCATTTAAGAAGCTGTTTTAAGAGCACTCACAATAAAATCAGTGTGTATGTATATAGATGCAATATAATAATGATGTAATATTCTATGCCATTTTTTTCCCCCAATTTAGCAGCTGCAGGTGCTCAAACAAGTTATGGCAGCCCCGGGACCCAGGCTCTAAGTGGAAGCTATGGTGCAGGGTATGGAAATCAAGCCAATTTAAGTGGTTATGGTAAGTTGTTTTAACAGTAACCCCAAACAATGAAAGTTTTAAAGTAATTACAATGTAATGTACTGTTACCCGGCACTGGTACAACTTTGCTTCAACACCACTATAGTTTATATAAACAAGCTGCTGTGTAGCCAGGGGGGCAGCCATTCAAGCACAGGATACACAGTAGATAACAGATAAGTACTACTATAGTTTATATAAACAAGCTGCTGTGTAGCCAGGGGCAGCCATTCAGAGCGGAAAAAGAAAAGGCACAGGATACCCGTCAGATAACAGATAAGCTCTGTGGTATACAATGGGATTCTTTAACTTATCTACTGTATATCCTGTGCTTGAATGGCTGCCCCCATGGTTACGCAGCAGCTTGTTTATATGAACTATAGTGTAGTTCCTAAAGCAAACACCAGTTTTACCAGCAAAGGGCAAACGTACATTATATTTAATTTTTTGGTGTTGTTCCTTTAAGTTGAGGTCTTGTAACTTTTCATTTATTTTTTTCCCCTGAATATTTTGAATTTAAAATGCTACCATTTTAAAAAATTCTTGGCCAAAAAAGACCCACCCTTTTGAGCGATAAACTAGTTTGATTGTTTTTGTTGTGTACACTTAGTGAGACGTGTAAATAAGTTCTACATAAATCCCCTTTGTTTTGTGGCTAGTTTCTCAAGGCGCTACCCTTAAATTTATACACTTAGGTCTCCTGCACATTTCATTCTAAAACTGCAAAATAAATCATTTCTCCTCAAACTGCACGGGGCTACTGACCTATGAATGTCCTAATACCATTCATTACATGAACCTGTAAAGGGCCTATTCCAGCTGTTTGCCTTTCTATACAGCCTTTAAGGTAACTGCAGTTATTAGTGACCTTTGCAGGACATTGTTTTAGTCTACTAGATGTAGTCCTACCACTTTGTATGGCCCAAGCTGTATAAATGTTTTCATCCAGACCCCATAAGTTGTTAATGGCTGAAGTTTTTGAAAAGGCTTAATATTGTTTTAGATCACTAAGTGGTTTTTTTTTTTCCCCCCCCCTCTTTCCAAGGAAGTACAAGTGGAATGAGCAGCAGCTACTACAGTAGTGGAACACGAGGATCATTAGGCGTAAATGGAATGGCGGGCATGTCCAACAACATGAGCATGAGTGGTACTTGGGGGATGTAACTGAACATTTTTGACTCCATTTGTTTTTTTCTCCCCCCGTTGGGAGGTTTGTTTTAAGCAAAACAAATTTAAAAACAGGTTTTTTTTTTTTGTTTTTTTTAATAACTCAATATTTCATTCAGACATCTGGGTACAGTGATCTGAAGTAGCATATGTATCTGTTAAAATTTCAGGATTTCAGTCAGTTTTGTAAAAGTACATATGCAAATCTGTTATTGGATTTGCTTTTCCAGTTGTGTTGAGTATTACTGATGTGTACATTGTTCTTAATGCGTGTTAAAACATGCTCCCTTTTGTAAAATATATAGGCTTTATTTGGGCTCTACTGGTCTGCTTTTTAAGATGTTGTTCTGTGGTTTTTTGTTTTTTTTTTGAGTTAACCTAAAGCCTTTTTTTTTTTTTTTTTTTTTTTTTTAGTTATTGCTCAATGTACTTTATCAAATAAATTGGTCAAAGTATTTTACTTCTGATGTATTTCATCAATTCTTCCTCACGAAGTTCCAGGCCTCTAGTTCCTGTGGTATCTGACCAGCTCCTATCCAATAGACTCTGTATCTCAACTTTTATTGACCACCATATTTTACATTTTTTCATATGGAGTGCAGCAGCTTCTTTCCAAAATGCTAATTTCTCTGGCTGGCTCCCCCCTTGCCTATTTAAGATGAGATATATGGAAAAGGTTAAAGGAACATCTAAATAAACACTACTTTTGCCCCAAATTAACTGATCAAATTTACATTCACCTATTTTAAAGGTTTACTTACCCTTTAAGTACTGGGGGGGCAAAACACCAAGTGGCTTGTTTAGAAAAAAGTTCTACTGTACAGGCACACTTTCCACTTGAAGTATCATGCTTAATACATAGAAAACATTTTAATCTTTATTTAAAACAATCACACAAGTTCCGAACCCTGGCAGTGAATAAAACAGATCTGGGAAAACAGTTCATATTTCAATAAGATCTTTTTATACATGTTCTCTTAATATCATTTCTATTTGGCATAATTACTGGTTTTATTTTCCTGATTCTGGCAATGAAATATTTAGGTTGCCATGTGACTCATCAACTATATTATTCATGGTGTTTTGGCTGCGTTTCAGCTTGACCTTCAGCCCACCACAACTTTCCAACCTGACATCACTGTTGCCCCATGGCACTTTCACTGGCCCTTGGCATTTGTTGGCCTCTTTGTGCTTTGTCAGGAAAGAAGCACTTACAAGTGAATGACTATTTCCATAACAATCCCGGCTACTCTCTCTGGGAGGCACAATGTATAGAGTAACAATGTTGTGCTCTAAGAATGTATGGGCCTTTATCCATCTTGTTCATGAACTGCTTTATTCTTCATAATATCATAATACATAAAAGCTGTAATAAGCTTAGAGTTAGCCGAAATGGTTAAAAAAAAAAACATTAGGGGGCCCATTTACTTAGTTCGAGTGAAGGAATAGAGGAAAAAAAGTTCGAATTTCGAATGGTCGAATATGGCTACTTCGACTACGACCTTCGAATCGAACGATTCGAACTAAAAATCGTGCGACTATTAGACCATTTGATAGTCGAAGTACTGTCTCTTTAAAAAAATTCTTCGACCCCCCTAGTTCGCCACCTAAAACCTACCTGATCGAAGGAATATCCTTCGATCGTTGGATTAAAATCGAAGGATTTAATCGTTCGATCGAACAAACTATTATTCCATCGATCGTAGGAATAGCGCAAAATCCTTTGACTTCAATATTCGAAGTCGAAGGATTTTATTTCGGTCAAATATCGAGGGTTTATTAACCCTCGATATTCGACCCTAGGTAAATGTGCCCCAAATTCATGTTTTTTTTTTTTTGCAGACATCACCAAATTGATCCCTGGACCTCTCCCATTGACTGGACAACCCCAGGTCCTGAGCATTCTGGATAACAGGTCCCATACGAGTACTCCTAAATGTTGCAAGGCAGCAAAGATGCCCTTTTTTTTTTTTTCAACCATTTTAGTACCTGCCATGGCACCCGTGCCTATGACTAAGTGCTAGGTAAGCGTGAAATGCGATAGGCTCCATGTGGGGAGTGTTTGATATTTTAAAAATGATTTAATAAAATTACACTTTTTATCCTATAAGCATGCATGTGGGATTTTTTTGGAAGTAAAGCGGCTCCATGTGTTGCCTGGGGCCAAGAAATGGTACACATGTGGAGCAGTTGATTCTTCAGTCAGTGACTGGTTAATGAGTCTGAAGCCAGCTGTAATTATGGAGAATGTATTTGGCTTATTTGTGCACCACAATATTGGTCACCACCCAGTCTGTACAGAAAACACCCATGATGTTTGGCACCAATTGCTGCCTGCTGTCATATAATCATGTTCCATGAATGAAAATACATAGAATTCGGGGCAAAATTACTAAATAGCAAATATATTTTGTGCGCCTTTTTAACACTTAACCAGTGACTTCACTAGATATTACTAGACCCCACAGCAAAATTTTCAGGCCCCTAAAGGTTGACCTGTTTTGCCAATATTTATTGAAATTTATATAACTAAGGGCCTTGTGGGGCCCCTATATCTCCTGGGCCCCCCTGCAGCCGCAGGGTCTGTTCCTCTATAGAGATACGCCCCTGCACTCAACCTTACTAATTAATGATGCACAGGGTGTGCTGAGGGTTCTGGGTAATAACATTTCAATGGGAATATTGTTATTCTCTCTATATTGTAATCCATGGCAGCCAATCCGTGCTCAACTTGCAGCTGTCTGAAAAAAGCTAATCATTAAAGGTGAAGGGAAGCTAGAATGCTATATTTATTCTGGAGAATGTTTAACCATACCTGAGTAAGAAGCTCTCTGTTGGTTTAGGATAGCAGTTGCAGTATTAGCTTGGTGTGATAACAATTCCTGCCTGAGTCTCTCCCTGCTCACTTATAGCTCTGGGCTCAGATTACAGCAGAGAAGGAAGAGGAGCAAACTGAGCATGCTCACGCCAGGGGCAAGGAGGTTTAAGATGAAAACAGCCCAGAAGCCCATGTGTACACAATAGAAGGAAACAAATACTGTGTTTCTTTTGACAGAGGACTCAGAGCAGCATTACTTTGAGGGTTTACGGGAATATTTAGGTGGACCTTTCTGATAAGGCTTACTTAGTTTTAACCTTTCCTTCTCCTTTAATTGGTTGCTGTCGGTTATTGCCCAGGTGCAAATTTCCTCTGTTAACAAATAAGCCCAAAATAAATGTCCAGCCTGAGCAATATCTGTAGAAAATCAGGCAGATATCTTTCTAGCAGGTTGGAAAATCTAGATAATCAAGGACTTTATTGTACATTGATGTGTTTTTTTGACAAAGCCTCGCTGTATCATCCAATTGTGGGCCCCAGGGACAAGCGTTACATTAGCCTGATTTAGCCCAGTGTTTGGGAGACCAAATCAAATCGAGACCTCTCCTTGTACAGCCAACTTAATTGGGATCCCATCAACCAGATTTCAAACTTAAGAGCAAAGAGTTAATTCAAAAAAATAGAAAAATGATTTGCAAAGAATATCATTGTCTTACAGGTTAATGTGAAGTTGAACTGTTTTTGTCGCACTGCAAAAAATGTTCCCTGTGCCCATTGTTTTCCTTTTCTATAACCGGGACCTTTAGGGACTGGTTCTGCACTAGCAGCTGCACCTCATAAATCTAAAAAACACATGTATCTTTTAACTTGCCTCAAAACTCATATTGACTTCTTTTCTTTACCACACAGATTTATGATTTTTTTTTTTTTATTTTTTGTGCCCAATATTTTTTTTTTTCAATATATAGTCGTTCCAAAATTCCCTTATTTGGCTACTTTTCTGTTGGGTTGATGTATGTACTTCTGTTGCATTGTCTTGATTTTGGTTTAGTCACAGTACAATCCTTTGTCCTGGAGGAAATGATGAGTTCAGCATTATCTCATTCAAGAGATTTCCTTCGCCCACTGGAAGGAAACATTTGTCGTACCAACAGAATTCGAGATCATGCTGCTCAAGGAGAACATTTAAAATATTTAGACACTGATTATATATTGGTGCAATTCGATGCGATTACAATGGAATAAACGCTAGGAGTTGCACGTGCAAACAAAGCAGAAATAAAAGAAGTGGGTTTCAGATAACGTCTCCGGTGTATATTCTGCCACATTGGCCTAGAACCAGTAGCTCGTGAGTAACATGTTGCTCTCATTGTCCTCAAAGCAGGTGCTTATTTTTGAATTCCAGGCTTGGAGGCATATAGTATTGGAAGTATAGTGCCAAGTAGAGCTGTTGTAGGCTGCCAGTCCACATAGGGGCTACCAAACAGCCAATCACAGCACTTATTTGGCCCCCCAAGGGACTTTTTCATGCTTGTGTTGCTCCCCAACTCCTTTTACATATGAATGTGGCTCACATGTAAAACATTTGGGGACCCCTGGCCTAAATTAATATAACTCTCAAAGGGGTGAGTAGACATATCCTGGATCAGCGGTTTCCTGTATTATATCAAGACAAATTTCAGGCATAAACTTCAGTATATAGTGCCACAGTAAGACAGTAGGCTATTATACAATGCAGAAGGAAAGAAAAGTGTTATACACAAGGGTTTGCACATTTTTAGGCACCCCCCCCCCTCCAGCAAATATAATCAATAAATTTGTACATGGGATGCAATTCCATTGAGTCCCTTACTGTCATGTTCTGCCTTTCCCAAAGACCCCTAGGCTATCCTGAACTGCTTGCTCTGGAAATTGACATTACTTCACAAATATGAGTTCAGGAACAGCCAAGGGATCCCTGCAAAATGAAAGAACACAGTGGCAGGGTACATACCTCCCAACATTTTGGAAGTAAAAAGAGGGCCAAAAAATGTTTTCTGCATGTAGTGCTGCAATTTTTTTGACCACACCCATTTCTGTGGCCACACCCTGTAATTACCATGTTCATTATAAAAATTTGAAAATATTTCTCCTTATCTAAACTGTTAAAATTACTTATTTTCTTATCTAAAAATTGTTACAAAATATCTTAGTTGCACCTGTTAGCTGCACTGGTTTCTCTGCCAAAAGCCAATTAAGTTAGAAACTTTGTTTCTTTTTCTGGCTGTTCAGTGCAGAGAAAAGAGGGACTTTCCAGTACAAATGAGGGACCTCAGGTTGAGCTGTCAAAAGAGGGACTGTAGTAAGGATACCAGACACTCGATGGCTAGTGAAGCGGGGGTGACCCCTGCGTGTTTATTGCGTCAAATGTAACGTTTCGGGGGCATGTCAGACCATGACGAAGGGGCACGCCCCCGAAATGTTACATTTGACGCAATAAACACGCAGGGGTCACCCCCGCTTCACTAGCCATCGAGTGTCTGGTATCCTTACTGCATTCAAGTAGGAGAGGCGCCGACCTCTCCAACCAGCACCGGGCTGATACTTTGAGAGAGAGGTGGGGAAAGAGGATCATTGTGAAAAGAGGGACTGCCCCTCTGAAAAAGGGACAGTTGGGAGGCATTATTACCGTATATACTCGAGTATAAGCCGAGTTTTTCAGCCCCCAAAATATGCTGAAAAACTCTACCTCGGCTTATACTTGGGTCAAGCGCAAAAACGGTCGCCGGCGTCCAAGAAGAGTCGCTGGCGTCCAAGAATAGTCTCCAAGAATATTTGCCGGCGTCCAAGAATGGTCGCCGGCATCCAAAAACGAGACGCCGGCCCCGGGCTAGTGCATTCTTTACTAAAATGGATCACCGGCTTGAGATCCAAGGTTAAGCAATTATTTTCACTTGTGGGTGTCTAACAAAATAACACCCCCAAACTGGAAGACCATTGTTTTATTATGGCATGGTGATATGGAGACATTTGTAATAAACCTCTTCTATCTATGAAACACATCACATGATGACAACGCTTCTTGTACAGAGCACACACTATAACTGATTACTGTCAATATAAGAAAGGGTTAAAAATGACGGCTTGGCCAGCAAGGGAGGAGAAAAGTGGATCTGGCAGGCCATGATGCAACAGATATATCTGCGTTCGGGTGATGTAATTGAGGTGTCAAGTGGCCTGTGTGATACACAACTAAAGCGGCCAGTGAAACGAGAGTTCATTCAATTTGTGACTACCATCTGGCTAAAAAAAGCACTCTTACCTATTATCTAATAAACTCATGAGAGAGATTTGAAGGCCAGGTTCCAGGGCTTGTCCTATAATATGGGACCTGCCGGTATCAAACATATAGATAAGTATCAATTATTGTATAAATTTAAAGGGGACCCGTCACCCAAAAAAAATATTCAAAATACAATTTTATCACATTGGTCAAGCAAAATGAACTTTAATTACACAATATAAATTATCTGAATCTTGTTTCCTTCAGTCTGGGAATTCATAATTCTCGGTCTCCTCTTTCCACTTCACTGCTGAAGGAAAGCACCAGCATTAGGTCCACACCAGCGATATCTTGAGATGGGAAATAGAAAGCGGCCTGAACCCGGAAGAGGATTTCTGTAAGGATGTAAATGCTTCAGTGCAAGTGGCTCTATTTTGAAAAATACAGAATCTAAACTGACTAACCAATAAATGGTGGAGCAGTTCCTTTATTTGGTGACCTTTATGTCCCTATCTTACTGTTCCTTTGCCATATCTATAAAGAAGTTGAGTTGCCATTTAGTCATCTTGCTGATCTACAGCCACTTTCTCTAGAAACCCTCATGTAGTGTAAGGGTAAGGTCGCACTGGGCGTTTTGGGGAGATTTAGTTGCCTGGCGACTAATCGCCTCGTCCTTGCGGCGACCAATCTCCCCAAATGCCTTCCTTCACTCTGTGCCTACCATAGTACCTTTAGGGTAAGGTCACACTGGGCATTTTGGGGAGATTTAGTCACCTGGCGACTAATCGGCTCATCGGTCACCAATCGGTCACCAATATGTCTAGAGGTTGAGCTGTTTTACCAATATTTATTGAAATTGTATATGAATTAGGGCCTTATGGGCAGGGCCGGGCCAAGGGGTAGGCAGAGTAGGCGTGTGCCTTGGGAGCAAAGCTGGGGAGGGTGCCAGGCACGTACCTTCTCTGTCGCCTACCCCCAGTCCGTTCCCATCTCTGCCCGACTCTCTCTGCCCTTCTCTTCTTTCTGCGCCCCTGCGGAAATGGGAGCCCCTGTCTTCCAGATCGTTTCTGCCCTTTTCTTCTTTCTGCGAATGTGCAAACACAAGTTTGCGCACATGTGCACTAGAAAGAAGAAAAGGGCAGAAAAGTCGACGAGAGAGGGGACGGCACACGAGCGCCAATTCACGCACTCGTGCTGAGCCGGCGCTGTGTTGGCCCGGCTTGCCTAGGGCGCCCGTGTGGCGCGGCCCTGCTTATGGGACCCCTATACCTCCTGGGCCCCCCTCTGTAGTTACGCCCCTGGTGACGGGTAGAGTTGTCACCTTTTCTGGAAAAAAATACCGGCCTTCCTATATATTTATCTTTTTTCCCTATTAATAACATTGAGATCAACCATCACTTTTACGGGCCAGGTGGCAACCCTAGTGACGGGCAAATCTGTTCCATTTTGCTTCATGGACAAACTTGCGAAACAGTGAAAATTTGAAGAAGGTGTTTATTCACTTATTCACATATATTCAATTATTTTTTTACTTTTTTCACTGCACATATGGTGCTATTTTTGGGCTACTCTTGAAGTGCCTCTTGGCTAGTTTTTGGGCTTGTTTTTTTAGTTGACTTTGGCTGGTTATGAAAATTAGACCTGGCAAGCCTGACTTCCAGACACCACAACCAGGGATCCAGGCCCCAAAATGGCCCCCAAGCCACATCTACTTTCCTCAGAATTATATTTCAGGCTGATATTTCTATTAAATGCGCAGTCAAGGGGAGAAATAAGTGTTTATTGTATGTCTCGGATAATGTGGGCACAGTCCAGTTGTGTTGGTAGTGAAAGTTTCCTCCTCACGTCACTGTCATGAAACAATACCGCGTGGAAAAGTTATTTTAAGGATCGGGTTTCTTGATTGTACCCCCAGCGGCGGCGGCGGCGGCTTTAAAGCCTACACACCGTGATGCTGGTGCCGTGACTAAATTATTAGTGAAGGATGGGAGTGGCCGCCCATATTTTAAGCCACGCCCCTCTGAGCTTCCCCGCAGCCAGTCACATCGCGCGTCCATTCAGTGTGACCCGACCCCCCTCCGAGCTCTCCTGACTGTCTCTCTCAGTCACTTCACTTCTCATAACTCAACATGGACTTCATGAAAGTCGCTCTGCTGCTTCTCCTGCAAGGTAAAGCCATAGTCCTCTCCCTCTGCACTTTGCGTTCAACCCCAAGGCTCAATGACTCCCCTATTTTTAGTTTGTCCCATCGTATAAATGGCTGCTCCCGTGGCGCTCGCACGTTTATTCCGGGCTGGTGGCGTCACTCATACGTGTGTAACGGGCTGCCGCTTTGTTTTGCAGTCTCCTGTGTGTTTGTGCACGGGGCGGTGATTGGAGCGCGTCACAATGAAGTTTTCAGTAAAGACGCCGCGAGTGATTTTGCCGCGGCTCAGGAAAGTTTCCAGTACGAGGATAAGAGGGTGTTCACTGCACCAAACCACATCTTTGCCTCGCCGAGGGGTAAGTGTGATGTCTCCTGCTGCTGACAATGCCTTATGTCAATAAAAGCCTCCCCCCCCAAACCTCATGGTAATAAAAGCCCCCAACCAGCTGCAAGTCATCTGGAGGTTTTGCACATCAAGTGCTGAATTCTGGGGTATGATAAATGGCACTGTATTAGTCCTGTTCTCTGGGGTATTATACCTCATACTGTCACTGACTGTACAGTTATCCTGACACTTGTTCTGCAGTAATATAACCAAAACCTAAACTCTACAGTTATACTGTCATTTATTCTGAGGGATTATATTTGAAACTGTCACTTTACAGTTATCTTGTCATGTATTCTGAAGTATTATACCTGAAACTGTCACTTTACAGTTATCCTGCCATGTGTTCTGGAGTAATATATGCAAAACGGACACTGTACAAGTTATCCTACCATTTATTCAGGGGTGTTATACCTGAAACTATCACTGTATAGTTATTGTGCAACATGTTCTGGAATATTATACTGGAAACCTTTGCTACAAGTTTAACCTGCCATGTGTATTATATATGAAACTGTCTACTTACTGCCTACTGCATGTGTTCTGAAGTAATACCCCAGAACACATGGCAGGATAGCCTTATACAGGTGACTGTCACTGTACCGTTATTCCGCAACATGTTCTGAAGTATTATACCTGAAACTGTCACTGTAAAGCTATCCTGAAACATGTTCTGGCATAATACAGTGACAGTTTCAGGTAAAATACCCCAGAACATGTTGCAGGATAACATACAGTGACAGTCACCAGTATACGGCTATTCTGCCATGTGTTCTGAGGTATTATACCTGAAACTGTCACTTTACAGTTATCCTGCTATGTGTTCTGAAGTATTATACCTGAAACTGTCACTGTACAGCTATCCTGAAACATGTTCTGTCATAATACAGTGACAGTTTCAGGTATACCGTATATACTCGAGTATAAGCCGTCCTGAGTATAAGCCGAAGTACCTAATTTTACCTCCAACAACTGGGAAAGCTTATTGACTCGAGTATAAGCCGAGGGTGAGAAATGCAGCAGCTTCTGGTAAGTTTCAATCTCGTTTTTGGATGACTATTCTTAGGTGCCGGCTACTATTCTTAGGCGCCGGCGAATATTCTTAGGCGCCGGTGACCGTTTTTGCGCTTTACCCGAGTATAAGCCGAGGTAGAGTTTTTCAGCATATTTTGGGGGCTGAAAAACTCGGCTTATACTCGAGTATATACGGTAATACCCCAGAACATGTTGCAGGATAACATACAGTGACAGTCCCCATTATAAGGCTATTCTGCTATGTGTCCTGGGGTATTATACCTGAAACTGTCACTGTACAGTTATCCTGCCATGTGTTCTGGGGTATTATACCTGAAAATGTCACTTTACAATTATCCTGCTATGTGTTCTGAGGGATTATACCTGAAACTGTCACTGTACGGTTATCCTACCACTTGTTCTGGGGTAATATACCTGAAACTGTCACTGTACAGTTATCCTGCTATGTGTTCGGAGGTATTGTTTAACAGGAACAAGGTGAAGCAGAACACACTCTGGTATCTTAAAGGATAAGTAAACCTTTAAAATAAGTGAATGTAAAACTGATGAGGGGGCTATTCTGAACCTTTTTGTAGTTTACATTCATTATTTATTTTCTTTTTATTCCAACATATTAAGGGATACATGTACTGTTAATATGAATGAATTTTGTTACAGCAGCTCCACCTACTGATCATTTTCCCACCCGTCTGACCACCAAGTAGTCAAGGAAGTTGTCAGGAGAAAGAAAAATGCTGCAATGTTCTTTTGCTTAGGTAAGATGTGAGAAAGGTTTCTATTTTATTCCTAAGCAGAAGAAAATCAGAGCAGCCTCTTTCTTTCTCCTGACAACGTCCTTGACTACTTGGTGGTCAGACTGGTGGGAAAATGACCAGTAGGTGGAGCTGTTGTAACAACATTCATTCACATTAACAGTACACGTATCCCTTAATATCTTGGAATAAAACCAAAATAAATAATGAATGTAAATTACAAAAAGGCTTAGAATAGCCCCCTCATCAGTTTTACATTCACTTATATTAAAGGTTTACATATCCTTTAATAGAGAATGCCTGGTGCACAGCGTAGAGAGTACGTCAACCCCCATTGTATAAATGAAATAGAAAAAAACGCTGGCACTCAAGGCAAGTGAAATGCAGGGTTCCCCCTTGCTTTTTATTTCTTGTGCGAACGTGCAACGTTTCGGGGCGAACCCCTTTATCAAGCATACATACTGACCACAGTGCAGACAATATAAAGAGTGACCAATTAAATTAATTGGCATGCAAAACTACCAACATTCAGTTTGAAAGGCAAGGCTCTCGACCAATCAACAAATAGTATGTGAGAAAAAAGTTTTTTTTAAAAAAAACTTTAAAAAACTTTAAAAACAATCACAAAATATTTCATGAGAAAATGTTATTTAAACCAGCAAAAATTCTGTGAAAAGTCCAATTGTGCCAGGGCATTCAATCCCTTCAGAGTGCTAAAATAAACCATGTGTATGTAATAGAGATAAAAAAGATACAAAGTAGTTAGGCAACAGCCTATTATACTAAAAAGATAAAAACATTAAAAGGTAACAATTTTGTAACCACAAACTTGCCCTAATACAGATAAGATAAATTACCTGTCCCTGGAGAATACTCCAAGAATTTTCTTATCTGTAAAAAACATGAAAGGAACAAGATTATTCATAGCAGGCTTGTTCACAAATATAATTAAAAAAAGTTTAAACAAAGCAGGACAAGTTATATTCCGCGTTAAGACCTGGATTGGAGTAACCAAATCCAGTAGCACTCTCTTTGGAGTAGCATATGTTTTTTGTCCTGCCCTTGACTAAAGCTGGCCATAGATGTTGAGATTTTTAAAAGATCCGATCCTCATCGTGAGAAAACTATTTTCTCGGAACGATCGTACGAATTGACCATCAACTAAAAAGACCAATTTGGCAGGAAAACAAAGGGGAGCTGCCTGCTTGGCCCTGCAAACATAGATAGATTGCACTGGGACCGACAAAGATTTTTTGACCTGGCCGATCAATTTCCTGACAGATGTCAGACGAAAAATCGTAAGATGTACGATCGTTCGAATTCCACTAACCGCACCATAATTCCGAAGGATTGGTCGGACTTCCCTAAAATCGGTCGTTTGGCAAGAAGAATCGTCGCGTCTATGGGGAGCTTTACACTTTTTCTAAGATGTGCCATCTTAATTGTGCCACCGATGACCATGGGTATGAAAATGTTTAGCCAATAAAGTTGATCGCAACAATTTGTTCATAATTAAATTACAGCAGCGGGGTGCAAACTAACCCGTTTCGTGCCAAAAACTCGGCACTTCCTCAGACGAAGAAAACCAAGGGTCCCGAGCACTCTGGATAACAGGTCCCATACCTGTATCACATTTCTGTAATGGAAATGAGAAGAGACACAAAAGGGGAATTGCCAACAGCTATTCATTGAGTTCTGTTGGAATAAAGCCTTGTAGTGATTAGCTCAGCTTGGCAGGATTGCAGCCATCCCACCCCTGGGTTACACATACTGCTGAGCATTGAATTTTTTGTCAATGATACAAATAGAAATATATATATATATTTTTTTCAAAATAAGATGTTTGTAAATCAACCCCAATATCTGTTTTCATAGTAAAAACGGGCCAGGGCCCCCCGGCAGTCGCGCTGGTTGGAGTCGCCTGCAGCGCCACACGGACGACGCACCAGGGCCGCCCCCACCTAGTCCGGTCACTGACTCTTTACTATCCTTTTTATTATTTTTGTAAAGCACTCTTAGTGCTTATCACATCTTTTTGTATGCAGAAACCTATTCCATAAATCTATTGATAATCTGAATGGTGATGGTTGAATGCGTATGGCTACTTTACTGGATAAATAAATTCGCGGCTAACTCTTTTTCTGCTCAGCAGGGACAAAGATAAGAAATGTATAAACTAAATGTATCAATTTAGAACAGTTTGCCGGGTCGGTGACCCCCTCCCAGAGCTGCCTTAGAAAATAAAAATTACACTTTACACTTCAATATTAGAAAACCTGTCACACATTGAAAATAGAAAGTAATGGAAAAATAATTTAGTGCTGGTAATATATCTGAAAACAACTAGGTGTTTGAAGGTAAATCCCTTTAAGGTATGAAGATCCAAATTACAGAAAGATCTATTATCCGGAAAACCCCCAGGTCTTGAGCATTCTGGATAACCGGTCCCATACCTGTACCAGGTGTTTTGGGGCCATTGTATATGGAGTTGGCACTGTATTTGTCTTGGCATGTGTTTTGGGGTATATGAAATTTGACACTGTATATATGTTGTGATATGTTTTTCTTTAGTATTGCATATGAAATTACATGTATCCTGCAATGTCGTCTGGAAGGTATTTACATGAAATTGCCTCTGCATTTATCCTGCCATGTGTTACTGTTATCTGGCATTTACATATCGGCATCACATTATTCCATTCCTCCCAACATTTTGGAAGTAAAAAGAGGGACAAAAATTATTTTGCACGTAGCGCAGCAATTTTTTTGACCACGCCCTTTCTGTGGCCACACCCCCTGATTACCATGTTCATTTTACAAAATTTGGCAGGTTATGAAAGTTTGAAAATATTTCTCCTTATCTAAACTGTTTTTTGTGTGTCTCAAAATTGTAACAAAGTATCTTATTTGCACCTGTTAGCTGTTCTGGGCTCTCTGCCAAAAACCAATTAAGTGAGACTTTGGTTTTGTTTCCGGCTGTTCAGTGCAGAGAAAATAGGGACTTTCCAGTACAAATGAGGGACTGCGGGTTGAGCTGTCAAAAGAGGGACTGTCCCTCTGAAAAAGGGACAGTTGGGTGGTATGTTAATCTCTGTCCTGGTGGAGCTTACAATGTAAGGTTCCTAACATATTCCCCTGGAGCAGGGTTGGTTTAATCAGAAGCCAATTAATTAACTTGCCTTTATGTTGTTGGAGTGTAAAGAAGGCTAGTACTTTGAGGTCTGGGGCAACTTATATAGAACTGGCCCTATTTGTGTTTCTTTACATCTTGCTGGTCAGGCCATATGTTAAAAATACAAGTTTGTATTGGACCTTGGAGAGATCTTTAAACTCAATGAAATACTGACCCTGTAGTGATGACTGTTCCTGTTACTTCCTGCCAAGCAGATTGAAAGCTAATAAACACATTGCTAGTCCACCAAGATGCCCCCTGATAATGAGATGCTCAAAGACTGAAGCTAAATTGTGAATTTTGTCTGTGCAAAGTGAGACGTGAACCCAGTTTTTGATTGGTGTTTTATAATCGCAAGACATTTGAAGTGTGTGTGTATATATATATATATATATATATATATATATATATATATATATATATATATATATTTATAGAATAAGGATGCATTACTGACAAATCCCTTTTTATTGTGATAATATTTCAAAAATGTGTTCATAGGTGTTTAAGGTCTCTTTAAGATGCTACGGTTTGCTTTCCTTTTTCATGTGTTGACCCAATATATATAGTTTTTTTTTTTTTTTTTGTTTTGGGTTTTTGCAACACGTACAAATATTGTGTATCTGAAGGCAGCTGGTTAATAGACCTTGAGACCTGACTTCTGCTGCCTAATTTCAACAGTCAGAGGTAGGAGGTAGAAGATGGAAAGTCATATCATATCATATCACAAAGAGTGGTGGTAAATGGAACATTTTCTAATTGGACCAGTGTTGTTAGTGGAGTACCGCAGGGCTCTGTACTAGGTCCCTTGCTTTTCAACTTGTTTATTAATGACCTGGAGGTGGGCATTGAAAGTACTGTTTCTATTTTTGCAGATGATACTAAATTGTGCAGAACTATAGGTTCCATGCAGGATGCTGCCACTTTGCAGAGTGATTTGTCTAAACTGGAAAACTGGGCAGAAAACTGGAAAATGAGGTTCAACGTTGATAAATGCAGGTTATGCACTTTGGCAAAAATAATATAAATGCAAGTTATACACTAAATGGCAGTGTGTTGGGAGTTTCCTTAAATGAAAAGGATCTAGGGGTCTTTGTAGATAACACGTTGTCTAATTCTGGGCAGTGTCATTCTGTGGCTACTAAAGCAAATAAAGTTCTGTCTTGCATAAAAAAGGGCATTAACTCAAGGGATGAAAACATAATTATGCCTCTTTATAGGTCCTTGGTGAGGCCTCATCTGGAGTATGCAGTGCAGTTTTGGACTCCAGTCCTTAAGAGGGATATAAATGAGCTGGAGAGAGTGCAGAGACGTGCAACTAAATTGGTTAGAGGGACGGAAGACTTAAATTATGAGGGTAGACTGTCAAGGTTGGGGTTGTTTTCTCTGGAAAAAAGGCGCTTGCGAGGGGACATGATTACACTTTACAAGTACATTAGAGGACATTATAGACAAATGGCAGGGGACCTTTTTACCCATAAAGTGGATCACCGTACCAGAGGCCACCCCTTTAGACTAGAAGAAAAGAACTTTCATTTGAAGCAACGTAGGGGGTTCTTCACAGTCAGGACAGTGAGGTTGTGGAATGCACTGCCGGGTGATGTTGTGATGGCTGATTCAGTTAATGCCTTTAAGAATGGCTTGGATGATTTTTTGGACAGACATAATATCCAAGGCTATTGTGATACTAAGCTCTATAGTTAGTATAGGTATGGGTATAAAGAATTTTAATTAAAAGTAGGGAGGGGTGTGTGTATGGATGATGGGTTTTCATTTGGAGGGGTTGAACTTGATGGACTTTGTCTTTTTTCAACCCAATTTAACTATGTAACTATATATCCAAGTACCTATTTCAGTTGCACTTACAAACACTGAGGGGTTATTTAATAAAGTCCAGTTTTTTCTGATTGTACTTTTAAAGGGGAAAAACTTTTTTTTTTTAATGGGGAAAAAAACGAACATGTTTCTTGATTTATTAAACCCCGATGGTATTAAAAGTCAGAATGAAAAAGTACTCTAACTCAGACCTGCCGAGTTCATGTTGAAGTCAATGGCAGATGTCCTGAAGATATCCTGATTTGCGATGGGTTTCCAAAAAAGTTGCAGTATTTGGGTGTCAAATCTGAAAAAGTTGCGGTATTTTGGATTCAAGTCTGGAAAAGTCATGGTATTTGGGCATTGAATCCGAAAAAAATGGCAGTATTTGGGCATCAAATCAGAAAAAGTCACGGTATTCGAATTTTATTGAGGGGAGGCAGGAGTAACAGTATGCTTTGTTTCACTTGTGAATACATGTAAATTATGCTCTTCCTACACAAAAAATTGAATGCCTAATATTTCACCTCTGAAAGTAAAATTGTTTAGCAGTGTATTCGGATTTTTTTCTAGCTGGGAAGGTAGTCTGCATTGTCATGTTGTTTTCTAACACGTATCCCATTACTGTTCCAGCTAACTCTTCAGCCAACATTTAGCCCTAAATTCTTGTTTTTATTTATGAAAATAACCACATACAGGTCTGGGATCTGCTATTCCGAATGCTTGGTACCTAGGGCTTTCCGGATAAGCGATCTTTCCATAGTTTAGGCCACCATACCTTTAAAGAAACTTTTAGTATGATGTAGAGATTGATATTCTCAGGCTTTTTGCATTCGGTTTTCATTTTTTATTATTTGTGGTTTTGGAGTTGTTTCGTTTTTTATTCAGCAGCTCTCCAGTTTGCAGTTCCAGCGGTCTAGTGCTAGTATCCAAATTACCGTAACAACCATGCATTGATTTGATTCAGAGACTGGAATATGAATAGGAGAGGCCTGAATAGAAAATGGATTAATGAAAAGTAGCGATAAAAGTTAATTGTAGCCTTACAGAGCATTTGTCAATTTGGAAAGAGTCATAAGAAAAGGGCAAATAATTAAAAAACTATAAAAAAATAAATAATGAAGACCACGTTTAGGGGCAGATTTATCAAAGGTCGAGGTGAATTTTCGAATGGGAAAAAAAAAAAAAAATCGAGCTATTTATTGTGTACTTCGACTAGGGAATAGTCCCAATTCGAATATCGAAATTTATCATGTACTGTCTCTTTAAAAATTCAACTTCGACCATTCGCCATCTAAAACCTGCCGAAGTTGCTGTTCTAGCCTATGGGGGACCTCCTAGAACCCATTTGGAGTCAAATGGTGGACTAAGGTTTTTTTGGGAAAAACTTCGAAATTGAATTCGATCAAATGCGCTATTCCTTCGATTTGTACAATTAAAATTTGGCCGAATATGGACCTATTCAATAAAAAACTGACCTATTTGACCAGAAAAACCTGGAAAGACCTTCAACTTAATTTCGGTTGGTCTTTTTCAATTCGAAATTCGACCCTTGATAAATATGCTCCTTAATGTACCCAGTAGGTAGTTTTGCCTCCAATATGGATTAACACAGTTTAGTAACTATAGCATAAAAATACTGTTTTATTAGCAAAGGGAAAGGAAGTAATATAAAAAAAAAATATGGAATTATTTGCTTAAAGTGAACTTTACGGGAGATGGCCTTCCTGGAATTTGGAGCTTTCTGGATAATGGGTTTCCAGATCATTGATCCTGCACCTCTTGTGTTCATCTCTGAAAAAAAAAACATGGCTTTTGACATTAAATAAGCTCATGAGTCTATGAAATGCGCTGCCTGTAACATAATTCTCATCAGGGAAGAAATATTGTCAGTGATAATAATAGAGGTTTTCGGATGCCTGTCACTTTCTGGCGTCTAAATTAATTAATTCTGTCGCATGGTATAGTGTTGCTGTACATGTTCTTGGAAAAGTTTTATTTTTACCTTTTTGTTCATTAACGTTGCAGATAGAAGTAATGAATACAAAAGTGCAATTTGTGAGGTCTCTATTCTTTGTGATTTTAACGTTTAGGGATGCACCGAACCCACTATTTTGAGATTCGGCCCAATCGCAAATCATTAATGAAAGATTCAGAGCAAATACTGAACAGATTGCTAATTTTCAAATGCAGATTAGGGCTAATAAAGATTAAAGGGATACTGCCATGGGAAAACATAGTTTTTTTTTTCCCCTCAAACCGCACCAGTTAATAGTGCTGCTCCAGCAGAATTCTGCACTAAAATCCATTTTTCAAAAGATCAAACATAATTTTTTTTATATTTAATTTTTAAATCTGACATGGGGCTAGACATATTGCCAGATTCCCAGGTGCCCTCAGCCATGGGACTTGTGCTCTGATAAACTTCTATCAGTCTTCAGTCACTGCTTCACTGCAAGTTGGAGTGATATCACCCACTCCCTTCCCCCCCAGTAGCCTAACAACAGAACAATGGGAAGGTAATCAGATAACAGCTGCCTGGTAGATATAAGAACAGCACTCAATAGTAAAAATCCATGTCCCACTGTGACTCCTTCAGTTACATTGAGTAGGAGAAGCAACAGCCTGTCTGGATGTGGTTTAAAGGAGAAGTAAAGCTTAACTTAAGAAGTAGCTAGAAATGTTGTACATGTTTTGAGCTTCTGTACCAGCCCAAGGCAACCACAGCCCTTTAGCAGTAAAGATCTGTGTCTCCAAAGATGCCCCAGTAGCTCCCCATCTACTTTTCTGCTGATTCACTGCACATGCTCTGTGCTGCTGTCACTTACTGAGCTTAGGGACACACTCACAATATACAGTACATATAGAATGGAAATGTCACAATATAAGGCTAATTAGTAATTACTACATATAATTACTACATGGCAGCACAGAAACCAGTGCAATTAGCATCAGAATTTAACAATCTGCCTTGTAGCATCAGCTTATTATCATATGTGTTTGGAAATTCTTTGACTAGTATGTGTAAGAAGCATGAAATCTTCTTTTCATGGTTAACATGCTCATTTTAAAATCTAAAGTATGTAATATATTTAAAGGTCTTCTATAGAAGAATAGGAACGTCTGACAAACTGGTACCTTGCATACTTTATTCCCACATTGCTGAAATAGGTTACATTGTTTTAAATCTATTATGTAGCCTTTGGTTATTTGGATTTTACGCAGAGGAGAAAGAAGGTCAAATAAACATGAAAATAAGTATTATTTTGTATCGGATATAAGGATGGAAAGCACTGCATGCTTGTAAACTAATGCTAAATGCACGGTTTTATATTGAACTTACAGTACTGTGACTCCCCGGCACCACAGCATTGGGCTACCCAGGTTCTTGGAAAACCTGCATTATTTTCCTTTTCTACGAAATGATGCACAGCTGGGGAAATGCAGAATGTAAATCCATTTGAAGAACGATTTCATTTTTGTTCAGCAGTGACAAGGGACAGCAACACTTGTCTGAGATGTTCTACAAGCAATTTTTTCAATGATATTGGTTTATGGGATTTCTAATGAAATGGATTTAGCCTAAAGTCAGTAGTGCTACAAATGTGTGAGTGAATCCTTGTATGCGTGCATGTGTGCTCTGTGCAATACTATTCTGCACTGTCAAGGGTGTTCATGGCAGGAGTTGTTGGAAAACAGGACCCTGGCAATGCAGAAATGCTGCTATCCTTAATATAAGGTGGGGGATACAACTCAAGGGGCAACATCTGCTCTTGCGCCTCATCTTCCAAATATTCTTCATCTTGAAAGCCGTAGGCAAAAATAAAGTACCGCATGTTAATAGACTTAGATCAGTGATCCCCAACCAGTAGCTCATGAGTAACATGTTCTCCAACCCCTTGGATGTTGCTCTGTGGCCTCAAAGCAGGATCTTATTTTTCAATTCCAGGCTTGGCGGCAAGTCTTGGTTGTATAATAACCAGGGGTACTGTGAAACAGAGCCTCAATTTAGGTTGACAATCCACATAGGGGCTACTAAATGGCCAATCACAGCCCTTATTTGGCACCCCAGGAACATTTTTTTCATTCTAGTGTTGCTCCCCAACTCCTTTTACTTCTGAATGTTGCTCACGGGTTTTAAAGGTTGGGGATCCCTGACTTAGATGGAAGGAGGACCCTGCCCTTTGGAGTTTATAGAGATGCCCCAAATCCAGGTTTCAGTTCGGGATTTAGCTAAGATTCTGCCTTTTTCAGCAGGATTTGTATTTGGCCAAATCCTTGTGCCTGGCCAAACCAAATTCTAATTTGCATATGCAAATTAGGGGTGGGAATGGAAATCATGTGACTTATCATCACAAAACAAGGAAGTAAACATTTTTCCTCCACTTTTCTTCTCCTACCCCTAAACTGCATATGCAAATTAGGATTCAGATTCGGTTTAGTAGTTGGCTGAATCTTTCGCATAGGATTCGGCCAAATCCCATATAGTGTATTCAGTGCATCCCTAGGCGCTTAGCCATGGTCTAAACCACAAAAGGCATGAACAATGTAAATCCATTTGTAGGAACCACACTTTATGCATTTAGCTTTATGCATTTATACCCCTTTAAATGGTTGTTGAACACATTAGTAGAGTCCCTACACATTTAGGGGATGGGCAATAAGTACTTTAGTCCAAGAGAATTTCTGCCATGAGGCAAGACTAAAGGTGGCCATACACGGGCCGATAAAAGCTGCCGACAGACAGAGTCGGCAGCTTATTGGCCCGTGTATGGGGCCCCCCGACGGGCTTCCCCGATCGAGATCTGGCCGAAAGTCGGTCAGATCTCGATCGGATGGGACAAAAAATCCCGTCGGATCGCGGCCACATCTGTTCGTTGATGCGGTCCTATAGTAGTACTTATCTGTTATCTACTGTGTATCCTGTGCTTGAATGGCTGCCCCCATGGCTACACAGCAGCTTGTTTATATAAACTATAGTAGTACTTATCTGTTATCTACTGTGTATCCTGTGCTTGAATGGCTGCCCCCATGGCTACACAGCAGCTTGTTTATATAAACTATAGTAGTACTTATCTGTTATCTACTGTGTATCCTGTGCTTGAATGGCTGCCCCAATGGCTACACAGCAGCTTGTTTATATAAACTATAGTAGTACTTATCTGTTATCTACTGTGTATCCTGTGCTTGAATGGCTGCCCCATGGCTACACAGCAGCTTGTTTATATAAACTATAGTAGTACTTATCTGTTGGACCCTAGGGCCCACAATCGGATAAGCGACAATATTGCCCACCTCAAGGTGAGCATATCGGAGAGAGATCTGCTCATTTGGCGACATCGCCAAACAAGCAGATCTCTCCGTGTATGGCCACCTTTAGAAGGTGCATGAGCTCTGAGTTTTTAGCAGACATGCTGAGCTGACGTCTTCATTTTCAAGTAACAGTCATCTGACAAGTGTATGGACTTACGTTTGCAGGTGATTTGGAGGTGACTTTTGAGCATTTTGTCCCCCATCCAGTGAGCTGCCTGGACTTGGGTAACAAAACATTTCGGATATCATTGCCCTTGCTGCCTGTGTGTGAACAGATGTGCAGTCTCTATGTATTTATTTTCATTTTGATTACACTCCCATATATAGGGAACTTTACCCTTCAAATAAATGCTTACCTTTAACATAGGCCATAAGATTCATAGAGAATTTGTGGTTTTGAAAAAAGTGTTTTGGCTCTGTGATTCTGTAGTCTGGAATTTAATACTGCTATTTATATTGTTATTGTGAAATTTTTGGTCCCAGAAACCAGACAGTAATTTGAATAACAGACTAGAAGATTCATAAGGTGGACCTGGAGAAGAATATTAAAAAAATGCAGTTTCAATTGTGCTTCCAACAGTAAAATATAATCTGACTGCAGACACAAATCTGAGGGCAAAGGACGTTTGCAACTTTCCTTGGATGGAAAATAACATGAGTTAGCCTGGGAATAAGTGGTGGTTTGATTGATCAAAATAGTTTTTTTTGCAGTTTATCTAGTTTTTATGGTTATGTAGATGCGCATTGATAGTATAGCAACAGTTGCATTACGGACGACATGTGGCTGTGGGCAATCCCCTCTCCCACTGACTACACACTAGCTGAAAATACATTTTAATTCAGAAAAATGGGAATCTAGAATCCTAATTGTGGGGAAATGATTGATAGCTGCATGTTAAAGGACAACTTAAGTTTAAAACACTGGGGATGTTAATGTTAGACACCGCCAGTGATTACAATAGGTTCTTGTTGCCAGGTCCGGACTGAGAATTAAAATAGGCATTTCAGGTACACAGAGGCCCAATCAGCCCACATAGAGGCCCAAACAGCCCCCACCAGCCCACTAAATATTGACTTTCTATGGGACCTTATAGCAGCCCCTCTGGCATTTGCCAGAACCCACAGATTGCCAGTCCGGGCCTGCTTGTTGCCATCTTGTTCTGATTCTTCCGTCTTCTTTTCATTCGGGGCAGGCGCATGCACAGTAGAGTGAAGACCGAACGTAGAAGGGAAAAGCCTGGCACTGCCTGGGGTATTGGGTATGCTATTGCAATGCCTGTGGGGTGCCTAACATTTGGTAACGTGTATTCTCTGGTACTTTGTTGTCTTGTTAAGCTCTGACAATAAAGCACTATGTTTATTAGCTGTGTAAAACGTTCATAGAAACCAGTAGTAGTGTAGTTGCCATTATTTCATAATTTCCACTACATATAAGTAATATGCTATGTAGTGCTGTCTTGTAAAGAAACTCCTCATCATCCAATTCATTGTTCTATTTTAAACTAACCTTGAAGAGAATTTATTTTTTTCTCACCTGCAGTCTAAAATGACTTTTTTTTAACCAACAACTTGGATAACTGTTTTAAAAGCAAAAACCTTAAGAGTTTGTTTTAATAAATGTTTGGCTTGTGTGAATAGACAGAGGTACATGGAATGTCACTCCTTTATTTTGCTCAGAGTAACACTTTATTTAAACTGGGTATCTTCTGTTTTGTACATAGCTTTATGGATCCAGAAAGAACTTAGAAAGGTATTGGTTAAAAATTACATTTTATATTATTATAAACTTTTGTTAGAGTTATTATTGGACTGTACACAATATTAATTTGAGTTTTTGTTGATACATTGCAATATGAGAACTTTGCATAACTATATGATGTGTATTTTTTCTTTTTGCTTTTTTAAGCAGTGTCGCCCTCGAAGCCACTGAGCACCGATCGACAAAATAAAAGTCAAAACTCAAGGGGCAAGAAAGGAAAAGGAAGGAAAAGAGATCCTTGTAAAAAAAAGTACAAAGACTATTGCATTCATGGAGAATGTCGATACATCAAAGCAGTTAAGGCACCATCCTGTGTGTATGTGCTATTTTTATTTTAACTTCTTTAACAGAGGAAATAATTGTCACTGCTCAGTTTGTTTCATGCATTATGTTTAAGGTGCTGAACATGTGAACTAATGGCTAAAACCTAATGAGGACATTTAGCTGGGGTATTTCTTCTTCTCAGTTATATCCTTCTAAAAATTTAGTTTCATACTGTCTGCCAAGGGCCTGTAAGACATATGGTAAACAAGTTGTTGGATTTACAGTAAAACAACACATTGCTATGACACTGGCTGGATTGTGAGCATTAATATCCTAAGGGCTGTTCTGGAATTCTACCTACTTCTTTTTTGGCGAAGGCAGCAGGTACAAATGGTCAAACTCTTAAAGGAGAACTAAAGCTTAACTAAAGAAGTAGCTAGAAATGTTGTACATTTATGTTTTGGGCTTCTGTACCAGCCCAAGGCAACCACAGCCCTTTAGCAGTAAAGATCAGTGTCTCAAAAGATGCCCCAGTAGATCCCCATCTTCTTTTCTGCTGATTTACTGCACATGCTCTGTGCTGCTGTCACTGTTTAAATTGTATGCCAGCATATTCCTCTTCCAGTGCCAATATGTGTCTCTGATAATGCCGTCATTTACTTTTTTAGATGTCATGCAGATTATCATGGTGAGAGGTGTCACGCACTTACCCTTCCACTGGAAAAGCCTTTAAATCCATATGATCAGACCACAGTCTTGGCAGTAGTAGCAGTTGTTCTCTCATCGGTTTGTTTAATTATTATTTCATCTTTGCTAATTTTAAGGTAAGTTCAGATTTCATTTCTTTGATGCAACTATACAGTATTTTTGGCTAATTGTAACTCTTAAAATGGGTGGTTCACCTTCAGGTTAACTTTTAGTATGTTCTAGAATGGCCAATTCTAAGCAAATGTTCAATTGGTCTTTATTTTTATTTTTTTATAGTTTATGAATTATTTGCCTTCTTCTCCTACAACTTTCTAGCTTTCAAAAGACACCATCTAAAAAACAAATTCTCTCTAAAGCTACACATTAGCTACTTTTTATTAATCATCTTTCTGTTCCGACCCTCCCCCATTAATATTCCATATTCTCATTCAAATCAATGCATGGTTGCTAGGTTAATTTGGACCTTAGCAACCAGATTGCTGACACGGCAAACTGAAGAGCTGTTGAATAAAAAGCTAAATAACTCAAAAACCCCAATTAATAAATAAATAAAAAATGAAAACCAATTGCAAAATGTCTCAGAATATTGCTCCCTACATCATACTAAAAGTTAACTCAAAGGTGAACAAACCCTTTAAGTGTGGATGAACTATGTTCGCTCAGCTGCAAAGTAGAGCAGGAAGGAACGCACAATGTAAATTTAAATGGCCCCATACTGACACAGACACGTAAGCGTCAAAGTTATGCTTACATGTGCCTGTGTCAGTTCAGGCCCATTAAAGGGCATGTAAAGACTAGAAATTCTGTATACTAAATATAAACATGAACTTACTGCACCACAAGCCTAATTAAACAAATGATTAATGCTTTCAAAGTTGGCTACAGGGGGTCACCATCTTGGAACTTTGTTAAACATCTTTGCAAGACCAAGACTGTGCACATGCTCAGTGTGGTCTGGGCTGCTTAGGGGTCGTCATAAACAAAGCTGTTTGAGTTCTGCATGGCTCGGAAGTAAGGATTGGGGGTCCCCCTGCTGTTCATAAGTATGATTGTTTCCCTGCAGAGCAGGTAGGGACCGCCTGCCAATTCCTATCCACAGCAGTAAATGAAGGGAGAATTTCACTGCATAGTCAGGTTTCTTATAAAAACGGTACACATTTTTTAATTAAAGTATATTGGAGATGGGTTTCTTTTTCATTAAAGAAAGTAAAAATGGGATTTTATTTCTTTGCCTTTACATGCTCTTTAAGAAGAATTTGATGCGTCCCTTCCTGCGCTCCCCTGCAGCTGAGCGCATTTAAACTGAGTACAGGGGAGCGCAGAAAAAAACACTTTTACGGAAGAGTCCTTAAAGGACATGTAAAGCCTACATTTTCCTATCATGTATATAAGTTGGGCATATCTTCCCCACCCAGGCCATATCATTTGTACTCCATATACCCTCATTTGCCAGCACCATCACATTTTCCTAAAACAAATGGCAGCTTTCACCCGGTGGTAGAGTCCTGCAGCGGGTAGGGTACCCGCAAAAACCTGCAGTACCCTGCGGGTTGCCAGTAGAAGTTTCGGGAGCGGTTATAGACGTGGGTCGGCGGTTCTCCGGGTTTGTGGGTCTTCTCAATAGCGAGTTTTGCTCCTTTTTTCTGATCACGCCAACTTCTAATGATGTCACTTCCGGTTTACTATGACAGCACTTCCTGTTTCTTGATGGTCAGCGGATCAGGTTGAGGATAAGGTACTTGCGGGTTGGGTAGCGGGTAAGTATGCGGGTTGTGGTTCGGGTTTAACAAATTGGTTCCGCGCAGGACACTGTCCGGGGTCCATTTTCCCTCTGACACATCATCAGTAACATTGACATCTGCAAATAGTACATGTATGCAATGTAGAATGCAGGGTTACACAGGCACAACATACTTTGATAAAAAGTTCTGGTGGGGTTAAGCACTGTAATGGTTAAAGGAGACCCAAACCCTTGCTAATAAAAAAAACCCTACCCTACATAGACTCCCCCCAAGCCTAGATGGTACCTTTGGTAAATGCCCCTAACTAGGGATGTAGCGAACTGTTCGCCGGCGAACTTGTTCACGCGAACTTCAACCGTTCGCGTCCGCCGAATGTTCACGAACATCGCGCGACGTTCGCCAATTTGGGTTCGCGTTCGATTCGTTCGACCATTCGACCGCTAAAAATCGAACGATTTCCATTCGTTCGAACGATTGTAAGCATTCGATCGAATGAAAAGCATTCGATCGAATGGTTTCGATCGTTCGATTCGAATGAAAATCCTTTGATCGAACGAAAATCCTTCGATCGAATGATTAAAATCCTTCTATCGTTCGATTCGAACGATTTTAGCGGGTGTTCGAAGTTCGCAAACTGCCCGCGAACGTTCGCATTTTTTGCCGGTGTTCGCGAACGGCATTTGCGAACATCAAGTCGGCAGTTCGCTACATCCCTACCCCTAACTCAGGGCATCGGAGTTCATGGGTGCCATCTTCGTCTCTTCAACAATCTTAGGGAATAAGGAGGCGTAACAGCGCATGTGCAGTTGTATATGTGTCGAAAGTCATGGAAATTGCTGAAGTGCTGGAAGAAGTCCCGAAGATTACAAAAGAAACGAAGATGGTGCCCGTGAACTTTGATGCCCTGAATCTGCACTGAGGGGGTAAGTAAAGAGTTGGGGGGCCTTCACCAAAGGTACCACCTAGGCTGGAGGTGAGCAGGGGTCTATGTAGGGTAAGGGTTTCTTTTTTTGAGCTGGGTTTGGTTCTCCTTTAAGCTGAGTTCAGGAGAGGTGGTTAGGAGAAAAAAAATAGGATCAGACAGTTTCTATGGAATAACGTAAGGCGACACAAGGCTTTATTAATGTAGCATATATTCTAAACAATTTCCAGCATAGATTATTCTACATAACGTGATACATAGACATCAAAAGTTAGACACCAAAAGTATGTTTTGACCTCAATACAGGGCAAAAGTATTCAGAACTGATTAATGAGTCCTATGCTAAATGTTTTCAGTAATGTTTATTAAGCAGTGACATTCAGAATCCATCTTTATAATGTGACTAAAACAAAATGCTCTTTGTGTAAAAAGGTTTATCTGTACTTAAAGGAACAGCAACACCAAAAGATTAAAGCGTATTAATGTAAAAAAATATACAGTATAATTTATCAGTTGCACTGCATTAGTACAGCTGGTGTGATTGCTTCAGAAACTCTACTATGGTTTATGTAAAGAAGATGCTGTGTAGCCATGGGGGGCAGCCATTCAAAGTGGAAAAAGGAGAAAGCTCACAAGTTACACAGCTGATAACAGATAAGTTCTATAGTATACAATGGGATTCTTCAGAACTTGAATGGCTGCCCCCCATGACTACTCAGAAGTTTGTGTAGATAAACTATAGTAGTGTTCCTGAACCAAACAGAAGGGTTCTACCAGTGCAGGACAACAGTAAAGTAAATTGTCATTCCCCTAAAAAGCTTTCATTTTTTGGTGTTATTGTTCTTTTAAATGGGTGTTTGTTTACATAGTGCCTAGTTAATTTTGCTTTGGCTTATTAAGTGTTTTCATACTTTTAATATTGTGTCCTGTATCTAAGTATATTTGAGTACATGGTTATAAATGATTACATCAATTTTGTATGAGTGTAATATGTGTTGTTTTTTTATACTAACAACTTTTATTGTTTTTAGGTACCATAAAAGAGGAGCTTATAATGTGGAAAATGAGGAGAAATTAAAACTTGGAAATACTGCATAGATATGATTCCTTGTCTTCAAAACTGACATGACATCACATTTGGAATAGAAGTTACGGGTTGATTTTTTTTTTCTTTTTCTTTTGTTAATGTAAAATCTTCTCCTGGATTGCGTCCACTTTGTGACCTGATACAACAGGTAAAACACTGCCTGAGATGGCTGAAATTTGAATTCTGAATTCACTTAAGACATTTTAATAACCAATGCAATCATTCATTACAACCCTTTGACCTGAAACAATAGATGCATCTATAAGGACATTGGGTTTTAACTTCTACAGTAATTTTTTTTTTTTCATTTTTTTCATTTTTCCACCTACAGCATAATACAGAGTAACATAATGCCTTAAAATATTCTACCTGGCAAATAGAAGAACCTTCATTTAAGGCACTTTATTTCTCTTGATTGACTGACATTTGTTCCATTGATTTAGATGTTGCTGTAGGATTTCCACATTAGCTTTCTATTGAAAAGAAGGATTTAAAACTGCATCTATTTTCCTATTGTTAAGAATAGCTATAGTGGGTTATGAATGTAAGGCCTTCTGAGCATACAATTAGAGTAAGGGTAGAACTACACGAGCGTCTTCAACGCGATTCTGGCGCCAAAACGCAGGCATCAAAGTCGGATGCGACGGAAAATAAGGTAAGAAAAACAAATGTCTGATCTTGTCGCAGCGTTCATCCGACACAACGCGACGTAGCATGCAACCGACAGTCGTGTCAGATGATCGATGATCATCTGACACGACTGATTTGGTGCTACCTGGCCGACTATTTGCCTAAAAGTAGGGATGTACCAAATCCACTATTTTGGATTCGGCTGAACCTCCGAATCCTTCGAGAAAGATTCGGCCGAATACAGAACCGCATATTGCATATGCAAATTAGGGCTGGGAAGGGGAAAACCTATTTTATGCCCTTGTTACAAAAAGTCACACGATTTCCCTTCCGCCCCTAAGTTGCATGTGCAAATTAGGATTCGGTTTGGCCGGGCAGAAGGATTTGGCCGAATCTGAATCCTGCTGAAAAAGGCCGGATCCCGAACAGAATCCTGGATTCGGTGCATCCCTATCTAAAAGCAACCACTTTTGGCTTTATTTATTTGTACTTGGCAAAATTCTGATTCAGTCAAGTCATTGGTATTTGGCTAAACACAAATCTGTAAGATAGTTACTTAATTGCATAGGACAACTGAAGATTGCACATTTTACTGTGCTGAAGCTGCAGATTATCAGACATTAAGTATGAATATATAAATGAAGGGTCAGATTCATTAAGGAATTCTGACAGAATTTTTTTTTTAATTCGGTGTGTGGTCAAATTAATAAATGATGGGTTTGAAGCATCACTTAAATAATAAAGCTTCTACTGAACATTTGATCAGCTGTTTTTAGTACACGTGTAAAACCGCTAATGTTATTGATGATTTACTCAACAAGGAGGATTTTATTGGGCTCAAACACCACTAAGTTGCTGCACTTATGCAAAATTGGCCAGATATTGGTAAACAAGCTTGTTTGATTTCAAGTTCCCTGTTCCAACATTTTGTCAGTCCCCCCTAGGTCAGTAATAGTGTTACAGATAAATAAACCGTTTATGTAACAATCTCCTATAGTTTTATGTGTATCCAGATGAGGAAGTAAGCATTAACTCTACAGGAAAAGTGTTGATTGCTGGCGATCAAACACTGCTTCCATCTACAATTTACTGCCCATGGGAAGCACTGCAGATCATCCTACTTTATTTTCAGGTGCTAATCGCCAGTGTAAAGCAAACTGCCGTTCTTCCTATTAATTAGGGATGCACAGAATCCAGGATTCGGTTCAGGATTCTGCCTTTTTCAGCAGGATTCGGCCGAATTTGCATGTGCAATCGTGGAAATCGCGTGACTTTTTGTCACGAAACAAGGAAGTAAAAAATGTTTTCACCTTCAGTATTCGGACGAATCTTTTGCGAAGGATTCGGGGCTTCGGCCAAATCCAAAAATAGTGGATTCGGTGCATCCCTACTATTAATATGAATGGACAGTAAAGCAGCAGTAAAAATGCTATAGCGAGAAATACCAGCTGTATTATCTTCCAAGTAGTACTAGTAACATTTGGAATGGGAAACGTAGTATTCTTTAGTGAAATAAATACCCTATACACATTAAATGCACAGTCAAAGAACTGTGATACAGTACCATTGCTATGACTTTTTTTTTAATGATCTGCCAAAGCATAAGAATGTGGGAAATTTCAAGCTTTAAAAAATTGGTAATTTTTGCAACACACTTGGAAGGAAGTAGAACATGCAGAATGCTTAAATCTCATGCACATTTCTAAGTATATAGGATAGCTGGAATAATAATACATCTTTGTTAATTAATGCATGTTGTACCATTATTTGAGTAGAGCTAACATAGGGCAACAACACTACTTGTTATATTGGGTAATTTTGTCATCTAATACATGAGCCAGGAGTTTCCTGTAAATTACATCCTTTTTATTGGTGCTTAGTTATGTCATCAGTTATAATTGGTGCTCAGTGATGTCATGTGTCACATGATTTCATGAAATTTGTATATTATTTTTTTAAAAATGTACCTCTTATGAGGATATTAGAAGTCATTTTGGAGTTCCGTTATCTGTATAGAAATCCTTGGCTTTCTGCCTTTATATGGACATGGAACTCCTTTCTGATTTCTAACATCCTTATTTAACTATGGGGGGGGGGTACATTATTACCTATATTTTGTGGGGGATGTCTCAGGCAAAAAAAGTTATTGGGTGCAAATGATGCAAAACTGTAATAAAACATCACCCACGGTTAACTTTTATATTAATATTTATAAAGCAGGTTTTTGTATTGCATTTCATTTATGGATGTACATAATTAAATTATGTTGCAAAATGGGAATAATATTTATGTATTAAATGCATAATTCTGCATTGTATTTATTTAAAATATTATAAATGTTCTAAAAACATTTTTTTTTCCATGTGGTTTTTGCCATGATTTCAGAAAATACAATTGTGTTCGACTATATGGTGAGATTAATGTAACACATCTGAGTTGAACAGGGAACTCCTTAAAAAGCTTTAAGCATGATGTTTACTGTGGATCTGGAGTATACAGTGCACACACACACACACACACACATATCGTATGTATAGCTTTTTTATATTTGTTTACCCAATGGAGATATTATTACATATTTCATTACATAGCAGGAGGGCTATTATTAAATCCTGCACACTGACGTGCCCCCAGACCCAGGACTGATATCATGTCTGTCTCAAAACACTTTTCTATACCATAAACTGGTACAGCTATGGAATCTCTCTGGGAACCCAAGATCCAGAAAGCTCCAAATTACAAAAATACCTTCTCCCCATAGTCTATTTTAAGGAAATAACTGTGATGGTTTTAAATGATTTCCTCCTCCTTTGAAATAATAAAGCAGTACCTGTACTTTGTACTTAGATAGAAACTGCTGCATAAATCAATATTGGTACCAAAAAGTCCTTTTGGAATAATGTGCCATTAACTTCTACATGAACTCAACAGGTTTTAAGGTGGCAAATAGTCTGATTCTAATTGTTCCCAGGGTCCATGTATGGTAAATTTCGAATTAGAATTTAAATTTGAATTCGAGTCTACCAAATAAATAAATAAAACTGGGTAGAAATATAGGCCGTTGACCAAGGAAATATTTATGAAAATATGTATATTCTCATGTACACATGTACATAAGTGTTCCTGGTTATAAGTGGGGATGCACCGAAATCAGGATTTGGTTCGGTATTTGGCCAGGATTGGTGTGTAGGCAGTCATCTCAGGTCATTTTGCCTGGCCATGTGCTTTTAGAAAGAGCCAGCACATGATGGAACTACTCTCAGGCAAACTATTGTTTCTCCTACTCAATGTAAGTGGAGGAGTCACAGTGGGACTTGAATTTTTACTATTGAGTGCTATTCTCAAATGTACCAAGGATCCGTTATCTTGTGTCATAGAGCTGTTATCTGGTTACCTTCCCATAGGTCTATCATTAGGTTGCTGGGGGGGGGTGATATCACTCCAACTTGCAGTAGAGCAGTAAAGAGTGACTGAATATTATCAGAGCACAAGTCACATGACTGGGGGCACCTGGGAAACTGATAATATGTCTAGCCCATGTCAGATTTCAAAATGAAATATAAAAAAAAATCTGGTTGCTCTTTTGAAAAACAGATTTCAGTGCAGACATCTGCTGGAGCAGCACTACTAACTGATGCGTTCTGGAAAAAAAAAAATGTTTTCCCACAAGGGAATCCCTTTAATTAAATTGCCAACAGCTTAAAAATGTGTCCGTTTCCTTTTTGATGGCACAGGATGAATTTGACCCATGTTTAACTTATTTAAAGCAGCTGCTATCTCTTCAGCAGTATTTAAAGGGGAAGGAAACCTAGTCGGCGCAAACCCCCCACCCCCCCTTCCGTTTATTGCCCACCCTCCGTCCTCCCCCCTGGCCTACCCGTCCAGCTGGGCAAATGCCCCTAACTTGTTACTTACCCTTCTGTGCAGGTCCAGTCCAGGGAGTTCACAGACGACATCTTCTTCCACACGATCTTCTTCCTGCTGTGAACGGCGTTTTGGCACATGCGCAGTAGGATCATTTCACCGGTACGGATCTACTGCACATGCGCCAAAAGTCATGCGCATGCGCAGTAGATCGTACCGGCGAAATGATCCTACTGCGCATGTGCCGTTCATGTGATTAACATTTGGAAAAAAATCAATGACCGATTTCCTCCATACCCATAGGTAGGAATGCTGGCATATTATCAATCTAATCTAATAATTCCATAAGCCTACCTCCCAATTGTCACGTTTTCAGCAGGACAGTCCCTTTTTTTTTACAGCTCAGCCTGCTGTTCTGGTTTTCCAGAGTCTCTCTTTGATCTCCTGCACTGACGTCAGAAAAAGATACAAAGTTTCTCAAACATAAAAAAATTTTGACAGAGAGCCCAGAACACTGAGCAGCTGCACTTCTATACATTTGTAACAATTTAAGATAAGCAAAGATACAAATGTAGCTATTTAAGACAAGCAAGTCTCTTGGGAGATCTGAGACTCACAGCTTAAAGGGCACCTGTCGGGCAAATATATTATCCCCAGCCAAACGTGTGAGCTAATTGAGCCTTCAATCTGGTTGGGGGATAACAGTATTTTTTTTTTAAATTGCCCCCCACCCCGCCAGCACTCACTCCCTCCTGGTGTGAGCGGCCATGTCAGATCCCATGTGCAAATGCATTTTTGATGTCATGCACATTATGAGCAAGTCGCATCAATCACATGCGTGTGCCCCAACACCCCAATTTTTTTATAAAAGACCTACTGTTACTCCCAACTGAAGTGCAGGCTCTATTAGCCCCCAGCTTTGGTTGGGGATACTATTTTTATCCAACAGGTGCCTTTTAAAGAGCAAGTTCACCTTCAATAGCAAAACGGTTATAACACATAAAACATGACCCTAAAACACTCCCAAAAATTTGTTGAACTTTCATAACTTGCCAAATTATGTAAAATGCACATGGTAATTAGGAGGCGTGGCCACACTATGAGCGGCAGATGTTTTTGTACCTCTTTAAATATTTCAATATTTAAATTTTCAGATGTTGGGAGGTATGCGTGTGACATGAAAGGAGTGGGGTGATAATGTCATATGATGTTAGGGTGATAATGTTGGGGGGTGGTGTGACATTTTGGTCAGGGCCGGAACTAGGGGTAGGCAGAGTAGGCACGTGCCTAGGGCGCAATGCTGGGGCACGTACCTTCTGTCACCTACCTCATGTCTGGTATTTTTCGGTCTATTTTTTTTTTGCATCTGCGCACGTTAAATCGTGCATGCACGTTGAGCAGCAATCTGCACATGCATGCTAGTTTGTGGATGCGCTCACAAGCAGCTGCTTGTGCATGGGAGCTCCAGTTTTGCATGCACACGCCCAGCAGGCGCAGCGACCAGCCAGGTTGCCTAATGGTGGCCATACACGGGCAGATAAAGCTGCCGATATTGGTAGTTTGGACCGATTTGACAGCTTATCTAACCGTGTATGGGGGCTTCCGACGGGTCTTCCCGATCTATATCGATCGGGAAGGTTGGATTTTTACCCGACCGACCCGTCGGAGCCCCTTGGCGCATCGTAATTCGATCGTTCGGCCGAATGTTCGAATTACCCTGATATAGCCATGCCGTTAGTGGCGACATCTTTGAGTCTATGGCCAGCTTAAGGCACAGTAGTTTTTTTTTTAAAAAAAAAACCTGCATACCCCCCCTCCAGTGCGAGCGCACATGCACCTGAACGCTGGGCTCCCTAGTGCTCCCCGAGTAGTGGCTGGGCGGTATTTTTCCCCTAATATTGTGCCGGCCTAGGCCTGGGCTTTTGTTGCCTCACCACAAATCCGGGCCTGGCCAGGAAAGCAGAATCTGGGGATCATTGTGGTTTTCAGCTGAAAAATATTGCCCTAACCAGAAGGGACGTCACCCACATGCGCAAATGGTTGTCTGAAGCTGAACGCTCCCCACGCACATGGGCAAATGCTCCTCTATGAGGGCACTGAATGCTGCCACAGAAAATGCAGTTGGGTGAATATAGACCAAGGGGAAAGGGTAACAATTGTGTAATGTCTGGAGAAATAGAGGGATTTGTCAGCTCTGTACTGACAGCCTCACTGGGATCCCTGTGTCAGTTCATACATTGCTATTTTCAAGCCCATCCACCAGAGCTTGATTTCTGTCTGGCGCCACCCCAAGTGCCCAACCTCTGACTGTACAGTAATTGGGCATATTTATTAACATTAGAAACAAACATCACCAGTGACTTCAGCAATTACATTTGCGCTACAATCACAGCGCCTCACAGTTTCTGTAGCAAAACACACTACCGGCAACAATGTGCTGCCAAACTACAACTCAAACTACCATCCAGCAACGAGACGCTGAGCGTTACCCAAGGACGTCCATTACGCAAGCGTAACCTTAGCAGCAGCCAATTGGAAATTCCGGTGACGCACCAAGAGCCAATCACAAGGCTACTTGCTCCGACGACTAGATTGCGTATGCTTTCCTCGCGAACACGTTGCGCATGTGCCACCGGCAGTAATATGGCTACCCCCATGGATCTCGAGCTGAAGAAGGTATTAAAGATAATTGCCTTTATTTTATAGTTTGTTTAATCATCGCCGTGCTTTCATTCAGATCAATATGTATTCGTATAATAACTCTGTGGCCAGAGAACGTCTGCCGTGTGCTGAGAGCACGGGATTTAAATAACATGTGACCAGTCAGCTAATGTGCTCGGCCGGAAGAATATGGGGACATTCAGTTGTTCTTTAATCCCCACTAGCGGATACTGGACTCACAGATACTGGGTGTTTACTCTCTGTTATTGGAAGCAAGGGATGGGGCTGACCCGGAGATTTGGGGCATGATGGGGCTTTCACCCTGATATTTGGGGCATGAGGGGTTTTGACCTGGAGATTTGGGGCATGAGGGAGTTTGACCTTTAGATTTGGGGCATGAGGGGGTTTGAAACAGAGATTTGGGGCATGAGGGGGTCTGACCCGGAGATTTAAGGCATGAGAGGGTTTGTAACAGAGTTATGGGTCGTGTGTGGGCTTTCACCCTAATATTTGAGGCATGAGGGGCTTTCACCCTAATATTTGAGGCATGAGGGGCTTTCACCCTTATATTTGGGGCATGAGGGGGCTTGACCCAGAGATTTAGGGGATGAGGGGTTTTGACACAGAGATTTGGGGCATGAGGGGGTCAGACCCGGAGATTTGGGGCATGAGGGGGTTTGACCCAGAGATTTGGGGTTTGACCCAGAGATTTGGGGCATGAGGGGGTTTGACCCGGAGATTTAGGGCATAAGGGAGGTTTGACCCGGAGATTTGGGGCATGAGGGGTTTTGACACAGAGATTTGGGGCATGAGGGGTGTTTGACCCGGAGATTTAAGTCATGAGGGGGTTTGACCCGGAGATTTAGGGTATGAGGGGGTTTGACCCGGAGATTTAGGGCATGAGGGGGTATGACCAGGAGATTTAGGGCATGAGGGTAGTTTGACCCGGAGATTTATGGCATGAGAGGGTTTGACCCGGAGATTTGGGGCATGAGGGGGTCGGACCGGGAGATTTGGGGCATGAGGGGGTCGGACCGGGAGATTTGGGGCATGAGGGGGTAGGACCAGGAGATTTGGGGCATGAGAGGGTTTGACCCAGAGATTTAGGGCATAAGGGGGGTTTAACCCGGAGATTTGGGGCAGCAGGGAGGAGCTTAACATGAGAATTGGTTTAGGGGGTGGGGCTGGCATTTTTTTAAACTTTTTTTTGTATTGCAGGCTTTCACTGAACTTCAAGCCAAATTTATGGATACCCAACAGAAGGTTAAACTTGCAGATTTACAAATTGAACAGCTAAACAGGACAAAGAAGCATTCTTATCTTACCAGTGCAGAAATTAGGACCCTGTCTGACTCTACGCCTATGTATGAGGGAGTAGGAAGAATGTAAGTGAAGCTCTGCTCATAGTCATGCTTTAACTCATCTATCAGCATAGGTTTTAAGGTGGGCATATACAGGCTGACCAATCAACTTGCAGGAAAAACAGATGAATACTATATGAGGGGCCATATACTCTATGGCCGCCTTTTTTATTGTTACTCTTATTCATGCGGACAGCCCAAATGATGGGAACAGTTCCTCTTCTGTGAGTGCATCATACACGGACAGATATTGGTCAATGACAGGCTAAATTTTCAAACCCACCTGATTGATTGTAGTACATGGATATAGGTTGGCTACCAAACACAGTGAAAATCAGTAATTGTGCTTAAGTAATCCCTGTCTGACAGTGCTAGCTACTGCATTTAGTGACTGGCTAGTGTTAAAAAAAACAAGGACTTTTAAGGTCTCCTGAAATAACTGTTGCCAGTTTGAAGCTCCATCCCTTTTCTTTTCTGAGCTCTCCTTCTCTCTTTGACTGTGAAGAGATGTCTACTGCACATACTTGTGCTTTTTCTCATATGCAAATGAATCAGTCATGCAATGTAGGTACCTCTTTAATAGTCTTCACAGTTCAAAAGAAGGAGAGCTAAAATAAAAAAAAAAAAAAGAAAACTAGCTGCATATACTGAGGAGAATTTAAGTACAGACTCCAGACCAGCAACAGTTATGGTGGTCATGAACCTTTGGTCCTTTGAGTAAAAAATACTGGCTTATGTCCAACAGATTTTTTTTATATTCAATTTTGAAATCTGACATGGGCTTAGCCATTGTCAGTTTAAACTAGCCGGCTTTCGGCCGGATATCGATTGGGGAAGCCCGTTGGATGGCCCCACACACCGGCCAATAAGCTGCCGACTCGGTCTGTCGACAGCTTTTATCGGCCGAGTATGGGGGCTTTAATGCATGCAAATGTTTTTGGTTTTTTTGGTGTTTACTCGTCCTTTATTGGGGATGGTCATAGTTTTTCATAATACTACAAATGGAAAAAAATCAGGTTGCTGAGAGTCTAAACTGATAAAATGTAACGCCAATAATGTATCAGTTCTGCTCAGACATTGTAAATGGCCATTATTGTCCATGGCGTATATAAAATACACATATGTATATGTTATATAGACAATGCAGTATTTTGAGTATTTTGAGCTGCATTATTATCCGTATGCATCAAGCCACCATTTGTATGCAACGTTAAGCAGTTAAGAGTAGGGGCGGGATAAAACAGGTTAATAACAAGGTCCTGTGGTGCCACCAGCAGCCCCTCACTGGCCCATTTGGGCATGTGACAAGCAATGGTTGTGTTGCTGAATGAGGTCCAAAGCATTTTTGTACCATGCAAGGTGCAGTTCAAGGTGAGACCACCCTCTAAAAGTACACTTCATTCTTAATTTTGCCATTTGACAGAAGTGCACTGGACTGGAGCCACTTTAGTATTGGTTCTGTTATACTGATTCTAAGAATCCTTTTACCCACTCACAGATCTACCCCCAGTTACCCCCAAAATCTATGCGAGTGCTATTCCATATGGTAACTTACACTACCCCCCCAACAGCACAGGCAGGGGGTGTCTGGTTTTCAGTAGAGATATGGAAAGGAGAGAATGAGACAGGGAAACCGAGGATTCTGATCTGCAACATTATCAGAACATACAAACTGAATCAACACTATTTGCTATGTTTTCTTTTAAAAAAAATTGAAAGCATTGAAAAAAGTTACATATACTATAGAGAGCAGGTATGGGATCTGTTATCAGGAATGCTTGGGACCTGGTGTTTTCCAGCTTTTGGGTAACAACAAACAACATTTAAAAAGTGTTTTATATGCATTTAAAGGAGACATATATGAAAAATAAAAAAAAAAACTAATTTTGTAGGCAATTATAAATAATATATGTTGCTTTTATATGGTGCTAAAAATTAATATTATTTTTAAAAATCGTCCCTTTTATTGGAGCTCCCTATAGATGTTCACTGGTCCCTGTCTGTGTTTCAAATGAGGGGTGGGCGTGTCCTAACAGTCCCTACCAGAAGCACAGTAGGAGGGGGGCAGCCAATCACAGCCCTGCAGTAAAGCTGGCCATAGATGTACAGATTTTCAACAGATCCAATCCACATCGTGAGACCAAGATCTTCTGAGAACCATCGTACGAATGTTCGAACTGTCCATCAACTAAAACGACCAATTTACCAGGAAAACAAAGGGGAGCTGCCTGCTTGGCCCTGCAAACATCCATAGATTGTACTGGGACCGACAAAGATTTTTTAACCTGGCCGATCAATTTCCTGGCAGATGTCGGACGAAAAATCGTAAGATGTTCGATCGTTTGAATCCCACTAACCGCACGATAATTTGACGAATCGGTCAGGCTGCGCTGAAATTCGAAGTCGTTTCGCAAAGAAGAATCGTCGCGTCTATGGGGGCCATTACACAAGCACAGACAGGCTTCATTTCCCTATCAGGTCCTGCTAGCTGCTGATTGGTTCCTGTCCTATAGTGCAGGGAGCTGAGAGCTGCCGGCTCCCCTGCACAGCCTGCGAATTCAGGGAGCAGGACGTGGAAGAGAAGGGAGGGATTATAAGGGTTTTTGCAGAAAATCAGCCTGAAACACTTTTTTTTAAAGCACATTTCTTCTATATCTAAATGAATATAACGCACTGGTACATCATTATTTTTTACACAAAATGTCTCCTTATGTATAATGTACTTTTACTGTGCACTAGTAAAAACATTTGTTTTCTTTTCCATAGAAACACTACTGTAAAAAAGCTATAGGGCAGTTGTTAAAGCTGAAGAGGGCAAAAAGGAACATTCATGCATAGAATACAGTGGCTTTAGCTCTTGCTCAGGAATATAAACAGGTCAAATGGCATTCGTTGCTCTTTTCTGGACTGTAAATGGGACATTGGTTGCAAAGAAATTGTAGGTGTTCGGATAATTAGATAGAAACTCTAAATGTAAATACAATATTTTCACATTTTACTGTTACTAATCCTCACAAGCAAGAAAAAATGTGAATTGTATAAATAATTGTGCTTGCATGAGCAAGGCTTTGCAGAATAAAGTCCACTTACAGCAGCATTACAATTTATTAACACAATTATTGTACACACAGAGAGCATCCGTAGTTTATTTTATTCATTATTTAAAATGTCTCTTATTTTGGAGCCCAATCGTAGTTTTCTGATGCGAGTGTAACTGTCTAGCAATTCCAAACATGTTATAACGTGTTATTTCTGTGACTTGAGGTAATGAAATAGGTGGAACCAATGACAAATACTTATAGCTGTCTGACTCATAGAGTGAAAAAGATCCTGTAAAATCTGTCTGGTCGCTCGCTAAGAATCAGATGCGTCTCCTTGGAGAAATGCATTGGATTTGTAAAAAGCAACCATTCATTCGCTTGGATTGTCTTAATTACAAATTAATGACATACAGCACCCATCATTCAACTATAAGATTAATAAGAGGGTGCTTTCTTTTCTATCTAGTGGTTGATAAGGTAGCTTAGCATTAATGATTGCCTGTTGGATTGTCACCTTTTCAGTCTAGAGATCTGATACAATTGTGTGTAGCTGCTGTAATGACAGTTGGGATGACATATAGGGGCAAATTCACTAAGATGCGTAGTTTCGCCAGTGCTCCGCAAATTCACTAAAATCCGAAGTTGCGCACAGGGGTATCGTAAGGTTGTGAAGTTGCTCTAGCGTTGATTCGCTATATAAAGCGAAGTTACGCTTGCGAAGGCTAATTTGCATACGGCGCGAAATTCAAATTTCAATGGAGGAACACGTATCAGCACTACAAATGGCTAGAAAACCTTCAAATCAGCAAAGAAAAATTTTATTTTGCCCTACACATGTGCCCACTGTCTAGGTAAGTTGCCATGAGTCAGGAAATGTAGGGGGGAAGGAGGGGAGCCCCAAAAAATATTTTCGATCTTTTTCAGCCTATCAACCATCATGTAGAAAACACGCCAGCGTTTTTTGGGACTTAAAAAAAAATTTGACTTTTTTTGAAACAATCCCTATCTACTCTATTGCGCTTCGCCAGGTCTGAGGTGGCGAAGGAAGTCTAGCGTAAAAGGTAGCGTTCAGTACACTGCGCAAGTTAGTCAATTTGCGTAGTTACGTCGCTAGCAAAAATTCGCCTGGCGTAAGGATGCGAAGTAACACTAGCGAAACTACGCCAGCGTTCGTTAGTGAATTTGCGCAGTAACGAAAATGCCAAACGCTAGCAAATTAACGCTAACGTTCGGCGCTTAGTGAATTTGCGCCATAGAGTGTATTGAAGGGCAACCAATCAGTAATTAGTTTCTAACAGTCTATTATGAGTTAGAAAATGAAAGCAAACATCTGAGTGGTTGCAGTGCATGTACACCTACACTTGCCCTTTGCTGGTAAATAATCATATTCTCAATGTTCTTCCAATTAATATTTTCTGCTTCTTTTCGGTATATTGTTTGGTGTCCACAAAGGGCTTAAAGGGGTCGTTCACCTTTGAGATAACTTTTAGTACGACGTAGAGAGTGATATTCTGCGACAATTTGCAATTGGTATTTATTATTTAAGTTTTTTTTATTTGTTTAGCTTTTTATTCAGCAGCTCTTCGATTTGCATTTTAAGCAATCGAGTAGCTAGGGTCCAATTACCCTAGCAACCATGCATTGATTTGAAAAAGAGACTGGAATATGAATAGGAGAGGCCTGAATAGAAAGATGAGTAATAACAATTAACAAAAACAATACAATTGTAGCCTTACAGGGCCGTTGCTTTTTAGAAGGGTTCAGCGACGCCCATTTGAAAGCTGCAAAGAGTCAGAAGAAAAAGGCAAATATTTTTTTAAAAAAAACTATAATAAAGAAATAATGAAAACCAATTGAAAAGTGATTAGAACTGGCCAATCTATAAAATACTAAAAGTTACCTTAAAGGGATGGTCCACCTTTGAGATAACTTTTAGTATGATGCAGAGAGGGATATTCTGAGACAATTTGCAATTGGTTTTCATTTTTTATTATTTGTGGTTTTCGAGTTATTAAAGGTGGCCATAGACGCACAGATATCGTACAAAACAAATTTTCGTCCGATATTCGGTGCGTGTATGGTGGAAAAAGAGCCGACCGATATCGGCAGACGACTTGGACATCGGTCGGCTCGTCAATCGGGCTGGACTTAAAATTTTGATCGGGTGCCTTTGAAGGGACCCAAATATCGGCCATTGTTAGTGGTGAATCGTCAGATACAGGTAGAATTCTATTGTTTCTTCCCATATATCTACCTGTATATCTGACGATTCAGCTCTACACGTGTGTATTGAAACGAACGATCTTTCTTGGAAACATCTTTTCCAAGAACGATTGTAATTGTTACATCTATGGCCACCTTTAGCTTTCTATTCAGCAGCTTTTCAGTTTGTACTTTATGCAGTCTGGTTGCTATGGCCCAAATTCCCCTAGCAACCATGCATTAATTTGAATAAGAGACTGGAATATGAGTAGGAGAGGGCCTGAATAGAGAGATAAGTAATAAAAAGTAGCAATAACAATATATTTGTAACCTTTCTGAGCATTTGTTTTGTAGATGGGGTCAGGGACGCCCATTTGGAAGCTGCAAAGAGAAAAAGGCAAATAATTATAAAACTATCAGAAATAAATAATTAAAACCAATGGAAAAGCTGCTTAGAATTAGCCATTCTATTCTATTCACCTTTAAAGGTGAACCGCCCCTTTAAAGGCGAACCGCCCCTTTAAAGGCGAACCGCCCCTTTAAAGGCGAACCGCCCCTTTAAAGGCGAACCGCCCCTTTAAAGGCGAACCACCCCTTTAAAGGCGAACCACCCCTTTAAAGGCGAACCACCCCTTTAAAGGCGAACCACCCCTTTAAGTCTTCCTGCACCTGCTGAGCCCAATCCCTGGGTTTCATTACAGGCAGCTGTTAGAATTGATACAATAGTTGCTAATACTCTAGAGATGCTGCTGAGAAATGGATCAACTAAATGTTGCAAAATTGTTACGAAATTGTTACAGTGGCATCTGAATTACTGAGACACATTTAACTTTAAACATAGATTTTGAAAAAACGGTAAAAAATAAACAGCAAAGTCTTTATTTCTGGGGAACAATCTGAAAACGATTTAACTGAAAAAGTGTTTGGAAGGTGAAAAACCCCTTTAAGCTATACATGGGTAGTCTATGGGGGTTATTTACTAAACTCTGAATGCAAAAATCAAGAATTTTTTTTTTATATATATAAAAAAATCTGACTTTTAAAGAAATCACAAATTTGTTGGAATTTATTAAACCCTGAGGATGGAAAAGTCCGAATTAGAAGATCAGGCCTCTCATATTTTTAAAAATTTGGATTTGGATAAAATGGAGTCTATGGAAGACGGCCTTTCCATAATTCGTGTCTTTCTGGATAACGGGTTTTCCAGATAACTGTTCCCATACCCCGTATATGTTTCCTTAAATATGGTAAAGCTGTTACATTTAAAATACATTATCTGCTCCTTATGAAACCATTCAGATATGTAGACTTACCATAACAAGATCCTCAACACAAGAATTTTGTCGCACTCGGTAAATTTCACTTTTTATGGAGAATGAATCTAAGTAACTTTACCACTGGATTTATTTTGTTGATCTGTGATTGTTGAAATAAGTTTTAGTGGTGATTAGTACTGAGCCTAGCAGAGTTTTTATGTTTAATGTGGCTTTTTAAGCAATTTCCTTGATATTCTGCAACCATTTTACCTTCTTTTACAGGTTTGTCCTGCAAACAAAAGATACAATAAACAGCCAACTATTAAATAAACAAAAAGCCGCTGATGAGAAAATTGCAGAGTTGGAGGTTGGTTTACAATTTATTTTTTGTTTTTATTTGACTTGGTCTGTGAATAGCTGGGCTATAATTAATACCTTTCTTTTCAGGAGTATGAAAACATTAAATCATATTTTGGCTCCCACTGAAATTAGGGACAAAGGGATTCTTTCCCTAGGGGGTTTGAATTGGTTTTTGGATGGGTTAAAAAGGCAAATTTATTTATTTTATTTTTTACGAATTTGCAGCTCATTCAGGTTCTTTGCTCCCAGTTCATATATCCAAAAGTTCTCTAACAAATTCACCAAAAAGTTTGACTTGAAATGTATTTTGCTTTTGAAGACCTGTGAGCAAAAAATACACGTGAGCTTTAGGCACAGATATCTACACAACAGTTTTAAGATAAAGGGATTTAAAGGGCTTGTTCACCTTTAAATGAACTTTTAGTATGATGTAGAGAGTGATACTATGAGACCATTTGCAATTGGTTTTCATTTTTTATTATTTGTGTTTTTTGAGTTCTGAATAAGAGATTGGAATAGGAATAGGAGAAGCCCGAAAAGAAAGACGAGTAACAAAAAGTAGCAATAACAACACATTTGTAGCCTTACAGAGCCTTTGTTTTTAGTTGGGGTCAGTGACCCCCATTTGAAAGCTGGAAAGAGTTAGAAGTAAAAGGCAAATAATTCAAAAACCATAGAAAATAAATCATGAAAACCAATTGAAAAGTTGCTTAGAATTAACCATTCTATAACTTGATAAAAGTTAGCTTAAAGGTGAACCACCCCTTTTTTTATCCTTATAAGTATTTGCCATCTTCTATAATTATTTGCCTTCTTTTGATGCTACTAGGTGGTTATATTTTCCATTCCAAATGCAACCCCCTGTTCTGTTGATAGCTGAACGCACGTCAAGCTCAAGAAAGTGCAACATCCTTCATCTAAACAAACGCATTCAATGCAAACGGAGTAAAACGCAACTAAGAATGCTCATGAGTACAACCAGGCAGAATATAATGGAATTAATTAGGAACTGCATTTATTTGCGATCAAACCTATGTTTAAACTCATGTAAAACGCAGAGCCCGTTTGGTGGACTGAGATACATTATTGACTGCATTGCACTATGGTGGGACCCAACCCTACATGCTTCAAAATCTCGGGCATGTAAAGGCAAAAAATAAAATAAAACACATTTTTAATTTCTTTAATGAAAAAGAAACCTATCTCCAATATAATTTAATTAAAAAATGTGTACCGTTTTTTTTTTATAAGAAACCTGACTGTATGCAGTGAAATATCCCTTCATTTACTGCTGTGGATAGGAATTGTCAGATGGTCCCTAACTGCTGAGCAGGGAAACAATCATACTTATGAACAGCAGGGGGAGCCCTCACCTTACTTCCCAGCCATGCAGAACTCAAGCAGCTTTGTTTATGACGATCCCTGATCCCTAAGCAGCCCAGACCACACTGAGCATGTGCACAGTCTTAGTCTTGCAAAGATTAACAAAGTTTAACAAAGTTACAAGATGGTGACCCCCTGTAGCCAACTTTGAAAGCATAAATCATTTGATTAGGCTTGTTGTGCAGTGTATATTTAGTATACAAACTACAGCACTTCTAGCCTTATTCTATTTTAGACTTTACTTCCCCTTTAAGGGTAGAGACACGTGAAACTTCAGGGCGCCTGTTCTTCAAGCGACTAATCTCCCCAAAAAGCCTTCCCGCTGGCTAGAATATAAATTAGGGATGCACCGAATCCACTTTTTTGGATTTGGCCCCGAATCCTTCGGCGAAAGATTTGGCCAAATACCGACCAATAATTTGCATATGCAAATTAGGGGTGGGAAGGGGAAAACATTTTTTAGTTCCTTGTTTTCTGACAAAAAAGTCACAAAATTTCCCTCCCACATATGCAAATTCGGATTCAGTTCGGCCGGGCAGAAGGATTCGGCCGAATCTGAAACCTGCTGATAAAGGCCGAATCCCGGCCAAATCCCCAACCGAATCCTGGATTCGGTGCATCCGAAGTCACCCAAAGTTCCGTCGTGAGGCAACTCTTTCAGCTTTTTAAATATGGGGTTTTACTATTTCTCATATATGTGTGAATATAACATACACCGGTTTTCCCAGCAATGGAAAATATTTTTTAAAAGCTTTTAAACTGCTTTTAAATGCAGACAAAAGGCCAGTTCCACAATCCTCCGTTTGGTGTTTATTTCAGCCGTAACATAACCATCAGTAGGGCATATCCCAATGTTTATGATCGACAAAATTATCTTTATAATGTCCATGTTTTACGATAATTATTCTGCAAGGGGGAGGAAGGAACTGGTATGATTTTGTGTATTGAGGGATAACCAATACAGGTATGGGACCTGTTATCCAGAATGCCAGGGACCTGGGCTTTTCTGGGATTTGGATCTTCATACCTTTAAAGTGATACTGACACTAACTAGCTACTTTTTAAAATATGAATGTACATTAAAAGTTACCTATAGGTCATGCTGAGAGTAAGTAATTGTTAGTTGACGTTCCTAAACCTGACTGTTTTGCCAAACTGACTAGAGTTAGAATTTCTAATGCTAACGGAATCCTTCCTGCACAAATATATAGAACACTACTTCCTGCTTTTCAGCTCTCTAACTCTGAGTTAATCAGCGACTTGAAGGGGGGGAACATGGGACATAACTGTTCAGTGAGTTTGTAATTGATCCTTAGCATTCAGCTCAGATTCAAAAGCAACAGTTATGACCCATGTGGCCCCTCAAGTCACTGATTGGTTACTGCCTGGTAACCAATCAGTGTAAACCAAGAGAGCTGAAAAGCAGGAAGTAGTGTTCTGGCTATTATGTTACACATCCAGTCACTCCAGCCTTTATACATTACATTTTTGCCTAACTATATTAGAAACATTTTTTATTTACCCAGTTTTTATTTATTTTTATATTAAACGTTTCCTTTAAGAGCTTCTATGTAGGAGGATCTGGCAGAAGTAATTCTGTTTCCAAGAACAATATTTTAATGTTGGATTGTATTTAAAGGGGTTCATAGAATTAGAGGTTAATTTTAAGCAACTTTTCGACGAGTCTTCTTTTTTTAATAAGTCAAAGTTTTTTTAAAACTCATAGTTTTTGAATTATTTGCTTTTTGACTCTTTTCAGCTTTCAAATGAGAATCACAACACCAAACAATGACATATAATAATTACTTATAATATACTTTTAGCATGCACTGGTAAAAACTGTAACATATATATATATATATATATATATATATATATATATATATATATATATATATATATATATATATATATATATATATATATATATATATATATATATATAGCATGTATGTGTGTGTGTGTGTATGCATGTATGTATGTATGTATGTATGTATATATATATATATATATATATATATATAATAAAACAGGGGGGTTGTGGGAGCACTCTAAAGGCTTTAAAGTATATATATATATATATAAGTATAATAAATGCTATTGCATATGTACCCAAAACAGGGGTTATTTTGTTACAAAGTTATGATCATAAAATTGATAAGCCACCATACCACGTCAAGGTAAACCCCCAAATGGCGGTCCCTAACTTATTTTATATTTTATGTGCATTTTAGCATTACCTGTAATCAATGTCCATTCGGGGTTTACCTTGACGTGGTATGGTGGCTTATCAATTTTATGATCATAACTTTGTAACAAAATAACCCCTGTTTTGGGTACATATGCAATAGCATTTATTATACATATATATATATACTTTAAAGCCTTTAGAGTGCTCCCACAATATTGTATATTTAGCCAGGAGCTGTGGCATAGCTTCAGTGGTTGTAGCACCCCATACCCCCCGTTTAAACTAGTGGTGATCCTATGCTTTTAAAATTGGGCGTTTGTTTTGGGAATATCTCTCCTTTAAAAGCCTGATTGCTGGCTGGGGAGGATTTAGTCCTCAGTGAAAAAACAGCGTTCAACGGACATTGATTACAGGTAATGCTAGAATGCACATAAAATATAAAATAAGTTAGGGACCGCCATTCGGGGTTTACCTTGACGTGGTATGGTGGCTTATCAATTTTATGATCATAACTTTGTAACAAAATAACCCCTGTTTTGGGTACATATGCAATAGCATTTATTATACTTATATATATATATACTTTAAAGCCTTTAGAGTGCTCCCACAACCCCCCTGTTTTGATATTATATATATATATATATATATATATATACACACACACACACACATGCTATTCAAGCTGGAAAATAAGGCACAGGTGCACATAACAGATAAGCCCTGACCAATACAATGGTGTTTTATGTGTTCTGCTATATAACCTTTTTTCTTCTTTTTTTATGAATGGCTTCCCCCATGGCTGCACAGCAGCTTATTTATATAAACTATAGTAGTGATTCTCAAGCAAACACAGCAGTTTTACCAGCGCAGGGCCACAGTACATTATATTTAAATGACTTTGATACACTTTGAGTGGAAGGATTTATGTACTGATTTCACAGCCATGAGATGGCTGTCCCATCATTTGGAGCTTTCTGGATAACGGGTTTCCAGATAATGGATCCTATACCTGTACTGTTACAATAAATGAATAGCATTGTCCACAGTTAAAGAAGTTCTGTAAATGTTATAAATCATTGCGCTCAACTGCTGCCTGTTCTGCTCCTCATCTCCCTGTCCCCCGTCTCCCATAATGTCTCATGTTATACACAGACACTGTCCAGTTTACCTGTATTCAGCTCTTTGGTTGTCCGTGTCATTTTGGGGACCGTTCTGTAACGTGGCAAGCCTATTCATTCTTCCCTCTTCATTTTACAGCAAAAGAAGTCGTATCTGGAGCGAAGCGTAAAGGATGCAGAAGATAACATAAGAGAAATGTTAATGGCCAGAAGAATGCAATAAGAGTTGTCGGCACAGACACAGTCGTTATTTCATGTTTTTATTACATGGGGAATGTGCCAGTACTGCAGCCTGTAATAACATGCATTGAGTACATCCTGCAAGACACACTATAACTAATAAAGGCAAATGTGAAAATGTTAAAGGAACAGTTCAGTGTGAAAATAAAAACTGGGTAAATAGATAGGCTGTGCAAAATAAAAAATGTTTCTAATATAGTTAGTTAGCCAAATATGTAATATATAAAGACTGGAGTGACTGGATGTGTAATAAAACAGCCAGAATCCAACTTCCTGCTTTTCAGCTCTATAACTCTGAGTTAGTCAGTGACTTGAAGGGGGGCCACATGGTACATTTCTGTTCAGTGAGTTTGTAATTGATTCTCAGCATTCAGCTCAGATTCAAAAGCAACAGATATGACCCATGTGCCCCCCCCCCCTCAAGTCTCTGATTGGTTACTGCCTGGTAGCCAGGGTAACCAGTCAGTGTAAACAAAGAGAGTTGAAAAGCAGGAAGTAGTGATCTGACTGACTTGTTATACGTCAAATCACTCCAGCCTTTATACATTACATTTTTGACTAACTAACTATATTAGAAACATGTTTTATTTTGCACAGCCTATCTATTTAACCAGTTTTTATTTTTACACTGAACAATTCCTTTAATAATTGGACCTGTAGATTAAACTATTTAAAGGCGAAGGAAAGAATTGGTGCACTTGGGTGGGTGTGCCAAATGTTAGGCACCCCAAGTGATTGTATTGACTTACCTGAAAACCCAGGGCCGTGCTCCTATCAGCAGAAACCTGCACCGGCCTGGGGTTATACCAGTGAGCACCATGGAATAACCAGGCCTGTGCAGTTTTCTGCTGATAGGAGCACCGGCCCTGGGTTTTAGGTAAGTCAATACAATCACTTGGGGGTGCCCAACATTTGGCAACCCCAAGTGCACCAATTCTTTCCTTCGCCTTTAAGGCTGCCTGGCTTAACTCCAGTGTAGAGTAAATAGTGTTGTGTAACTTTGCATCCACACAATAGCAAGTAGTACAGTGCTGTACATCATATCAGCGCTGAATGTAACAAGAGCGACCGTCACAATACCCATGAATAGAAACCACAATAACCAGCCGTGCCCTGCTAACCAGTTCAAAGTGGTGGGTTTATTGCCAGTGCCATAAAGCAGTGACATTTTGGCATAGGACTAGCATCAATTCCCATATTATTGCTGCCTTGTGACATTTGTAATAAACCGAATACTTCAATGACTGTCCCTGAAGAGCTGCTCCTGTAATATCACATTTCTGCACCGTTCATCTGTTTCATGCAGCTGCCCAGGAGTCTTCAACCTGCTTTCCTAACAACAAAAACTTTGCCATCGGAGCTAAGAGGACAAGTGAAAGCTGCTCTGTGAGCCCAAAAGTATTTTAACCCAAACACTTTTTTTTTTTTTTTTTTTTTAAAGGAACGGTTCAGTGTACAAATAAAAACTGGGTAAATAGATTGTATGTGCAAAATAAAAAAATGTTTCTGATATAGTTAATGTAATGTATAAAGGCTGGAGTGACTGGATGTCTAACATACGAAACAGAACACTACTTCCTGCTTTTCAGCTCTCTAACTCTGAGTTATTTAGTGACTAAGGGGGGGCCACATGGGACATAACTGTTTAGTGGGTTTGCAATTGATCCTCCGCATTCAGTTCCGATTCAAAAGCAACAGTTATGACCCATGTGCCCCTCTTCAAGCCATTGATTGGTTACTGACTGGTAACCAATCAGTGTAAACCAAGAGAGCTGAAAAGCAGGAAGTAGTGTTCTGGCTATTATGTTAGACACCCAGTCACTCCAGCCTTTATACATTACATTTTTGCCTAACTAACTATATTAGAAATATTTTTTATTCTATTTAGCCTGTGACACTCTTCCAATTTGGGGCCCTAGAAGGACAGCTCAAGTACAACAAAAAGCTAGGACAGGGCAAGTTCCCATTGTGTGGCTTCACCAACACTCTGTTACCATTTGGGGATTAAGGAGACCAGTTGCTGTAGTGTTGAAAATGAAAGTGCCATTCTTACTTCTTCAGCTGCTCATCAGTAGACAAGTGTACATGTGCATCACATATGATTGGTTCCCCAAACAACGTACAGTGTAAATTCTGCACACCAGCTTCTATGGTAAGTTAGGATAGTTAGGTGTCCATTACACAGCAGACACTTGTTTTTAATGGCATCATTAATGGTGGGGTTTACTTTGAGACAGTGGGATCCGTTTACTAAAGTGCGTTAAATTTTCCGCATGTTATCGCTGCAAATATTTTTCCGCCAGAATCTTCGTAGCGACTAAGTTTACTAAACAACGATGCGCTGAGAAGCCTATGCGGTAATTTTAGCGAGTTGCGTAATTTCTGGCGACATTAAGTTTGCGAATATTTATGCTGTAAAATAGTCTTGTTTTATGGTGTTTGTTATGGCATGATTCGTGGCCAGATATCTTCAAAACGGCTAAACGTTATAGATATTAACAATACAGTAAACATCAAACATGGAGGCATCATCAACCAGGCATTAATGTGGGCGTAGCGTTATTTTCAACAAATGCGATAACTGACGAAAACATATTCTTGCGTAAGAAAATGAGCTAATTAAATTTACCGCAGGTTAGTAAACTGGCGAAAACATATTCGGCGACAAATTTGTCTATGTTTTGTGCGCATATTTTATATACGGCCCTTTCGTAAACGGACCCCAGTGTGCCTACAAACTTCTTTATAGGTGTTGCCTACTAAAAGCCCACAATGTATTTGTTTGGAGCAAGTTACAGAAGATCCATCTCCATACAGGCTTCCTTTGCACCTTCCCTGGCTTTCGACAATAAGAAAACATATATTTTTCTTCACTTTGGACGAATCAACAGGATTAGAAGATGTTCTGACAAATCTGATCCCCCAAACTCATTCATTTTGGAATCTTTTTCTGACATCACAGACCCTTTTACAGAACTGCAGAGGAAGATGAGCTTACTGTATACATTACTCTGGAGAATGATGGCGTAATTTCTTAATTAATTTGGATATTATATATATATATATAGAGAGAGAGAGAGTTAGAGAGAAGACAGAGCAAACTAAGAAAATTACAGTATGGGGCTAATTTATCAAGGGTCGAATTGAAAATTCTAATTTTCAAGTTTTTTTTATTGTAAAAACTGTCAAATTCTATTCGATTTTTTTTTTTTTAAAAAAAATTCAAATTAGATTTTCTAGATTTATCATACTCTGGCCCTTTAAGAACTCAAATCCGACTATTCGACCACCTAAAACCTGACAAACTGCTATTTAAGTCAATGGGAGAGGTCCAGGGATCAATTAGGAGATGTTTGCAGCCTTCCTGACAATCTAGTTTTTTTTTAGGGAGAAAAAAAACTGGAATCAAGTTTTTAAAATTAAATCTGAGTTGAGTTTTCGGTTTGATTCAATTCATCCGATTTAATTTACTCTCGCTGTATATGTCGGGTCTGTAGATGAGGAGATTTTGACTATACTGGTTGGTTAACGACACTTAGGGGCAAATTTATCAATGGTCGAGGTGAATTTTCTAATGAAAAAAATCCGAATTTCAAGCTATTTTTTGTGTACTTCGACTAGGGAATAGTCCAAATTCGATTCGAATTTGAAAAAATTTCATATATCTAAATTTATCATGTACTGTCGCTTTAAAAATTCGACTTTGACCATTCGCAATCTAAAACCTGCCGAATTGCTGTTTTAGCCTATGGGGGACCTCCTATGACCTATTTGGAGTCAACTGGTGGACTTTGAAAAATCAAAGTTTTTTGGGGGAAAAACTTTGAATCGAATTTGGTTGAATGCGATATTCCTTTAATTTGTACGATTCAAATTCGGCCGAATACAGATCTACTCAATCAAAAACTTTGACTTTATTTCGCTTGGTTTTTTGAAACTTTTTGACTTTCGATGTTTTTTCAATTTGAAATTCGACCTTTGATAAATATGCCCCTTAGTTTGAATTAAAATCATCTCAGCACAAATCACTTTTATTGTGAGCCAAATAAGGGCTGGGCAGTTTATAAGTGCAATATAACGGATCGTAAAGCAGCAGAGCATAAATAAAGCAAACTCCAAATTACATTAACTCAAAACTCCGTAACTCAAAATTACATTAATTATAGCTGGAAAAGTATTGCTGTTAGTACATCTGCTGCCAAATGAGCCAGATGTGATACAGTGATAGCAGACAAGTAATCGCCTTTTTCACGCCATGATTGATGCTGTTTTGTCCCTAATGATACCACTACCCAGACAAACATATTTTAGTGCCATTGGAGTTGAAGCAATTAGATGCAATCATTGTGCTTTTCTTTCCAAGTCACTTTAATAGGCTATCCATATAGTTAAAGGATAAGTAAACCTTTAAAATAAGTGCATGTAAAACTGATGAGGGGGCTATTCTAAGAACTTTTGTCATTTAAATTCATTGTTTATTTTGTTTACATTCTAAGATATTAAGGGATACATGTACTGTTAATATGAATGAATTTTGTTACAACATCGCCACCTGCTGGTCAGTTTCCCACCCGTCTGACCACCAAGTAGTCAAGGAAGTTCAGGAGAAAGAAAGAAAGAGGCTGATGTTCTTCTGCTTAGGAAAGATGTAAGAAAGGTTTCTAATTTTATTCCTAAGCAGAAGAACATCAGAGCAGCCTCTTTCTTTCTCCTGACAACTTCCTTGACTACTTGGTGGTCAGACTGGTGGGAAAATGACCAGCAGGTGGCGCTGTTGTAACAAAATTCATTCATATTAACAGTACATGTATCCCTTAATATCTTGGTATAAAAACAAAATAAATAATGGATGTAAATTATAAAAGTGCTTAAAATAGCCCCCTCATCAGTTTTACATTCACTTGTTTTAAAGGTTTACTTATCCTTTAAATCTTGATCCAAGGAGAACTTCGTTAACTGCACTATTTTCGTACCATGGTGAGTATTAATGGAGTGCAAGCTCTTATGTCTGTACAGGGTGGCATAAAGGTGGTATCTATGGGAAAAGCCTAGATCTCACTTTCCAATATTGATGCAGGAGGTCTAGTTATCGTTGCCTGCAGCTGTTAATATGTTATCCCCTGCACCCTAAAGAATGACCGGACGTCTGACTAGTCAAAAATAATCAAATGATCAGGTCAAAAGAAAAATCAAGGATACATACTAGCTGCCAGTTGTTAGGCTGCACTGATTGCATGTAAATCAATGATATCCTTGCAGTGGGGATGCGTGGGTCAGCCAGCAACTTGATTGGTCGGGCAGCTGGACTGGACTGGGAGTCAAAATAGGCCCAAACAGCCCCCCACCAGCCCATTCAATAGGAAGTGTTTATGGCAATTTGCAGCAGCCCCTCTGGCATTTGCCAGAATCCCCAGATTGCCAGTCCGGGCTGAAACTGGAGAGCTGCTTGATTAAAAAGCTAAATAACAAAAAACACAAATAATAAAAAACTAAAAAACAAATTGCCTCAGAATATCCCTCTCTACATCATATTAAAAGTGAATTTAAAGGTGTACAACCCCTTTCAGCAGCAATGCCAGGCCAAGTAGTACTTGCCCAAGACACAAGGTGCCACCACTCACTGGCCACTATCTCTCACTCCCAGTCCCTGACATTGCCCCTTGCACAAGCCCTGCTGGGTTCTTGCTCATGAATTTACTCTCCCACACAAGCCAGTCTATGGTTCTTTCATTTGCTCTCGAATTGCACCCCAAGCAGCTGCCTCTTCTGCCCCCTGTAGTTGTGGCCCTGCCCCAGTGACGTGTCTTACATCCAACTCCCCTACCTGCCGCAGCTCACATAAGACCCTATGGATTCTCACTTGCAAGTGAGGGAATACAGGGATATGGGAGATAGTTCATAGTACAAGTTGATCCAGGGACTGGTCCCATTGCCATTTTGGAGTCAGGAAGGAATTTTTCTCCCTGTGAGGCAAATTGGAGAGGCTTCAGATGGCGTTTATTTGCCTTCCTCTGGATCAACTGACAGTTAGGCAGGTTAAAATAGAGTTAAAAGGTTGAACTTGATGGATGTGTGTATTTTTTAAACCTAACTTACTATGTTACTATGTTATTTAGATTAATAGCTAACTAGCCATGCTGAGTGTGGATGCAATATATTAAAGGGGGTGAGTTGGCAACCCTACGTGCTCCCTAACCAGCTGCAATATCTGTCTACTCCTAGTTCTGCCATTGCCCCAGTAAGTTGTGTCCTGCACCAGTCTGTCCTGCAAGAGAGTGTGAGAATTTAACAGACATGTAAGTGTTAAACACTGCGTTTGGCTTTGTATGGAGCAAGTTGCATTCACCTGCTTTTGGCAGTTACAGGTAGTTCAGTGGGTTCAGAATAAATGCAATATTTGTCTTTAATGAGCACTTAAATTCATAAGACATTTGCACTGCTGCTGAACTGTAACACCCCTCACCTGAACTCCTGGAAATCATCAGGCATCACCTATTTAAACTTATGTTTGCCCCTAGCTGGTGCATGCAATCTAGTTACATTACGTTCAATAACATCCAGGGCATTTATGAACATGATCACCAATATCTCGGCTATTGCATGACTGACCTACCAGCCATCTCACTGTCTGAAAGCTACAGTTGTACCGTTTATATTCACTTTATACCCAAAATGGGTTTTCCCCCTCTTTTTTTTCTTTTTTTTTTTTTTTTTTCCTGCTGGAATCTGTCTGGGTTAGGATGGCAAACAATTGATCCAGTTGTAAGCCTTTGGTGACACCTGCAGACTGCAGTCGGTATTACAGTATGGAGTTTACTCATTCTTCTCTGTGTAATGAGTCTTATCATATCACAATATTACTGTAGTCCTATTTATAAAACACTGGACCCTATGGCCTTTCTAGTTATAGAGTTCATGCACATGGCCCTGTAATTCCCTGCTCTGAATACTAAGGGGCAAATTCACTAAGCGCCGAACGCTAGCGTTAATTCGCTAGCGTTTGGCATTTTCGTTACTTCGCAAATTCACTAACGAACGCTGGCGTAGTTTCGCTAGTGTTACTTCGCATCCTTACGCCAGGCGAATTTTTGCTAGCGACGTAACTACGCAAATTCACTAACGCGCGCAGTGTACTGAACGCTACCTTTTACGCTAGACTTCCTTCGCCACCTCAGACCTGGCGAAGCGCAATAGAGTAGATAGGGATTGTTTCAAAAAAAGTCACATTTTTTTTCTAAGTCCCAAAAAACGCTGGCGTGTTTTCTACATGATGGGTGATAGGCTGAAAAAGATCGAAAGATTTTTTGGGGCTCCCCTCCTTCCCACCTACATTTCCTGACTCATGGCAACTTACCTAGACAGTGGGCACATGTGTAGGGCAAAATAAAATTTATATTTGCTGATTTGAAGGTTTTCTAGGCATTTGTAGTGCTGATACGTATTCCTTCATTGAAATTAGAATTTGGCGCCGTATGCAAATTAGCCTTCGCTAGCGTAACTTCGCTTTACATAGCGAATCAACGCTAGCGCAGCTTCGCAACCTTACGCTACCCCTGTGCGCAACTTCGGATTTTAGTGAATTTGCGGAGCACTGGCGAAACTACGCCTGGCGAAGTGCGGCGAAGTTGCGCCTGGCGCAACTTCGCATCTTAGTGAATTTGCCCCTAAGTTTCCAGGGAATTAACCTATTCCTGCTCTTCACACTTGTAAACATTTCACATCAAAGACAGCACTCCGATTCGCCTTTATTTATACCATCATTCGGCAGCACAAGCATGCCCCATGATGGAATAAATAAAGGCGAATCTTAAAAAGAATTTGGGTGCTGTCTTTGATGAGAAACGTAGGGACCTTGGAGAACGTTTTTTATGACGTGCACCCAAATTTTGGAAAAGTGAGCTGAGGAGTAAGTGCGGTTTACTTGGATTTTTCACACTTGTAAACACAGTTGGGCAAATCGCTCTTATCTACGTATCTTGTGCTGACTCCTGTCTAGCGGCTAATACAATATTCTGCATTGTGTGCAGAGCTTCATGTCACCGCACCCACACAGCATGCTGGGAAAAGGCTTTGTAGGCTGAAAAATATGGGGCGTAATGTGAGTAAAAAGAGTAGCTAGCCTGCTGCAGCCCTTTAGTACATTACATTTTTATATAGTGATCATAAAATAGTTTTCCTTCATATGAGGCCAAATTCATTTGCAGACATTAGGTTGTTCAATAAATGTTTGTTTAAAATGTATACACGCATGAATTGCTTGAAAGTGAACCCACAAAAAAGTAGAATTCCAATAAAAACTGCAGATAGTTCTAATATATAGTGATGGGTGAATAAATTCGGCTGTCACAAATCCGCAGCGAATTTCCACATTTTGCCACCACTGAATAAATTCACGCATTTCCCGCAAAATTTCCCCTGCATCATAACATTTTTTGTCCAAAAAGTCGCTTGCGTCAAAATCGCAACGTGTCAACACTATTCGGACGCCTATTGACTTTACCGCCAGCGTCAAAATTCTCAAATATTGTGGGAAATTCGAGAATTTTTCAGCAAAGCGAAATGGGCGATATTCGCCCATCACAGTCGTTTAAAATGTAAAAAAAAACAAAAAAACCCATAAACACAGTGTTGATATTCAACAGTCATTTACAAGAACTATACGCAGATCTCTTCAAGGTGCCGCTATTTCTCAGCAGGTGACTGGTGCAAGGGCAAGAGTGGCATACATAAGTACAGGTATGGGATCCGTTATCCGGAAACCCATTTTCCAGAAAGCTCTGAATTACAGAATGTCTCCCATAGTCTCCATTTTACCTACATAATCCAAATTTTTACAAATGATTTCCTTTTTCTGTGTAATAATAAAACTGTAGCTTGTACTTGATCCCAACTAAGATATAATTAATCCTTATTGGAGGCAAAACCAGCCTATTGGGTTTATTTAATGTTTCAATTGTTTTCTAGTAGACTTAAGGCATGAAGATCCGAATTACGGGAAAGATCCATTATCCGAAGAGAGAGCTCGGAGAGCTTAATTTTCCAAAGTCGCCCGAAGTTTCCTCATGAGGTGACTTCAGAAAACGAAACACTCAGAGTGTCATCCCACTGGCGATTTACATTGTAGCCAGTAGGAGGCAGTTCAGGGAGATTAGTCGCCCCGAAGAAGAGGAGATTTGTCACCAGGCAACTAATCTCCCAAAATCTAAGCGTGTGCCCTGACCATATGGGGGCAAATTCACTAACCTCCGGAAATTCGCCAGCGATGGCTTCGCTCACATCGCCACACTTCGTCAGGCGGAGATTTGCCAGGACAACGCTAATTCACTAAAATGCGAAGTTGCGTCCAAGGCGCCAAACAATGGCCTTAGTTTTGGTAGTTTTGGTAGCATTAATTCGGCAAGCGAATCGAAGTTGCGCTAGTGTTGGCTAATTTGCATACGGCGGGAAGTTAAAGTACAATGGATGTATATATTGCAGCAAATACATTACACTACACAAGCCCAGGGAATAGTGATGGGCGAATTTATTCGCCAGGCGCGAATTCGCGGCGAATTTGCGCAATTCGCCGTCAGCGAATAAATTCGTCGAAAAAAACGGGCGCCGGCATCAAAAATGAGACACCGGCGCAAATTTGCCCATCACTACCAGGGAACCTTAATAAAAGAAAATAAAGTTGTTATATTGCCCTACACATGAGCCCAGTGTATAGTTTATGTGCCATATGTTAGCAAATGTAGGGGGGAAGCCGGGTACCCCAAAAAAAATTTACGATCTTTTTTTGGGGAAGTCCTATCTCCTCTATTGACTTTGCCTGGTCTGAGGTGGCGAAGGCAAGTCTGGCGCAAGAGGTAACATTCAGTCAAATCCGCATCTTAGTGAATTAGCGTAGTTACGTCCATGCGCCAGAGTGAAAATTCATCTGGCGTTCGAGTGCGAAGTATCGCTACAGTCTATCTTCTTCGCTAGCAAAGTGACGCCTGTGCCCGTTAGTAAATCGGCGAAGTCCCGAAATGACGGCATTCTGCGAATTTTCGCCAGCGTTAGTCACTTCGCCCTTTAGTAAATTTGCCCCATGGACTAGGCAGCTGATTAACAGACCTGTTTTGCTGGGGAACTAAGGGGCAAATTTACTAAGATGTGCGCAACTTCGCCGCACTTCGCCAGGCGTAGTTTCGCCAGCGCTCCGCAAATTCACTAAAATCCGAAGTTGCGCACAGGGGTAGCGTAAGGTTGCGAAGTTGCGCTAGCGTTGATTCGCTATGTAAAGTGAAGTTACGCTAGCGAAGGCTAATTTGCATACGGCGCGAAATTCAAATTTCAATGGAGGAACACGTATCTGCACTACAAATGCCTAGAAAACCTTCAAATCAGCAAATAAAATTTTTATTTTGCCCTACACATGTGCCCACTGTCTAGGTAAGTTGCCATGAGTCAGGAAATGTAGGGGGGAAGGAGGGGAGCCCCAAAAACATTTTCGATCTTTTTCAGCCTATCACCCATCATGTAGAAAACACGCCAGCGTTTTTTGGGACTTAGAAAAAAATTGACTTTTTTTGAAACAATCCCTATCTACTCTATTGCGCTTTGCCAGGTCTGAGGTGGCGAAGGAAGTCTAGCGTAAAAGGTAGCGTTCAGTACACTGCGCAAGTTAGTGAATTTGCGTAGTTACGTCGCTAGCGAAAATTTGCCTGGCGTAAGGATGCGAAGTAACACTAGCGAAACTACGCCAGCGTTCGTTAGTGAATTTGCGCAGTAACGAAAATTCCAAACGCTAGCGAAGTAACGCTATTGTCCGGCGCTTCGGCGCTTAGTGAATTTGCCCCTAAGACTTTTGCAACATTGTTTAAAAACTAACAACCAGGAGTTAAGCAGATACTGCTTTTCAATAGCAATTGTTTTGAAAAAATAACTTAAAATGCACTGAAAAAAATGTAATACATGTATACTGGAAAGTTGCTTAGAATTATGCTTTCTTTTATTAGCCCCATTTTTATTCTAGGCTTCCCTTTAACCATAGATGGCGCTAGTTCCCCTTTAATGCATTCTACTGCAAATCTTATCCTTTGCCAGCCATAACAGCACAGCTAAAACAGAAAGGGCCCCTATCTTTTGGGGTAACTAAACTTTATCGATAAAACATTTTTTTTTTTTTAAAATACAAACTCATTTACAAATTGTAAGAAAAAAAAATATATATGAAAACAGTGTATGTTAAAAAGAATCCAGTCTCAATAGTGTGAACACATTCTGTGAAATGATTGAATATTTGTCAGTTGCAGGAAAGCATTTCATTCATTTTTTTTTGTTCTACCTGGAATGTGATTGATTGTATTGATTAGATACGGCAGCGCAAAGACATTGCCATTACCAGCAAGAATTGCGTAAATGAAAACCGCTCACAACTGTTCACTAGTGACACGAATTTATGGGAATTTCCACGTTTCACTGCAGGCAAATTAATTAGTGAAACTGCGGCAACAATTTTGCTAACAAAAAATCCAAAAAAAAAAAAAATGGACTTATTTTGGGGCGCCCATTGACTTTAATGTATTTTGACCAAATAGTCGCGTGTATAAAAATTGTCACTCCCGTGTGTCAAAATTATTTTGACGCCCATATACTTCAATGCGTTTTGCAAATTTTTCCCCATTTCGCAAATTTTGTGAATATCGGGGTGATTAAGGATTTTATGGAAAGTTTTACTGCTCTGTATAACTTCTCTAAACCCTTTGAGTTTAACTATTTGTTTTCTATGTTGAGATGGAAAATCAGGGAGCAAGGATTTGGGGCAGGTGATGTTGCTCATAGTACAAAGTACAACCTAAACAGGTTAAAAAACTGTTTTTTTTTTTTCTTTTGCCTCCATGAAAGTTGTCTAAATATCTGAAACCTCTCTAATTTGCATCTGGGAGGAAAAAAATGTTGACTCTCAAGACCAGTGATCCCCAATCATTGGCTAACAAGCAACATGTTGCTCTACAACCCCTTGGATGTTGCTCTCAGTGGCCTCAATGCAGGGGCTTATTTTTGAATTCCAGGCTTGGAGAAAAGTTTTGGTTGTATAAAAACCAGATGTACTGCCAAACAGAGCCTCCTGTAGGCTGCCAGTCCATATAGGGGCTACCAAACAGCCAATCACAACCCTTATTTGACATCCCCATGGACTTTTTCAGGCTTGTGTTGCTCCCCAACTCTTTTTTACATTTAAATGTGGCTCATGAGCAAAAAAGGTTGGGGGCCCCTGCCCAAGAGCATAGTTAAACCAGCCTCAGACAAACTTAAAACTAGAGTTAATATCAATAACCCTGTATTGACTCTTTCTAAAACTCCATCCAAGCCCTTATTGAAGCCATCTCATTTATCTGCCAGTGCAAACGCTTCTGGAAGAGAATTTTACAATTTCAAAGCTCTCACAATAAAAAAAAAAACCAAACTCTTCTTATGTCTTAAAGCAGTGATCCCCAATCAGTAGCTTGTGAGTAAGATGTTGCTCTCCAACCCCTTGGATGTTGAGTGGCCTCAAAGCAGGTGCTTATTTTTCAATTCCAGGCTTGGAGGCAAGTTTTAGTTGTATAAAAACTATAAAAGTATAAGTAAAAGTATAGTGCCAAGTACAGCCTCCTGTAGGCTGCCAGTCCACATAGGGACTACCAAACAGCCAATCACAGCCCTTATTTGGCACCCCGAGGGACTTTTTCATGCTCGTGTTGCTCCCCAACTCTTTTTACATTTGAATGTGGCTCACAGGTAAAAAAATGGTTGGAGACCCCTGTCTTCAAAGGAACAGTAACACCGAAAACCAAAAGTATATCAAAGTAATTAAAATTTAGGGGTTATTTACTAAACTCTGAATACACAGACTTTTAAGAAATCACGTTTTTTGGAATTTATTAAACCCTGAGGATAGAACAGTCCGAATCTGAAAATCTGTCATCTCAGACCTGTCGGGGTTGCACACAAATCAATAGGAGAAGTCCTGTGAATTTTTTGATTTGCGCTGGGTTTTGTCCAATACCCCGAAGTTTTCGGGTGAAAATTCCGTAAAAAAATCGGATAAAAAAAAAAAACCACCGAAAAAATCTTGAAAATCTGATTTTTTTTTTTTTCCTGCAAAGCAAATTTTTGGGAAAATGTAATAATAAATAAGCGGAAAAAAAACCTGAGTGGATTTGATCGGAGTTTGTAGCAGAAAATATTGAGATAAATTCGGACTTTGAAGTCCTGTGAATTTTTTGATTTGCGCTGGGTTTTGTCCAATACCCCGAAGTTTTCGGGTGAAAATTCCGTAAAAAAATCGGATAAAAAAAAAAAACCACCGAAAAAATCTTGAAAATCTGATTTTTTTTTTTTCCTGCAAAGCAAATTTTTGGGAAAATGTAATAATAAATAAGCGGAAAAAAAAACCTGAGTGGATTTGATCGGAGTTTGTAGCAGAAAATATTGAGATAAATTCGGACTTTGATAAATAACTCCCACAATGTAGTGTTAACCTGCACTGATATAGATTGGTTATTTCCTTCAGAAAGACTACTAAAGTTTATATAATAAAGCTGCTGTGTAGCCATGGGGGCAGCCATTCAAGTTGGAAAAAAGTAGAAAATTGATTAAGCTGCCTCTTATAACAAATATGTAGGTAGGTGTCTAATCTATCCAGTGCCCTGGATGTATATCTTAGAGAATGTTGACAATAATTCTATTTGAATTTTCTCAAGATAACTTTTCTCTAATCTCATGCTTTTAAGTCTATGAATAGTGGTCAGTTGAAGCCTTAACATTTTGAATTGCTCACTGTAAAATACATTTTTTTTCAAATATATATTTGGATAAATAACCAAAATCTTGTCTTGACTTGACAGAACCGTTAAGCAAACACAATGTGGAGTACAACCAGATAATGTCATTTTACTACTGACGATCCAGGCCTCCACAAAGCTTGACAAGAAAGGACCTATTCCTTGGGTCTGTGCTGTTTGAATTATAATATGAAGCTTTTTTTTTCATGAAAAGAAGAAGAAATATAACTTTATAGATTGTTCACCCTTTCGTGTTAGACCATCCATACTCCTTCACTGTCCAAAAACTCTTTTAGTAAGATCTTTTGTTGGAAGAGGGATATCTTTTGGACTTCTCTGTTTGATCTCATCCAATTTTCTTTAAATAGTTTTTCACCTTGATATTGAAACATACATAAATTGTAATTTGAGTTATTATCCACCGAACGTATCCATAGGGTGTGTCGGAATATGTCTGGAAGAGAAATGGTTCTGTCTGATAAATGTAATTCCAGGGAGATTTCTACTATAAAGACCATTGCTTGAGTTATCCCGAAGAATAACTTTTCTTTACAGACTTTAAATTTCAAGGCCTCTTCTATATTGGAAATCCATTAGTGTCTAGACATGGAAAACGACTGCAGGCTTGATGGCTCAGCCAGCCACTCTATACAATTTATTCAAGTCATTGTCCATCTTCCTTTCCATGGCATCTCTGAACTTAGTAGCAGCCTCCTTGAGGAGGAGTTGTATTTAGATGGGGCAATGCAGCATTGACTACTAGAAGAAGAGTAGTCCCAGAATTTGGAATGATCTTAGTTCTCCTTGGATCAAGATTTAAAGGATAAGTAAACCTTTAAAACAAGTGAATGTAAAACTGATGAGGGGGCTATTTTAAGCACTTTTATAATTTACATCCATTATTTATTTTGTTTTTATACCAAGATATTAAGGGATACATGTACTGTTAATATGAATGAATTTTGTTACAACAGTGCCACCTACTGGTCATTTTCCCACCAGTCTGACCACCAAGTAGTCAAGGAAGTTGTCAGGAGAAAGAAAGAGGCTGCTCTGATGTTCTTCTGCTTAGGAATACAATTAGAAACCTTTCTTACATCTTTCCTAAGCAGAAGAACATCAGCCTCTTTCTTTCTCCTGAACTTCCTTGACTACTTGCTGGTCAGACGGGTGGGAAACTGACCAGCAGGTGGTGCTGTTGTAACAAAATTCATTCATATTAACAGTACATGTATCCCTTAATATCTTGGAATGTAAACAAAATAAATAATGAATTTAAATGACAAAAGTTCTTAGAATAGCCCCCTCATCAGTTTTACATTCACTTATTTTAAAGGTTTACTTATCCTTTAAGGAAAAGGATATAATTTTAAGAACTTCTTTTCTTCTCTCCTTAACTGCTTACTTCTTCCCCACAGAAGTTAACTCTGGGTCTCTGCCTCATTTGGAAAAAGAAGATACATCAGTGGCAACCTGCAGACCTTATTCTACTGCATTCTTATGAAGGGTAAAGGCCAAAAGAAGTATTATATAGCACTGGTTGTGCCACACAGAGAAATGGAATACAAATTGAGGTGTTGTCGGTGAAGAATTAAAAACACAACTCACATGACTTGGGGCAGCTGGGAAATTGACAATATGTCTAGCCCCATGCCAGATTTCAAAATTGAATATAAAAAATCTGTTTGCTCTTTTGAGAAATGGATTTCAGCACAGAATTCTGCTGGAGCAGCACTATTAACTGATTCATTTTGAAAAAAATGTTTTTTCCCATGACAGTATCCCTTTAAGTAGGAGAAATAACAGCCTGCCAGAAAGTAGATCCATCCTAAAGTGCAGGCACAAGTCAAATGACTGAGGCAAGCTGGGAAACTGACAATATGTCTAGCCACATGTCAGATTTCAAAATTGAATATAAAAAAATCTGTTTGCTCTTTTGAGAATTGGATTTTAGTGCAGAAGTCTGCTGGAGCAGCACTATTAACTGATGTGTTTTGAAAAAAACATGTTTTCCCATGGCAGTATCCCTTTAATGTTACCTTTTAAAATGCTACAGTCATTTCATTAAACCACTTTACAATCAAAGCAGTTTGTGCATAAATACATAGCAATTTAAAGTAACAAAAAGGCAAACCTCCATCTCTCTCTATTTGACCTTTGAGGGGGAAGGAAAGGGGCTTCTTCCAAAATACTCAGGCTGAAATTGCATTTTCCAGTTTTAGAGCGATTAGGGATGCACCGAATACAGGTTTGGTTCGGGATTTGGCCTTTTTCAGCAGGATTCTGATTTGGCTGAATCCAAGTCCTAAAAATCACGTGACTTTTTTTTCACCCAAAACAAGGAAGTCAAAACCCCTTTAACCATGTTCACAACACGTGGTTCTCTTTAGCCTTTGTTTTTCTAAATGTGCAAATTAGGGTTCGGATTCTGTTCGGTATTCAGTTGGTATTCACATTATTAGCCAGAAATTCTACTGATTTACTAAAGAATCATGGGCAGAGTTTATGAGCTGCTGTTTTCCTTGATCCCCGTTTCATATCTGCTGTATAATGGCAGGTCTGACCCTGTGTTACTTTTTCATCTTCCTATTGTTTAACCAAGTTACTGAATAGAGAATTCATTTCTTTTGTAGGTATTTTCCTGCCTAGCAATAATAACATCAAAAAAGGTCTGTGAATTTCTTATCCCAGACAAAATGACTCACAATTCCAAGGGGCAGATTTATCAAGGGTCGAAGTGAATTCGAGGGAAAATTTAAAATTCGAAGTAATTTTTTTGGATACTTCGACCATCGAATAGGATATTACGACTTCGAATTTGAGTAAAATAGTTTGAATATTCGACCATTCGATAATCGAAGTACTGTCTCTTTAAAAAAACTTCAACTTCAATACTTCACCAAATTAAACCTGACAAAGTGCTATGTTAGCCTATAGGCACCTTCTAGAGCAGTTTTCTACGTTTTTTGAAGTCGAAGAAAAATCGTTCAATCGATCACTAAAATCCTTCGAAACGATTAGAACGATTTAATCGTTTTGATTGAACGATTTTATTTCGACCGCAAATGGCCAAATTCAATGAAAAAAACCTTCGACTTTGATGTCGAAGTAATTTAATTCGATGGTCGAATTTCGAAAGTATTTTCAACTTCGAAATTCGGACCTTGATAACTCTGCCCGCAAGTGTCAATTCTCACCAGTATTTACTAAATCCGGGCCTAAGTGATATCACCTAAAATGTTCAATGAGCCATTAGTTCTTATCTCCTCCATCTGTGGTTCTTGGACAACAGTAATGCCAGAAAATAAATCCAGGACAGACCATTTCCACTTCCAGCAAAATGATGGCTAAAAATAAAGATTATTATCACAAGAAATGTAAATGTCATCATGAAATGATTTCACTGTTGCTTAAAAAAAATTATTTAAAGGATAACTATACCCCCAAAATGAATACTTAAGCAACAGATAGTTTGATAGATCAAATTGAATGACATATTAAAGAATCTTACCAAACTGGAATATATATTTACATAAATATTGCCCTTTTACATCTCTTGCCTTGAACCACCATTTCGTGACTCTATCTGTGCTGCCTCAGAGATCACCTGACCAGAAATACTACAACACTAAGGGGCCGATTCACGAAATTCGGGTGAAGGGTTCGAATAAAAAAAAAATCGAATTTCGAAGTTTTTTTGGGCTACTTTGACCATCGAATGGGCTACTTCGACCTTCGAATCGAACGATTCGAACTAAAAATCGTTCGACTGTTCGACCATTCGATAGTCGAAGTACTGTCCCTTTAAGAAAAACTTCGACCCCCTACTTCGGCAGCTAAAAGCTACCGAAGTCAATGTTAGCCTATGGGGAAGGTCCCCATAGGCTTGCCTGTGATTTTTTGATCGAAGGATTTTCCTTCGATCGTTGGATTAAAATCCTTCGAATCGTTTGATTCGAAGGATTTAATCGATCGATCGCAGGATTTGCGCTAAATCGTTCGACTTCGATATTCGAAGTCGTACGATTTTAGTTCCCAGTCGAATATTGAGGGTTAATTAACCCTCGATATTCGACCCTTCGTGAATCGGCCCCTAACTGTAACAGGAAGAAGTGAGGAAGCAAAAGGCAGAACTCTGTCTGTTAATTGGCTCATGTGACCTTACATGTGGTTTGTATGTGTGCACAGTGAATCTTACGATCTCAGGGGGCGGCCCTTATTTTTTAAAATGGCAATTTTCTATTTATGATTACCCAATGGCACATACTACTAAAAAAGTATATTATTATGATAATGGTTAATTTACATGAAGCAGGGTTTTACACATGAGCTGTTTTACTCTGTATCTTTTAATAGAGACCTACATTGTTTGGGGGGTATAGTTTTCCTTTAACCTTGATTTACCTACACCACATTATAGGTACCTGTCATTTTAAAAAAAATGACAGGGTTCCAGTTGCCCTGGGCTTCTGCCAAGGAACCAATCCTTGTGCCCCAGTGGTGCCACCTCCTGCCATAGTATTCCATTAGATAGGAGGGCAGATTTACAATCTTAAAACCATTATTTTTAGTTGATATTGGCTACACGTGTGAATGCTGGGTCACTTGGCTGGGAACCAAGTTATCATTTCTTTATACTGTATATAGCTATGTGTTTAATGGTGTTCGACATTAGGGATGTTATTTATCAAGCTCCGGATATCCGAACCTCGAATAATTCATAGTTTTCAGAGCGAAAAAAAAAACCCTTCGAATTCTTTGAGATTTATTAAAGTCTGATGGTCTAAAAACTCTGAATCCGAAACCCTGGCATCTAAAAGGTCTCAAGCTCCTGTATAAGTCAATGGGGAAGGTCCCAGTGTCTGTGCTGATATCTTTACTGATATCCGATCATTTCGGAGTTTTGGCGCAGAAAATACAGAAAAAAATCTTAGTTTTTGAGGAAAACTCCAAACAGTTTTTTTTTCGACTCTATTTTTTCAGGCTTTTTTCTTCATAAATAAGATCCATTCGGGAATTCGGAGTTGCTCGAAGCTTAGGGGCAGATTTATCAAGGGCCGAGGGAATTTTCGAAATAAAAAATTCGAAAGTTCAAAGTAATCTTTTGGATACTTGGACCAGCGAATAGGATACTACGACTTCAAATTTACTTCGAATTTGATTTGAAGTAAAAATAGTTCGAATATTCGACCATTCGATAATCGAAGTACTGTCTCTTTAAAAAAAACTTTGACTTCAATACTTCGCCTAATTAAACCTGCCGAAGTGCTATGTTAGCCTATGGGGACCTTCTAATGCATTTTTCTACGTTTTTTTTTTAGTCTAAGTAAAATCATTTGATCGATCGATGAAATCGTTCGAATCGTTTGATCCAAACTATTTAATTGTTCGATCGAACAATTTTACTTCGACCGCAAAATGGTCGAATGCTGTAAAAAATCGAATTCGAAATCGAAGTATAGCCATTCGATGGTCAAATTTCGAAGTATATTTCACTTTGAAATTCGACCTTTGATAAATCTGCCCCTTAATATTAGAAATACTGAGATCAATTCGGACTTTGATAAATAACACCCTAGCAGTTGTTATTGGATGCACATAAATGCATTATTTCACCCACAATGCATTGCAGTTGATATTTTTAATAGTAGAACTAATGACACTTAAACCATGCTTTTCATTTTTTATTATTTGTTTTGAGTTATTTAGCTTTTTTATTCAGCAGCTCTTCAATTTGCATTTTAAGCAATCTGGTAGCTAGGGTCCAAATGACCCTAGCAACCGTGCACTGGTTTGAATAAGAGACTGGAATATGAATAGGACAGGCCTGAATAGAAGGATCAGTAATAATAAGTAGCAATTTGCTTTTTAGATGAGGTCAGCGAAGCCCATTTGAAAGCTGCAAAAAGTTAGAAGAAAAAGGCAAATAGCTATAAAACTATAACAAATAAATAATGAAAACCAATTGAAAAGTTGCTTAGAATTTGCCATACTGTAACATACTAAAGGTTAACTAAAAGGTGAACCACACCTTTAACACTGGAAACATGTAGTGCTTTTATTAGAGAATTGGTCTGTTTCCCTACTGTAAAAACCATTAAAATTCTGCTTTAAAAAAAGAAAGAAAAGGAAATATCCACATTTAGTGGTTATTTATTTACGAATTTATCTCAATATTTTCTACTACAAACTTACGTTTCTTTATTATTAAATTTTCCCAAAAATTTGCTTTGCGGGAAAAAAAATCAGATTTTCCCGTTTTTTTCTGACTTTTTCATCCGATTTTTCAAATTTTTTTCGTAATTTTCATCTGAAAACTTCTGGGTTTTGCCCGAAACCCAGCGCACATCTAGAAATCATTGGGACTTCTCCCATTGACTTAAATGCAACTTCAACAGGTCTGAGATGCCGGATTTTCAGATTCAGACTTTTCCATCCTCGGGGTTTAATAAATTCCGAAAAATTTGTGATTTTTTAAAAGTCCGATTTTTATGAAAAAAAAATTACACATTTTTCGTGATTTTTGCATTCGGAGTTTAGTAAATAACCCCCTTCGTGTTGCCTCCAAAATTGACATTCACCTGTTTTATTTAATAAACACTAAGGGGCAGATTTATCAAGGGCCGAAGTCATTTCGAAATTCGAAGTAATTTTTTGGATACTTCGACCATCGAATATGTATCGAATAGGATACTACGACTTTGAATTCGATTAGAAGTAAAATAATAGAAGTACTGTCTCTTTAAAAAAACTTTGACTTCAATACTTCGCCAAATTAACCTGTCGAAGTGCTATGTTAGCCTATAGGGACCTTCTAATGCACTTTTCTATGTTTTTTTGAAGACAAAGAAAAATCGTTAGATCGATCGCTGAAATCGTTCGATTCGAACAATTTAATCGTTCGATTTTACTTTGACCGCAGAATAGCCAAGAAGTTGGAATTCGATATTCAAAGTATTTTAATTCGATGGTCGAATTTCTAAGTATTTTTAACTTCGAAATTCGACCCTTGATAAATCTGCCCCCAAGCATTTTAAATGGGTTTTTATAAAAAGTTAATGCAACTAACCCTTCCCACTCCCCATAACTTCATCTGTGCATTTAAAATGTTTTTTTTTTTTGGACCACTTTATATTAATATTATAATCGCTGGATGCCAGAGGGAAACAATCAGCAGATAAAACTGCAGATAAAATAAGGAGCTGAAATTGGGATTCAATGGGGCTCATTTATCAACAAATTTGCCCATGGGCAGTTACCCATAGCAACCAATCAGCAATTGGCTTTTTAAAGCCAGCTGCAAGTAGAACAATGAATGCAACAATCTGATTGGTTGCCATGGGTTATTGCACATGGGCAAATTTGCCTAGTGTTGATAAATGACCCTCAATGATTCAGGCCCTGAAATAAATTCCCCACTCTGTGCTAGAGAAAATAACGATTCTATGTCCTTTAGTTTAGAAATTGATACTTTGAGAAGTGAAACAGGGCATATTTTAAATGGAACTCTTACATGTGAACACATGGCTGCCTCGTATTGAAAATAAATGATTTAATGAGACTTTAAATAGCTACAAATCATTTCAAGCTGTCAATTTGTTTTCGTTAAGAAACATAAGGCGCCTACTTGGCAGTCAATTACAAAAAAAAAAAAAAACCTTAAAAAAAAATCCAAAAAAAAAAAGAACTATTTGGTTCTATAAAATACCGGAAACTCATTGGTATAAAAGGTAGAAAGAAGAGTTTTATCCTTTATTTAAAAAAAAAAAAAAAGATAGTTTTCAACTTTGTTTTTGAAGATAAATGTTGTGTAACTCCTGCCAATAACCACATTGTCCTCGTTTTTTTTTTGTAACAAATCCAGCAAAAGGCATTTTAAAACTCCTTAATATTTTATCAAACAATTTTCATTCAGCCTCAGGTAATGCAGTATTGGTTTTTGTTTACTCCTCCCACCTACTGTTAAACCAGAAACGTTCATATAAACATAAATATAGAACATCAATATATTTATATTCTTTGTTTTTCAATAAGATATTTGGGGTGGGGGAGGGGGGAGGGTTTTAATAAATTAAATTTATTCACAAGGTATCTTACAGGTGAGCACCAGCCGTGTTTATATCAGACAAGCCTTTTTGTGGGTCTCTAATGAATTGCAGTGGGGTGGTGGCTTTGTCATGTTCCCCTTTATTATCAAAATCATTTCAGCTTTGTTCTTACAATCGTTTCTCTTACTGGGGGGCACATTTTATTGCCTGGGTCAGTGCATCTCTTTAAAGGGGAACTATCGTGAAAATGAAAATGTGATATAAGCTTCAGCATACTGAAATAAGAAACTTTCTAAATATAATCAATTAAAAATTCTTGAAATAATCAAGTTTATCTTCACTGTCCCTCTCTCAGCATCTGTTTCTCTTCATTCTCTCTTCATGCAGCAGTTGGGTGCCAGATAATCATTGACAGTTAGATCCAATATATCTTATAGGGGGCTTTCATTTGCCTAGAAGATGTATTAGAGCTCACTCTATTAAAATCACCAGACATCATGTCTCTCTACATGCAGAATTTGTGGGAAAGGCAGTAATTTTGTTAGATTTTGTTTCTACTGAGTCAATTATTTGAGTGAGCTCTATACATCTGCATCTATGCAGACTGAGTCAGCCGCTTATTGACCCATGTGTGGGGCCATCCGACGATCTTGCTAAAAGTCGGCCAGATCTCGTTCAGGAAGGATGAAAAATGCTGTTGGATCATGGGAGCATCAGTGAGTTTATGCGTGATTCGACCGCCCGTATCAGATGCATTATGATCCGATTGATGGGCCCTAGGGCCCACGATCGGATCAGCCCGATATCACCCACCTCAATGTGGGCATATTAGGGAGAGATCCACTCATTCGGAGACATCGCCAAAAGAGTGGATCTTTAAGTCTATGCCTACCTTTAGAGCTCACTCTATTAAAATCCCCAGATATCATGTCTCTCTACCTGCAGGATTTATGCAAAATGCAGTTATTTTGTTAGATTTTGTTTGTTCAGAAATCAGTTATTTGAGTGAACTCTAATTCATCTGCTAGGAAAGGAAGCCCCTCCTATAAGATATATTGGATCTAAGGGTCAGATGTATCAAGGGTCGAATTTCGAATTGGAAAAACATCAAAATTTGAATTCAAAACGACCAACCGAAATGAAATTGATTTTTGGCCGACTTTTCGACTGAATGGGAATTAGTACGAATCAAAGTAATAGCACATTCGATCGAATTGGATTCAAAGTTCCTTTGATTTCTCAAAGTCCACCAATTGACTCCAAATAGGTTCTAAAACAACAATTCGGCAGGTTTTAGATGGCGAATGGTCGAATTTTTAAAGAGACAGTACATAAAATAAATTGGTAAATTTCAATGTTTGAATTTTCTGATTTTTTTCAAATATGGATCTAATTTGGATTATTCCATAGTCGAAGTACACAAAAATGATCTTGAAAATCGAATTTTTTAAAATTCAAATTTTCACTTCGAACTTTGATAAATCTGGCCCGTTACATGACAAATTTCGATATTCGAATTTTTGAATTTTTTTCAAATTTGAAGTACACAAAAAATAGCTAGAAATTCTAATTGTTTTGATAAATCTGACCCTTAATTGATTGTATTTAGAAAGTCTCTTACTTCAGTATGAGGAAGCTTATATTTCATTTTCGTGATAGTTCCCCTTTAACATTTCCCCAAAGACAAGTGCATAGAGAGGGACCACCTTTGTGAAGGCAAAAGTATAGGGGCCCTTGGAGAAAACAATTTGATCGTGGTACTACTATATACAGAATCCGTGGTTCTTCAAAATAGATTTTTTTTGGACCCATAAATGCAATTGAAGCATGGAATCAAATCAAGTAATCAGGTGGAAAGCCCAAGCCCAAGCCGGTGGGAAGTAGAACCCAAGTCAATGGAATTTATTTCAGTTTCTCTTCTATTAAGGAAAGATACTTGAGCCAAAGAGCGATGCTGTATCCCTTGCTTGGCGGTATCTCGTATAGAATCGGCTGAGCGATATCGCAGAGAGCAAATCGGTCCCACAAAGAAGCGACGCATATCGTTTTTTTTAAAAAATACATTTTCCGTTATGTGCTGCAAGTTGAAGCTTCTGTCTTTAGCACTGGAAGAATAATTATTCCCAACGAATGAAAAAAAAAGAATATTCATTTGGTTCGCACAGCAAAGCCTGAAAGTTCTGTCCGTTTTAGTCGCAAATGCCCAAAACGCTGGATTACACTAATGAGGTAACTGGAGGGATCTTCGACTGCTCCTCCTCCTCCCAAGGTTGCAAGTTTTGAAGCGCAAAGAGCGACGAGTTGTGTAAACACAAAGGATCCGGCTGAATGGAATCGCTCAGCGATTTCTGAAACGCGTCGTGTTGCAGCTGAATCATCAGTCTGTTCGCCTGTTGCCTCTCCGCTTCTCTCTCTTCTGCCGTCTGTCTCCTGCAGTAAAGCAAAGCAAATCCAATCAGCAGCACATCAACACTTGGTTTTTTGGTTAAATAAATGATGGGGGAGCTAAAAATGAGAAATAAAACTGTTGCTCCTCAGTCCTCACGCACAGATCTCAACTGCTCGGGGAGACGTGGGATACACTGGCAGTGAATACTAGAAAAATCGCTGAGCTGTAGCAGCAACAACATAGAATCGTTTTGTTTATGAAAAAGACAGGTTATTGGTCACATCAATTCTTTAAATTACTTATTATAATTAATCCAGGGGTGGCTGACAATAATCATGGAAAAAACGCACCAGAATCTTCTCTCTAATCTATTCCAAAAAGGGATAAGTACAGTAGATACTTTTGAATTACAGAAATTAAATTAAAGGTCCAGGAAATAAAAAATTATGTCTTGAGAATTTACAGTTTAAAATTTGAATTAACATTTTGGGCAGCATTACTTTATGAGAAAATGTTTATTTCACCCTATTGGTATATTGAGTAGAAAACTTACATTTCTACTTAGATATGAACTTAATTCATTAATTCTGGGGTTAATATAATTTGGGAAAGGGGATTTTTACTCCGAAGTGTGAAAATGACACTTTAGACCAGATATAAACAGCCAAAAGGGGAAATTGTTATATATTAATTTTGTGTGTGTGTGTGTGTATGTATATATATATATATATATATATATAAACAATAAAGCTACACAAATGTAATAAAATATTAAAAATAAAAAAATGAAATGCTCTGAACTGTGCCTTTCTA